>JABVXW010000009.1:0-450441 GCA_013365375.1 Litomosoides brasiliensis
AACATTGACGTTGTACTGCTTCGAAATTTCATTCCTCAAATACTATTCCTTTGCTTACTCCTCTCTTACTGAAACTAAATCAATTCCCAATAAACCCTTTAAAAACTATTCTAATTGAATCCTTTTTTTGCTTTCCAGAGCTTTGGCCACAGGTATGGCGGTATGTGGCGCTGGTGTCGGTACCGTTCTCTTTGCGCCGATTAATGAAGCACTCATAAAAGTTTCTTGGAGAACGGTTTTTGCAGTCTATACAGGTGGACTATGGTTTATTTTGAATAATTTGGATCATCCGACCAAAAAGTGCAATTTTGTTCCTCACTTCTCATTTATTCCTTTTTATGCTTTCGCAGTCACTGATTACTTTCGGCACTTCTTTTGTTCGAAAGTGATATTAACAAGTTTTACAGTAATTGTATTAATGTGTTCCTTATGTGGTGCCACTTTCCGACCGTTTACATTTGTTGCTGTAGAAGATGAAGGAAGAAAGAAGAAAGTCCTCAACGGAGATGAGAAAAATAGATCCGTAGAAATGGTGCATAAGAACTTCATTCTCATCTCTTTTCTTTTTGTTTATACTCTAACAAGTTGCCGTATCAAACACTCTGGAAACCTTTATGAAATGCTTCTAAGTAGTGTATGAGTTAATCTTTTTTCCTCTTTCCAGCATTACTAAGGCCCACTTAGAACACCATAAAGACTCACTCCTAATAACCAGTATGATGACGTAACATTTTGTTATAAACAGGAAGAAAATGCGCCATTATCAACCACTTTGCTTTCTCATAGCAATCAAAATATTGCTAATGTGGACGAGAAAAATGGTAAATTGAAACGATCGGAATCGTTGAAAAGAGATATTTCACATGGAGAAAGTCGAGAAGTTTCCGAATCCACAGGATTTATCACCACTGTTAAGGTGCTCGCTCTATTTCCTCATTTTTTTCTTAATTTGCGTCTCATTAATTACATTTAAGAACAAATTCTAGCTTCTGTGTCCTGGTTGTTCCACTAAAGGGGAACACGGTCTTATGAACACAACGACAGAAAATGTCTCAGGTTAATTACTACTCTACCAACCATTTTTTTAGGACGTATTCTACACAGGTTCAGTAAGCGAGTTACCTCAAGTTGAACGGCATCGATCGCTTACATCGCTCAATATCAAGGATGATACGTTGAAGAGCTTTGAAGAGTTGGTGATGAATCGAGAAGAAGAAAAAGTTAGCAGAACAAGAGAAATTTTGAGGTGTGCTTCAAGAGTGGTCGTTTTTATTTTTACTTGAAAGTGTTGGTGATCGACATGACTTTCTAATACTATATTAAGTCAGAAAAGACTAGAGAGAAAAGATAAATTCGAAGTATTCAAGTTCATTACAAAATTGTTTTTCAACACCAATGAAGACATTTGGTGTTTACACTAGTTATAAGCTTTCCTTATCCAACCTATTGTGCTTTGAATGTCAGTTAAATTGAGATCATATCATTTGCTAATACGGAATATGGTTGGAATTTAAAGCGACAACAGGATCACGTCTATATTATTGTTAGGTCATGATTTGATCGATCAAGTGATAGATTCAGACTATATTACAAATACTTCCGAAACAACTACGAAAATGCAGATAATAGAAATATCGAAGGCATCACTTACCTATTAAAGTTAATCTAAGTCTTTATTATTTTTAGGACGGTGGAGAAAATGACAGATATCTCGTTACTTACTGACCCAATATTCCTGCTCTATGCAATTTCAAATCTGTTGACAAGCATCGCATTTAGTCCTCCACTTATTTTCTTGCCTTCACATGCAACCACTCTTGGTTTAACTGCTGCACAATCTGCAAGAGTTATTAGTTCATTTGGTAAGTGTATCAATTAACTTTGCTACTTGAAGTTGATTTTAGCGACGTGAAACGGAAAAGAGCAATTTTAATATTGCTTTTCTTCAAATTCTTTAAGGTGTCATGAATACAGTTGGTCGAATTTTGGTTGGATTAATATCTGATCGTAAATTACCGTGCAGATATGGGAAAAATACGGCGCAAAATAGGTTATGGACGTACATATCGTCGTTAAGTATATGTGGTTTGTTAACTGCCGGCGTGATTTTTTGTCACAGCTACATAACTTTAATTGTAAGTGAAAAGCATTATCATTTCTTCCAATCACTGCAAAGATTTTCCTAGATAAGCAAAAATGGCGTTGTGTCGAGAAGATGCTCTAGTAAGCAGTGGTAGAATAACTTTATTACATTATTGGTAATTGACCGGAAACATTCGGTTCATACTGATTAGCGATAATTGATTATTTCTTGAAGCATATAGAAAATGTGAAGGGATAATTGAACTTATACTCTCCTCATATTTACGATTTCTTACACTCGTAATAGTTACTCGTAATAGTTAAGTTGGTGGCTAAAGGGAGCAATTGTGATCATTAAAGGTTAGCTTAACTACAGCTGCTTTCATATTTCATTCATCGAAGCATAGTAAATTTCCTCATGGTGCTCATTCTTCCTCTCTGCAGATATATTCCGGTTTATTTGGACTAATGTTATCATCCTACGTGTGCCTTACGTCAGTATTGCTCGTCGACTTAGTTGGTATTGAGAAACTGACCAATGCATTTGGCTTAATTTTACTCTTCCAAGGTGTCGGTACCATAATAGGACCTCCTATATCTGGTAGGAATTTTGAAAAATTCAAAATTATTGAATTATCAAGAGCTGCAACTTTCCATCCTGTCCAGAATTATATCTTTAACGCTTTTTCTCTATTAAATAGCAACATGAACGTCACTGAATAGAATTTTGGTATAAAAAATGAAAAGCATTGCAATTATAAAGGAAATTCGATGTCTGCAATGAGATCGTCGTGTTTTAATCACTACTTGTCATACTCACGCTATTGCCACGGAACAGTGAAATGAATCACAAAATAATGATATCAGCATTATAAAAATTATGTAATGAAAAATGTACTGATTGGAAAAAGGGTGAAAGAGATTTTGTTGGAGTGAATTATAGATAAATGGATAAATGTGTATATTTCAGTAGTTTCATTTAAATTAATAAAATATGTTTTCCAGGACAACTAGCTGACATAACCCATTCCTACAGCATGTCATTTGTATTCTGTGGTGTAGCACTTCTGATTTCGGGTTTGATGTTGGTATTTGTACCACACATCCAACAAAAGCGAACGGTAAATACATAAGTGTCATTTGTTGATTAGCCGTTGGAGAGGATGTGCATGTCTCAATAACTTCTGTTGAAATTGCTGCTTCTATTTATTACCGAATGAGTCTCCGATTTTTCAGCAAATATTATGACCTTTCCGAAATGTTGTTACACGTTGATGTATATCTATTTGCTTGCAATCTGATTGTGGGTGAACTGTGAGATAGGTTAATAACAACTGTGATATTTGTTTATCTTGTAACATGAAAAAAAAGAAGTGCGCCAGTAGTATCCTCATCTTAGGATTCTTGATTCTTCAGTATATTTGAATACTGTTTGGCTTTCCCGATCACGTTCAGTACTGCATAACGTTCACGATATTCATTTCCTTTCGTCGTCCTCCGTGATGATATTGATGATAGTGCCCATTACGCATTCGCCAACAGCGCACTACTTCAAAGCTGATTGCAAAAAAGTTCTAACTTGAAGTTGTAAAGTTTGTTGTTATCTTAAACTAATAGCACATAGTGGAATGAAGTCAATTGATATTATCTCTTTTCTTTTATGGAATCAATCATTGATCATAATTTAGTCAAATTGTTTCGAAAGAGATCGAAAAGAGTGAAAAACACTTGTTTAAATGGTGAAATAATAAATGATGGAGAAAGGGAGAGAAACAGCATCAGCTGCTTCATTAGGGAAAAACTTTTCCATCTCCATGCAAAGTAAAAATCCCTTTAAAACAGAGAACTTCAGTTTCCGAGTCTCCAGAAGCATGAGATTTTGACAGTGACACATAACGTAATGGCAGTAAAACCAACGGTTATAATTTTGATCCTACTGGGAAAGTGGCAAAGCTACTTTTACGCACCAATGTAAGCCTTCCAGGCATATCAGAGAGGAATTTGTACACACCGACTTAAGCTCTTACACATCGTCCACCCTTAGCAAGTATAGAAGAATAACATTTGCGCCTTCTACAACTTCCGCATTTTCTATTTTCGCTGATAGCAGTTCGTGACATAGATGAAGCAATCTTTCATTAGGGAAAGCTAAAGAAAAGGTCCTCCTGAACATCGAACATAGTGCTGCAACAGCTATTTGGATTCGTGACACAGCGATTTGGCACCGTAAGCATGTTTGGTTCTGTACGGTGCGTACATGCAAATAACTGTGTAAACGTATATGTACATATATATAAATATATATATTTGAATATATGTATATATATATATGTGTGCGTACGTGGGTGCGTGTGTGCGTAGACGTGTGTGTCTTTGTTTGTTTGTGTTTGTATGTATGATGTGCGTATGCACATCTATACGTGTACAGAGGTCGGGTTTGAAGTCTGTTTGCGGGGAGCGAGGAGTGAACGACAACGGACACTCGAAGTGGTACCTTTATTTCGTTTTTCAGGTCTTTTAATTTTACTCTTGAATTTTGAAGATTTTTAAATTCAAGTTTGAAATTTCGGAACTTTTGGTGTTACGTTTGTTTTTTTATATTTTTGTTCACGGTTAAAGGTTATTACTGACTGCAATGTGCTACTGCTGAATTATCAATTAAGTAAAAACTTTGTGTGTTTAAAAGTATTTATGATAAAATTACAAGATTGTCGTCATATTTGGTTACGATTTCGAGATTTGAGCAGTAGTTCTGAAAGGACTGATTTCGGTTGTATTTGCGATATTAATGACAAATTCAAGAATTATTCGTGACTCTGTTACGTTTCTTATTTCTAACCAACATTTTTTTCCATCACCAAAAGAATATAATTTGATTTTAGTGTTGGGTACTATTGCATTTTTCGTCCCAAGGATTTGAGAACCGGTAGAAGAAGTGTTGCTTTGAAATGGGCGGTGGTCGTCGACGTCGTATTGAACGATCCTCTAGTAGTATTGACCGTCGTTACAAACGGCCACGCAACAGTTCGGAACGACATCGACGGAATGAATCACGCAATCGACGCGCCCGTAGACGATCGTGGAATAAAAAAAATTCCGATCATTTCGTATGTTTTTTTTTTAAATGTATTAAGCATTTAAGGTTTATGGTTTATAACGGGTCATGTATAGAAGTCATGCGTCAAGAAGTTGTGTATTCTCTCCACCTGCACTACTGTTAACACTACTGATCAACATTTTCAAGTAATGATCGTCAAATAGTAGTAGAGTTCTGCGGTCCTTTCCTACCTGTGTATTTCTGAAAGAGAACAATTTATTTCGAGACAGTAGGAAATTTGTTATTTTTTGATTAGTGACCGAAAGAGGTTTTCCAAAGAGTAGTGAGAAGGACATTTCTGAGATATTTTTTCATATTTATACTGAGAAAATTACTGTAATAAGGTACATAGATGGAAACAGACGACTGTGTTACTGTGTAAGTTTGAATTCATATAAACTACTACTATGAGCGTGATTATAAAGTAAGCATGTTGCAAGAGATCACAGGCCTTAGCATGCCTTATTCGAGAACATAATTGAAGGTTATAACAAATTACCATTTTAAAAGTTCCATATCGTATTATATTTCTATTAAGATTAATTGGTAGGATTTACTGGAGACTTTTGTTGCACATTGTTTTTGTAACAAAAGAGTTAATACACTAACATAAGGAAGATTGTAAAACAGTCATACATAATTTGTGTGGAATGATTTCCATTTCGTGAATGATATTCTCAACTTGCAATGACCATTGGTAAGGATGTTATCAAAATAAGCTTCCTGTAACTTGTTGGTATAAAATGAAACTTTATTGGAAGTCATTCGTATTTTTGATTCCTTGTGCAATATTAAACAACAAAACAAGTAATAACGAGCAGTGCTTTGTGAGTAAATTTAACTAAAACATCTAGTCGAACTCTCTAGCTTTTCTTTTTCTTATTTGCGTCTCACGAAAGACATTTCATTACCCATTTCGATTTTTAAAACTGCAAATCAATTTTGTGCATTAATACTAGAATTTAATATTACGTATTATAATGTATATATTTCAATGGACCGTCTTTCTGAAATTGAATAATATCCATTCCAGAGAATAGTACAACTTCAGGTACTTTTTTGCATGTTACAGTATGTAGTTCAGAGAGGAGCATGTTTTTTATTGTTCATGATTTTATGTAGAGCAAATAAATAGAATGAGGAAGTATGTAATTTCATTATACTTCTGGATTCAATAGGATTTTTGTTATGCTTATGTAAACAGATAATTTAGTTATGAATGGAGTTTCAACTTAGGTAGTGAAAGCAAAAGAAAAAAAAGGAAATTTAATGGAATAACCGATTTTCATTTCTGATGTAGCTATTACTTGATTCATTTTAGAGAATTACAAATGATGGACTTTGAGTTGTTAGAGCATATAATACCAGTGATGTTGCAGCTTGATCATAAGGAAGAACCACAGTCTCATTCCTGTCCTACTAAGTCTTAATAAAATATTCTGCGAGGCGAAAATAGAAAAATATATGAAAATCTTGTCGGGTGTCACAAATTATTTATCACTATTTATTTTGTAAACAAATAGTGAAAAATAATATTCTTTTTCATTAACAGCATCAACTAATCAATTGAAATTATTGACGTTTAAATTATCGGTTGGCATGTGGCAGATCCTTAACGGGAAACGCTGTGATTCAGTAAAATTCAATACTTCTCTGTTATAATGGCGGTTTTTTCATTCATTGCACGAAGGATGGGTAGCAGTTCTAGGGTGATTTAATAGCATTTTTTTCTACCAAGATTCATCTCTCAACTTGCGCCGTGTAACGAGTGGGTTAAGGCGGGTATAAAAAATGATTGGCAACATGTATTTCTTCCAAAGAACTGATTTTTGTACTAATATCAGCTGGTCTTTGCACCAGTTATTCTTATACTGATTAAAATGAATTGAATTTTGAAAGACGAGAAATTGCAAGGGGAGAGGTTAAAAAAGAGATAATTAGGTATTATAACATCTATAACATTTTTTTATTCAGGACTGTTTGATAGCTTCATTTGAGTTAATTTTTTGTTTCAAATAACGATATAAACAAGATAGATTCGTGAGCACCAATTGTGAAGGTGTGATATCCAATGTTGGGATTTAGAAAAGGAACTCGTCGTTACTGTTATGATGAGGGACCAATAGAAAAGTTGAACGTTGTTAACCCTTGTTTATTTGCTTTATTGCATATTTGTGTCCGTGATTGTAATCATTAAACTGTTGATAGTATGATTACATAACTGGTCACTATGATGGTAATCATTATAGTATATTACCATAATGATTCATTTAATTTAGATTTTCCACATCAGGTTTTTTGGATATTATAATTGGGCAAATATTTGAACGAGAATTATTATAGCGTTAACCAATTTTCGAACTGTGCTGCGAATGACGGCTAGTTTTGTGGTATCGTAAATAGTGCTATAATTACGAGAATGATAGGAGAAAAGATATTATTTGAACTTAATGCATTTCGATTCTAAGAAGATAGGATATCTATGATAAGCTGTTTCGAAATGCTTGGTGACCACGGAAAGAAGGGTTGTGAATAGGGAGGAGAAAAAGTTCTAAAACTTTAGTTATCATAATTTCTGACCTAGTCGGAGAGAGTTTTCAAAATGACGTGATTCTTATCGGCAATAAATAATTGGTTTTTCAGTGAAAGGTGAATAATATCATTTCAATTCGAACTGGACCACCCGTTTTTATTTTACTACCTTTCCCATATTCTGTAGCTTTCAGTTACTGAAAATCGGAGTTACATTGAGTTATTTGTTACTTTGTGGAAGTATTATTATTGTATAGAGTGAAGCGTCTAGCAAACATATAACGTGGGAGTGTCTCATGTTAAACTCACATTTGTTGCTTTTTTGATACTTTTCACAATTTTGCGTAGTTGAAATAACTAAACACCTAAGCGGCTTGCATTGTTATTAGCCAACTTCTCGTCTTGACTTTCGACGATTACACATAGACACCTGCTCCTTTTTGTGCTAACATAGTCTTACCTTTATTCCTTAACACCCTTCACGGGTTATTTTTTTGTAGCTTTATTTCTTCCAGACAGTTTGTAACAAGTCAGAAATAATTACCAATTAGCGCAAAAAAAATTTCAGAGAAACGCTTAGTAATATTTTTTACTTTCGAAACGAGTGTTTTGTAACACTTATTTTGTCATCAATTTTCTTGATTTTTGCTTCTGACACGAAAGAGCGATGAGGAAAGAGAGAGAGAGAAGGAAAAGGATATTCATGTGCGAAAATATTTAGAGAGAAAAAGTGGTTTTATGAACATATGTTAGATAAAACAGATAACATGTAAGTTGCAAGATCAAAAGGATTTAGGTAAATCACGGCTAGTATTTCCTAAAATTCTCGGTAAATTTGTTTGTTATTTAATGATATTAGGACTGGTTTGAGTTTGGTCGTGGCTAATGATTTATAAGGAAATGAATGCATTGAAAATATAGTTGACGTTTCCAGGATTTACTTTCAGTTAAATTTTTTTTTTCATGTTGAAATGTTCGCGCTTCGTTATTTTCATATACACGAATTCGTACGCAAATACCTCCTCAAAAAGTTTAAACTATAGAATGGAGGAAAAAATCAGGCGAAGCTACGTTTTAAGTAGGCAGACGGAGCGCCAGAGGAGATGAATCGCAGAAAATGGTGTTATGTATTTAGGTACATCAAGAGATATGCTTTCTTGGATCTTGAACTTGAAGTGGTGTTGCAGTTGGGAAAGACAACGAAACTAATAGGAAAGATTATCATCAGCTTCGGCTTGTTCGGGATGTTCGAGATAGTGAGATGGAGAAGGGAGAGGAGGGTAGGAGTAAAAGACTGCAGATTATTGAGGAAAAAGCAACAAATTTTGTGGGATGGGCTGAGCATCTACCACCGTACATTATCATATCCGCGTAAGTGTTATGCAGTTAGCAGCATTAAGCAGCCGTCCATCATCGTTATCCGGAGCTTACCAGAATTTCGAGCGCTGAAAGTTAGAAAGCTAAAGAAGACGCGGCTGTCATATTCTATGAGGACTTCCCTTTATTCTTGATTTGAAGCAACAATTTCCCTGAGCAACAGCAACAGCAGTAGTAGGTGCAGCAGTTTCATTCTTCCTGTTTCTTTGCTTACTAAACCCATCGGCTTACCGACCAATCAACTAACTGAACTAACTACTGACGGTTTTACATTATCTTTGAAATCAGCTCTTCTTGCTGGTATATTTTATTTGAACCAGCATTTTGCGGTACTAGGTATTATGTGTATGCCGCTCTAGTTCTACACTGCTCTAACTATTGATACTTTCATTATTATCACACCATTTTTTCGTACCATCATTATTAATATCAATAATTTGATTTATGGCAAATTTGAACGAATTGCATCATGGAAGAAGTTAATTCTGGATAATTGTCCTATAGAAAATTGGTGTTGTGGTACTGTTGTTCCCGCATTCGCTGTTGCTTGTGGTGATGGTGGTGGTAATGGTGGCCGCGGTAGCGGTTGCAATAACGTAGTAGCAGTGGCGGTGATTTTGCCTTTAACCAGCCAATATTTCATCCTTCGAGTGTCTACCTTCGCTGGCCCCTTCCAGGTGGGTTCAAACACCACTAAATTCACCGACATTAAGCACTGTGTTTCCGCAATATTCATCGAATGGCTTTTATCCATTGCCGCTGACACAGTTTAAGCAACCAGTTAATCATCTTACAAAGTCGAAATTCGGAAAACTATCCAATTCGTTGAACTTGTCAACCCATACTCCTATAATCAAGCATTATTACTCGTACCGGATCCCGCAACACGCCACCTTGGTGCCGTCACCGGTTCATCATCAATCTTCACTTCACGCTTTCGTTATACCTTCGTCATCCATATCTCCATCATTACGTTCGAATCCATCCCCAAATCCATCCTCTATTACCAACGCACTATTGTCAAAACCGCCGGAACAATACCGCACAAAAATGCCACGCCGTGGTTTTGACAGCATACGGCGAATGCCAATTGTGGTGATCCCACGAAAGAGAAAATACAAAAATTACGTGTCTAGAAGGCGTAACACGCAATTTATTGCTAGCCTTCGTCGTTGTTTCTCTGATCCAGTGTTATACCGAAGTTACAATCACTGGGATGGTCTATCAAGACCATTTTCTCCAGAAAAACCATCATCTTCATTCGCATGTTCTACCCATGCAGCACCTATTGCTGCAATACCTGAAGCTAATTCTTTTGATGATTCAACGATAAAGGTTGAAGCTAGGACGAGGAAAGAATCCGCTTCAATAATGTCAAAAAACTCGAAATTCAGGGAAGGGGGAGCGATTTTTGGAGAAGTGAGGAAACTGGTAGATGATCAAGGTGATGGGAGAAAAACTAAAGATAATGAGAAGTCACCAAATATTTTTGATTTCGAAATAAAGAAAACTGGAATAGCTGCTAATTACTCGGGTAACGTTATCCTAGATATAAGCGATGAAGGGGAAAGCTTGGTGAATGTTGCCTTACGTGCTCCTACTCCACCAACCACATCCAGGATCCGACCCCGTAATTTGGCTTCTCGTGGTGCTGTGCAATCTAGAACAACTGCCACCGAAACACCGCTCATTAAGCGACGTTTTTTAGGTTATGAAAAGTACCAGGAAAGTAGTGCTAACGATCGAAAGGACAATCATCGGGAATATGTCAATTTACCGTCAGGAAGCAATAATTTAGATGAAAGAGAAGAGGAACGGACGGCCGAACAAAAAGCCCAGAATACGGTTACAGCTGTTACAGCTGCGTTTTCAACCCTGACACTCGAACCACAGCAAACTGAGTACGAACGAGCTGTTGCTGAACAGGCAAGCATTACAGGTGCTGTAACTTTTGTTGGAGGAAGAGAAGCAGCTAGAGCAGCGGGTCAAGTTACGATAAGACGCGTTAGTGAAACCGAAAAGCCAGTTATACCAGTACCACAACAACCAAATGTTAACTTAGCAAATGATAATACCGTCGATATTGGTGGTGACAGTGGACTGCAAAAATCTCGAAAAGCAATACCACAGCCTACCGTAACTACTCTTATACCACCACCATTCACCCGTAAACTAAAACCAATCAAATTTTCACATAATTCCTTACTTGCAACTCTTCAGTTACCACCATCTGTTAGTGCAAAAGTGGATCGAATAATCGCAAATGCTGATCGGAAAGAGAAAGAACGATGTTCCAATCATGCTGCTGTCAGTTCGGTATCATTTTCCCTTGATACAAAGATACTGTCTTTGAGGGTAGTCAATTCCTTTCTGTAACCATTCGGAATATTCGCAGTGCTTAAAATCAATTTCCGATATACGCTTTCTTTAGAAAAAATTTTTCTTCTCGCTGCTTGCTGACGGCGTTTCGGGAGGTGCCTAACTTTCACGATTGGAAAATTATTGCTTAAAATGTTTATCAAACAGGCATATATAAAAGCTGAAGTTGAAATTTGCTGTTAGAGTTAAGCCTCCACATTCTGATTCGTAATGTTTCCTTAATACTCATCTCATAAAAAGAATTCGCTATCCTGAAAGATATGCGGTAATAACTTAATGCTTTATCCTTACTCATTATGCCAGTATCCTAAACGCTCCTAAACTCGCAGTTTCGCATCAAACAGCATTTAAGCACCGTTAATCGTGATTTTGACTCCCAAAATTTTCAATTAAATCTTGTATTTCTATAATAAGAAAAAAGGGAATACAAAGAGCTGGTCTCTGGCGACAGCTCCACGTTTTGTATTAGTCTCTCGAATTGGACTGTCAGATTCGTTGTTTTAGTGCCTACTAGCTGGTGAGGATTACCCTAAATGTTTGATTTCATAAGTCCTCGCTTTTTCTCTTGGGTTGACTGAGCTGCTCTAGAACCCCTCACTATTAACACGTGGGTATTAGGTGGTTTTGTGGAAAAAATTAAGGTCATTTATCACCACAGATTAAAAGCAATGATTTTTTTTATATTTTCTTTGTTTTGTTTGCCGGTAATATTTTCGATTGTTTTTCGATATATATGAGTGGGGCGAAGCAATTTGATGTTAGAAGTTATCTTATTTCATGTTAATCAGTTGTTGGTGACACAGAATTTATGGAGAATTTTTTCTACATTTTTTATATATTCAAGTTTTATTGGAGAGCAGTTTTTGTAATTATTCTATTTCAGAGGTTTAACATAAGCCTGAATTTGCCTAGTAATATATGTGAACAATTGAATATTTTAAATATATCTTACAATTTCTGCAATTTTTTGATATTAAAATTTCTTGTTAAAAAAGTGGAAGCTTAACATCCTACCATACCATTAGATCTGAATAGTCCTTCCGAAACAATAACAATTTTTTCTGGAAACAGTAAAAACGAAGGATGTAGAGGTTGCGGGAAACGATTTATTCAAATATTTTGACATTATCCTTATTCGCAGAAAGATAGTGGATGAAGAATTTAACTCTTTAAGACAATTCTATTACATTTATATATGGATTTCCATGATATTTAAAATATTTCAGAGTGATCGTTCTGATCGCCTGCAGCCGGCATCTTCATCGAAATCACATGTAACTGGAGCTGGACAAACACCATCAAGTTCTGTTGCACCTTCAGTAGTACGACCAGTGGTACAGGATGACCGTGATGGACATCTTATTTATCAGGATGGCGATGTTATTCAAGGGAGATGTATGTTGTTGATGGTGATAACAACAAGCTTTCTAAACTTTATCAAGTTTATCAACCAATGGAAAAATGGATAAATTTTCCCTAGTCTGCATTAAGAGATACACCTATTTCCACTAAATCCAATTCTTACTTTTAGACTAATTTAGTACTCTTTTAATTTTCTTGTTTTGGGGAAGATTTAATGAAATTGTAGAATTAGTTCAAAAACATGTTAAAATCCAACCTTGATCTTTATTTCTCTGATGGTCATGATTTAGTCATATTAATCTTTTATTCTCATCATTTTTCATCTTTTTCTACTTTCAGCTTTCATTTCTACATTCTTCCATTTACCCGTTTCGACTCTTTTTTGAACATATTTTTCTCATATGAATTTCGTTTAATATTTCTTTCTTCCATCACGTTAAAACAAGATATTAGAGGTTAACGTTATTTATTTTAGATGAAATAGTACGTACATTGGGTGAAGGAACATTCGGTAAAGTGGTGCAAGTTAAAGATAGTACTAAAGATGGTCGACAATTCGCATTAAAAGTTATCAAAAATATAAGCAAATATCGGGAAGCTGCACGTCTTGAGATTAATGTACTGAATAAATTACAGGAGAAGGATCCGAGTGGAAGATTGTGAGTAATAATTTTTTCTTCTACACACATGAATGTGTATATTGTATGGAATGGAAATATATGGTTATATATGACATATAACACCGAAAAATTTAACCATTTTTCTACTTTTCCAGTTTGGTGATACAACTGCTTGATAATTTTGATTATCATGGCCATGTGTGCTTATTGTTCGAGTTACTTGGCCTTAGTGTTTTTGATTTCATGGTAAGTTAAAATCATATTCAAACATCGTGATTCAATATAGCATATTAAGTTTTAGCATTGCCTACTTCATTATTTGCAAAATTTTGGCATGATGTAGTAATCGTTTTAAAAGCTTAAATTGAGTGGAACTACAGTTTTTGTATTTTCGAAATTTGGACTTGGAATCATGGCTTTTTTCAGAAAGCAAATAATTACCAAGCTTATCCAATGGAGCAAGCGCGATACATAGCTTATCAATTATGTTATGCAGTAAAATTTATGCACGATAATCGTTTAACGCACACGGATCTCAAGCCCGAAAATATTTTATTCCTGAATAGTAGCTACAGGTTTGTTTTCTCAATCCATTTTGCTGATAAGAACAACTGCCAAGTTATCTGGCGAGTAATGACGACATTTCCAATTGTCGTCAGAATATCGTCAAAATAATTGACACTTGAATACTGCTGAAAGTCGTTATCCATAGATCACAATAACAAATTAAATTATAGAACAAGAAGTAGAGGAAGGAAATGAGGAGATTTTTGGGTTTGCAGAGTTGTCCCACATTTGTAATAATAGTAATATAAGTTATAAGAGACCATCACCTTATTCATTGTTTGCAATGGGGTTTGGATTGGTAACGAATTCGGAAATCGGTGTCAATTGTTAACACAGCTGTGCATTATAACTTTCGGGAATATCCATCACTCTTGAGCAATTTTTACTTATTACTTTCTTCTTTAAAATGGAAATTGAATTCTTTTCTCCCTTTCATAGTAAATTAAAATTATATTCAAACATCATAGAAAAAAAAGCTGATTTGTCAAAGAACTTTAGTAATGTCTTCTTTACCTTTTCAGAGTGGTCGAAGATGGAAAGAAAAAGAGGCCTTTACGAATAATCGATGATGCAAGCGTGCGATTAATTGATCTCGGCTCAGCAACCTTTGATCATGAGCATCATTCAACAATCGTTTCAACGAGGCACTATCGAGCACCTGAAGTTATTCTAGGTTTTAGTGTTTTTTTTTGTCGGTCCACATAGCAGTTTGTACTGGCAAACTTTAATGGATACGCTGGATTAGGAATACAGGAAGACATATACTATGTCCAAGGTTTCTTGTCTGTTATGCTTCTTACGCTTCAGACTTTCGTATAATTATATAAATTACACGGCACTCATTTTGGTTCAACGGAGACCTGATATAGGTGAAATACAGAAATAAAATGTGAATGAATTTCTGGAATCTCAAGAAATAGGTCAATGATCCATGTCGATCGATTTATAATCTTCATTATTTACGTTAAATCAATAATCTTCATTATTTAAAATAAAACGTTAGGTCCATATACTTTATATATATATATATATATATATATATATATATATATATATATATATATATATATATATATATTATTTGATTGGACGACTTACTAAAAGGTCCTGATATCACAGTATCTTATACCAATATGTTCCAGAAATAGAATTTTGAGCACTGCTTTGCTTCAGCAAGATTAATTATCTATTGTATAATGATATTTCAGAATTAGGATGGTCTCAACCGTGTGATGTTTGGTCAATTGGTTGCATTTTGTTCGAGCTCTACCTCGGTATTACATTGTTTCAAACGCACGATAATAGAGAACATCTTGCAATGATGGAGAGAATCTTGGGTACTTTACCCTATCGAATGTGCAGGAAGTCTAAGTATGTATCATTAATGAGTTTTTTTTTTCATTTTTTCTAATCGTTGTACTTCATCATATTTTTTGACTGCTCATTTATCTACTTCAGTGGTGTTATTCTGAGTCTGTAGGCAAATCGATTATGATCAAGTGAGAATGAACAACAAAGCACGAGTGCTGAAATTGTGACAAGTTTCTAGGACATGGACATTTGTCCTAATTTGTAATACCACGTCAACAGATTGTTCTTTTGCAAAAGTACCTCTTGGAAAATTCGAGAGCATTTATAAATTAAATAAGAATAGAGCAGAGTGGAAAAAGTGAACTAATATTCTGTGTAACGTGTGATTTACTGGCTGGCTTATAAATGTGGTTCCTGCATTGAGCGTTAAAGATATGGTTTAAAAATTTTGTCTATCACTAATGTTTTCAATTTTAGGACGAAATACTTTTATCATGGGCGGTTGGACTGGAATGAAAAGACGCAAGCAGGGCAATACGTTAGAGATAATTGTAAACCATTATCGGTAGGAATTTCCATTCTCTTCATTAGTGACAAGTCATTCTTCAAAAATTTTTTATCAGAAAATTTCAGACTTTATAAATAACGAAATCTAGTTAAATGGAATATATAATGCAGTGATTTCAGTACAAAATATTTTTTCGGGTCAAATCTTGTTAGATAGACATCACTGCTCGTAATGTATCAAATGCTTATTTCCTATTGAACTTCGTCTGTTTTTAACTCGCTTAAGTTTAATTGGTATGAACTTTTATGTTCATGCAATAAGAACAGTTCTGTCTTTATGGTTATAAAATCGACAAGATTAGGAAAAATGAATCTCACCGCTGATTTGTAAAATCAAATATCGTTTTGCAAAAATTTCCGTTTAAGCCTTTGCCGTATCTATCCATTTGTATGTCGGTGTCTCTCATTCTGTTCTAACTATTTGCATTATATATTATTTTCGGTTAACACTATTGCAGCAATTAATAAGGATAACATTCTCTCTGTTGTTTGAATTACATAAAATGATTTTTTAACAAAAATATTACGGGATTATTTGGTGACAGAAGCATTTCTTCGACCAAATTTTCGAAAATCAAAAGCCTTACTCTCTTCTTAATCTGAAGTCTCTTTGTCTAGAATTAGATATGGAAGGAAAGAATGCAAAATTTGCATATGATTTGAGGAACTAGAAATTTTTATCTCTCTGTTCATATTTCGGTATTACCAGTTGTACAACAAGCGAAAATCTATTAGAGGGTTCTAGAGACTTGCTGTTGAGATTATACCTAACAGGTTGGATTGGAGAAGGAAGTAACGGGAAAAACCATAATGAGGGAAAGAAGAAGGGCAGTATTTTATGCGGTTGCCGGCCTGTTGCTTAGGTTTCCGATTTTATTATTCCAAATTTAGACGGAAATAAACTAAAATTTGTGCTACTTTCCTTCATCCCTTTTAAATTTAGGCTTTTAAAATTTTTAAATTTAGGCATAGTATCAACGTTCATAAGATTAATTCCTTAGCCAAATTTTTGCAGTTCATTTGTTCCTAATCATACTAATTCAAGCTATATTATTTTCATTTAGTTTGAACAATCTCGCACAGAGTCCAGGTAGTATCATAAGTTCCGAAGACATAATTGAAGGTTTACTTGAAGATATAATTGTTTACCCTTTTGCAAAAAAGTTTCGGATGTTGTAGCTCAAATACCCAAGCGTTTATTTGAATACTTAATTATTCAATATTTCCCAGTAAAGAAGTTCTGAAAGGCGAAGCTCAAGTAGATGTTTTTGTTACTTAAATACTTTGAGAACTTATTTTCTAAAAAGATTTTAGTTATATTTGGTTAGGTGTAAGGAAAACCTTTTTATAAAATACGCTCTCAAACGAAATGTACCTTTTGATGTAATTTCCAGCGTTATATGAAGTCAAACGATCCGGAGGATGTTGAACTGTTTGATATAATCTCAGAAATGCTTACATATGAACCATCGCAACGAATTACGCTGGGCTCTGCTTTGGACCATCGATATTTCAAGCGTTTAGCCCCGCACCTTAGGTAAACCTCTTCTAAATTTGAATTAAGTCCAAGTAAGGACTGCAGTGGTTGGGGAAGTTATTGACCTGTGAACAAGGGAGTTGTATACTCAGCCACAAGGAGTTAGGCGTTTTATATATTTGTCCGAACTGTTTTGGAAGCAATATCCCTTCAAAAATTTTGCCAAGGCAATGATTTTATTTGGAAAAATGTGCAAAGCAAAATGAATTTTTGTTCTAGCTTTGTCGAAATTTCCTCACTTAGTAGATCCAAAATACTTGAGTCGCGGCTTTCGTACCCGAGGGTTAGAGTTGGTTAGCGAAGTATATCTGAATTTTAGAAAATATTCAGTTATTTATTTACTTATTTACGGCAACCAATTAAGGCTTCACGAAAGTGGTGCGTCATCAAACGGATCATCATCAGTTTCAGCAACGGCGGCAACAACAGTGGTAGCGGCCGAAGCTGTAGTATTATCAGATGCAGGTAATGGAGATGGTGAAGAACGATAGTGTTCAACAACAGTACAAATAGTTCGGACATTTTTGTTATTAGTTTTTTTAACGATAAATGCACTGTGATTGGTATATTTTCTTCAAAATTTCTCGGAATTTTCCGAAAATTATTACGCAAACTTGGAAATATATATAGCAGTCTTGGAAATATATATAGCAAATATGAGATGGAAGGAAAAAAAACTAGACTTTCAAGCATGTCGTATCGATGAAGAAGTACAGAGAGAAGTTGCAATTAACCAAGGATAGAAGAAAATTTTTCTAAATAAGATAATTGATTAATGAACAGCGTTATCATAAATCTGAGCGCATTTATCGTAAGTTGTTCACTTTTTTGTCTTTTAATATCTCATGTTTATATGTAATGAAGCTTATCTTTTACGCGTTGTTATTCGACTAGTGAATTGCATGCTTTGAAATTCTGTTAATTATTATTGTGATGAAATTCCTTCCAAAAATTGTATTGTTACCTGAAATTGGTGGCCTACTTTAATACCCGTGTACAATTTTATGCGGTTCAGCTTATAGATTTCCCCGCCAGTGATTAATGAGTAACTTTATGCTGTCGTTACCATTGGATGAAGCTCTCACTTCCTGTCATTCAAAATTTGAAAATTTCAGTTTTGCCCATGATTGCTTGTGACCGTTTTCCTTTCATCAGCCTTAATATGGTGTCTGAAAGTAGGTCAAAAATGATACATGGGTGTATCAGAAGTAACCGTAAAATACTGACTTCTTGCACAACTTGCGAAATAATTACAAAACTGCTTGTATCTTCCAACCCTTCTAGAAGTTCCAATTCTTCAGTAGTTTAATATTTAAAACTTTGCTCAGGCATTTAGTTAATTCTGTCACGTGTTCCGCTTTATTCCTTTTTCTTGCTGTTCGTTGTTGAAGAATTTTGCTTCCATTAGTGTTGCATTTTCTTTCCCTCTTCTTATATGTTGATGGGGAACGAAAGGTCTAAAGGAAGCGATGAAATTTAATCGTGCATTTGAATATGTTAATCTTTTGTACAAAACACCATTTTTGCTTGAAGTAGTTGAAGCTAAGTTGAAAAAGAAGTACCTTTCGATTGTTGCTTTTAGAGGGTCTTGGTTAACTCGGTTGCTGAAATAGCATTCTTAATTGTGTTTAATGTCTGTCTGATGTAAATTGAAAAGTAGAAGTCTTCATATTAATGTTATTGTTGCCCGAATGTGGGTGGTTCTGCTTTTTATATTTCATTTTTCGAATTTCAGATCCTCGTTTTTATTTGAGCGAGAATTTAGGATGTTGTATTCCAGTAAATTAATCGTTATCTCTTTTTAAATTATATCTATTCTTCACATGTGTATTTTTATGGTGCCGGAAAAGCTGTTCAAGATGTATTCTCGAAGTGTACCGAAAATTTTTTGATAGTTTTGAAATTGTTAAAACATTGTGAAAATATTAAATTGTTCGTACTACTGTAAACAGAGGAGACTCAATATGGTGTTTTATTTGCATGGATTTTTACTCCCAAGAGCTGAAACGGATAGGACGAAAAATTCACGTGATAGCGCCGCTAAACTATCGGTTTAAGTTGATTTCTTGTTGACTTATTGTTTTAACTTGCGACAGTTAATCGAGTTGTTTTTAAATAAGAACTACTTGGATTGATTGGCTTATCATTTCTAGCGGAGTAGATTGTTGGATGATTGACTTTATCCGTTTAGTTCACCATGATCGAAGGCTTGTTTGATTTTTTATTTAAAAACTCTCGTATTGTGATGAAAGCTTACTAGGGATGTATAAAAACGGAAATTTTTACCACCCAAATCTCCGAGTCCTGCATTGGCAGATGCGTTATTAGCAATCCAGTTTCAAAAACTAAGAGAAAAATATTCCAAGAAGAATAACACCCAGCGATCGAAAACGCACTTATTAGGTTTAAATGTTGTTAATTATCGCGCTGTAGTTTGCAACAGCTTGGAGTACTTCAGTTTTCCTTTCTGCTTTGAATTAGTGGCAAAGGACCAGAAGTACGAATAGCTGCAAGGCATGCCCGATTTGCGTAACATAACGCATTGATGGTTATATTGTCAGCAAGTTGGAGTGATAGGATTTAACAGTTTTCGTTGTGCTTACGTGGTTTCCGGAGCAGTGCTGATCTTGTTGGGATGTCTGTTTATAAAACAAGCGCAGGTCATTGACTGGTATTTGCTTGTATATGGTCGCGTTTCTCTTTCCTCTAGGTAGCGCTTCAGCCATAACATGCCTAACATTTTTCTTAATTTGGTTAAGTGCTATATATTACTGTCATTCAAATAAAGACTTTAATATCTAATTCAATATATGGCTTTCTGCGATCAGAAAAGGACATTTACTCCACTTAATTCGTCAGTTCTGGCATGCTAATGGCTTTACATTTAATTGAAGAGGAATTGACGGTCATCCCAAAATCCTGTCATAGTTTAGGCCATCATATATTTGGAGGTTCTGGATATTGAAGAGGTGAAAGTTTGAGGTCTGACATGGTGTACTTAGGACGAGCCTCGTTTATTACTACATCATTCCACATCAGCTTTTGCATATTTCAGGATAGAAGTATGACAGAAGTAATTCGTAGTGATGCTGATATTGGATGTGGTGATGCATTTGATTTCTCAAATTGTTCCCGAAATATGGCATTAGAAGCGATGGGTGTGAAACCACCGACGATGACAAGTACTGGCACAACGATTGTTGCCGCCACTTACAAGGTCTTAATTTTATTTTTTTGCTTTACATCTCATTGATGGAAAAGGTGAGGATTGCCGAAGTAAATTGAAGATGACAATTATATTATTCATGTTCAACCGAAAGTTTCGCTTTTTACTTAACTAATAATAAACTGACGTGTCATTTCTAAGGATTTCAAAGATTTACCTGCTTCTTTGCTGGAAACAGTTTTGGGTTGTGGGTTTGAATTAAAACCAATTTTAACAACTGTTTTGCAGGATGGTTTAGTAATGGGTGCCGACTCGCGTGCAACTGCTGGTAACATCATAGCTGATAAGCACTGCGAAAAAGTACATAAAATCACCGATTCGATTTATGTGTGTGGTGCTGGTACTGCTGCTGATTTACATCAAGTTTGTATTATATGCATTGATTATGTTTTTTTTTCCTGAAGTAGTATCATTTTTCATGTACTTTATTATAATTCTGAGTTGCCAGAGCCTCGATAGAACTGAAGTATAGCAAAAGATATTCTAAAATATTAATTAGGTTTAGAAGACAGCATTTTACATTAACCGACCGTTGCTACAGTGCGAACTGTGAATAGTTCAGTGAATGAAACTGATGGGTTTGATTCAGTCTTATCTTCCTGAAAACTTTATAAGTAGACTGCATTCAATTCATGGTCAAACTTTATGGACAAGCTTGCAGCACCTATATTTTGGCTAATGTATTCTGAAAATTTTTGCATTTTAGAGGGGTATTTACAGGTAGCTAAAATGTTATCTGCGCAACTACGGCTTCTAGAACTGAATACTGGGAAAAAAGCACGAGTGGTCACAGCACTTCGACGAGCCAAGCAACATTTGTTTTCATACATGGGTCATGTTGGAGCGTATCTTTTGATTGGTGGTGTTGATCCTACTGGACCACACTTGTATCAGGCATGTTTGATTTGTCCTTACTCCACAACTGTGTTTTACTGAAGCTAATATTATAAATATTATTTTAGGGTTCTTCCATTCTTCTTAACAGTACGTACTTCTGATCAAGTTACTTTAGTTTTGATTAGAAATCAGGTGTTTTAGACAAAATGGCACAATTGATATTTCAGTGCTCAGCAAATGGCTATACACAAAGCAAGCCTTTTGCTTCTGAAGGGTCAGGTAGTTATGCAGCTACAACGATTCTAGAGCGAGATTTCAAGACTGGTATGACGGTAAATTTTTTGTCATTTTGTTCAAAGAAATGATTTTTCATTCTTATTGCACCAGTAAACAATTGGTTATTTTTATAAATTTTCACTGCATTATATTACATATATATAATATTGTCAAACATATTCAGTGTTAATGTCTCCTGTGTTTTATGTATTTTGTAAAATGTTGTAGTGTCTTGCACGTAACTTGTTACGTGTTTTTCATTTGTAATTCATAGGTTTTTCAAATTCCGATCCACAGGTTCGTTAATTTCCATGATTATTCTGATAGGTAAGTCAGTCACTGATTGTTCTGTGCTGCAAACTTATTAAATAACTTGGATGAGACTCTATACCACATTTAGCAAGAAGAAGCCGTTCTTTTGGTTCGTCATGCGCTAGAGGCTGGCATGCATGGTGATAATGCTTCTGGCAACTCTCTCAATTTCGTGATCATAACACCCGAAAATACGGTATTCAAGGTGAGGATTTTTTTAATAAACTTGAAAAAATTGATAACCCAATCCAATTTTTTTAGTGTGGTCGCATTACTCAGTAAGCGTTTACTCATGATTTTCATAAAAATATTATGTACGCTCAACTTTGTTTGCGGTGACATGTGCATGCAGTCAAGAATTGCATCACTATTGGTTTTTCCTTCTGGGATTTTCAGAGCACTAGCTCATCATATTTTCATAGTCGCAAAGCTTGAGTAATTAGCAATCGTCATGTCATTTTGATTAATGACTTGTGATTTCTATAACAAATGAAATTTTTTCAGGGTCCTGAAATTCCACATTTCTGTGTACGACCAGAGCCCGTTGAATTGGACTATAAATTCAAGCTTGGCTCCACTAATGTTCTGAAGCAAAAAGAAATTAAATATGACATAATCGAAAGCATGGATATTTCCCATTGATATATGTATCACTTGTTATTGTAAAGAATTTTCATGAGATGTGGTGGTTTCTTAAATGAAAATTCTCATCTGATTGGATGAGATTTTTGTTTACGGTAAAAATTATGCTCTACTAATCATACGACGTTCTGGAAGATGAGGCACTGGAAACAAAGACTCTTATGAAAGTCTACACAACAACAGTATGCCCGAAATTGGGATGTTTTTGATAGTTTCGCTGTAGGTGGATCAGATGGTGATAACATTTTGAGGGGTAGCGTCAGAAAATTCTATCCTAGTTTAATATCACCGGTACTAGTGGAGTTGAGAGTTTTAATATTTTTTTATTTTTTTGGATAGTGGTGGTAAAAGGAAGGTATTATTGGAAGTCTCAATTCTTTCGTTTCTAGAAGTTTGGACGGTGATGGTAGTAAGATTAGCATTCAATTTTTCCCTTAATGTGATAGTTGAAAGGTTTCTGTCTTCTACAAATATTGCAAGCACTTAGCAAAAGATGTTTTGCCTTCAGAAGAAACGACATCTTGTTTGTTTCTTCAGATGCAGCAAATTCTTTCCGGAATCCTTCAAGTTCATTTTGATGCAGAAGTTTCCCAAATTTTATCCTACTTTCGCAAAATTCTGCTGCAATTGAATATAGTGCAATCTGCCAGGAATATCTACCATCTGCCTTTATCAATTCAAAATACATAATTAAATCATGAAATTGCACAGATTCCGTTTCTTCTGTACAATTCATAAAAACTATTGGAGCAAGTTTATTTTGGTTGTGTAAAACGTATAAGTTAAGTGTTCTTGAATAGTTCGATCAGATCAGTTGAATCCTGAAGATTTTTTCTGCCTTCTCGTTTGTTTCGGTCTTATATGCATTATGTGTAGGAATGGAGGAAGTGTACGGAGGCATTCAGGCTGTCAACACACAACGTAAAGGTTGGAACGAAAAAAGAAATGAACGAAATAAGAAGGAAGGATTTTCCAGTACAAGTAAATTAAATTAAGAACAGAAAAACAAAAAAGTATTAATTTTGAGAACTTAACATTCCATCGCTGCAGTCAAAGTAACAGCGTTGTGAGGAGATTAGGCTTGCAGCTTTTTCCTGCTGCTAGAAGGCACTACCTATATTTCCACAGACATTTTCTTCGTTCCCCCTGCAGTTCCGAACGCATGTACTTTCTAATTTATACTGTGCAGGCTTGTTGATTTGATGCTATCTGTACCTTTACTATAACTCTTCTAAGGTAATGGTGAGTCCGAGTTGCTACCGATTTTTCCTTGAACAGTTGGTGTAAGGAAAAGTGAAAAAAAAATTTTTAAGTGCAGAGTATGGGGACTGGGACTTTGACAATGTGTTCAAGAAATGTGACGAAATTTCGAACTAAACGGTTTTTTTTAAATTTTACATTCAAAGAGAAAATGAAGCTTCTGGATAACTTGCAAATATATGTTTTTAAGTCAGACACTTTTTTAATGCAATTAATCGCAATAACGAGAGAGCAAAGTGAAATAATCAGTGCAGGTGAGAAATTGGGATTAGTTCTAAGCAATATTTAAAAAAAATTTTACACTTTCTTATTACGTCCACATGGTTTTTGAATGCCTTTTTATTACATTTATCAGTGTTCTTTCTCATTTATCCATCGATACACCTCTCCTTCCGACCAAAGATGTGAGAATCAGAATTTATACTGAGCTATTACCGACGTTAGATGTATTAAATTCCGTAATCTTATCTCTTATTTATATCACTTTCACAACGACTACAAAAATATCATTCTTACTACAGCAGTGAATAAAACCGTCTGACATCACTACGCTAATACAAGAGACCAAAGTTCACTTGTGCTTTCGAGAAATTTGAAGCAGATTTTATCAGTTACAACGTCATGGAAACAATATAATTTCTCATCCAAACTGTTTAGATCAGTTTTGAACTGAACATGACTACCACACTAAAATGATGAAATAAAATACTCATTAGATTCTTCATTCTCACAGCTGTAAAAGTGATTTTTTTTATCATTTCGATAAATATTTATTGTTCGCTATCAGCATTGAGTAAGTGTAGTTGACAATGAATTCTGGTTGATATTTTTGTAAATAATGACCTTCGTTTTCAAAATATATTAAAAAAGGTCTATTTGATTCAGCTTACTGCTTAGCAATACGATTAAGAATTGATATGTTCCCTTCTATTGATGAATAGCTCTGAAAATTTTACTTTTGGTAATTTTTCGTGCTACAGTCCACTTTTTTAATGAATTCCCAGTAGTGTGAACTTCGAGATGCTATTGCGTATTTGTATGTTTGGCACATTTTTTTAACGACTGCCGGTGGTAGGTGACCACAACTAGGAAGTGTGTCGACAAATAACGGCCTAACTCATTATATGGATTAAAAGTCGACAATGTCGTGACCGACGGAGGTACAACAGACAGTGTTATTTCAAAAATTGCATGCTTAGAAAAATAGCAAATAGAAGAAGTGATTATGAGGATAAAAAGAAATGTACGTGTAGTTCATTTAACATACTTTTTAATTTTAACATACTCGTTTGACCAGCTAGGTCAATATTAGCCGTTAATTTAAGACAAACTGCAGCCTCATCACCACTTTTCACCTTCATTCTCAACAACTGAAATACTGAAAGTAAAGGTGGAGTCTTTCTCAGTGAATAGATAAGAGTATTTTTAGATTAGCAAGCAAACAGTGAGGCTAATAAGCAATGAATTTAAATGGTAATGAAAGTGGGAAAAAAGAAAAAGATAATGCAAAAGAAAAAAAGACAGTGCGAATGGAATATATGAAAAAGGGAAACAAATGAAACGTTTCTGAATCTTTGAGGTACGAATAAGAAAAAAACAGATTTATCAGAGTTCAAATAACGAAATTTCATTAATGTCTCTCCCTCTCCACGCACTAATAGGGTTTTCAAGGAGCTATAAACTTTTCATTGAGCTCAAAATTACTTCCATTTATTATCCTATTTTTTCCGCCTCACATTCCGCACTTTTCCATTACGAATAATAAATGTGTTTCGCTTGATTTTAAAATTTCAATCGTCATTTTCTTCAACTTATCACCGCATGCTCATGCAATTGGCATCATTTTCATGCTGTCTTTATTTTCATGCAGTTCTTCCACCAATCTCTCTACTTTAATCGCTCCTCATAATTCAATTTATGACTGTGAATATTTTAGCAAAATAAGACGTTTCATCGAAATTCCATGATCTGATGTTCCAATTCATTTCTTTAAAAGTAAAACAAAGAATCAAAATAACTGGAAATGGTTCTTGATGTACCGACATGAAAGTAATAAACAATAACAAATCAAGTAAATGACGAAATATAACAAACATTAACAACTCATGATTGCGATAAAGTGACAAAGTATTCGAAAATATTATTGACAATGGAAAATGGAAATCGTCAGAAAAGAAAATTGATGGCGTCAAACAGTGAGAAGAGAATGATAAGAATAAATGATAATAACGTGTGCAAGAGGAACGACTTTCCAGGTTCAAGTTAGATTAGCCGAGAAATCCGCGATCATCAGAAATAATCGATTGAATGGTTAGCTAAGCAGTGGCTGCGTTTGAAATGATCAGCGGATTGTTAACATTTGAAAGAATGAGGTCAGAGGAGAGGGAAATTACTTGAACAGAAAACCTTTCTCCTTTCCCTTAACTTCCAGATGTGCTCATCCAAACAGCAGCAAACAGTGCGGTCGATGGAACTTGTGATGTGATAAACACTGTTGACACTCCGAAATTGTCAAATCAATGAAAGAGAGATGTTTGTTTACTCGCGGAGTGTCTGAAGAAATTGACCGGCACAAACGTCGTTTGAATAAGGCTAAGTAAACATCTAACTTAAAGTTAAAGGTAAAATCAAAAGGCCTGATCTAGAAAAGTAATTATTTCACAATAACAGAAAAAAATTTGCAAGGAAAAAATTCCGGTAGAGTTTGTTTTTTATTTAACTTAAAATGTATGCGTTTTCTTCCTCTTCTTAAGTTATGCTACTTCGAGTAACTAAGCTATCGAACAATTTTTTAAGTTAGTTATTAGATTGTTATTAAATCTTTGAACGAATAAGTGTTCACTTCACAACAACAAGAGAAAGTAATGAAATTTATTTGATAGCCAAGTCGAATAACAAAGAAAAAACAGATGGCGTAAAATGCACGTGGAAAGAACACATCGTGTAAGTAATTGGATGTAGAAGAATACAGAAAGTGTCGTCAGTTGGTAGAGGGAGTGTGTGTTAGAAAACAGACAAAAGGGAGAAAACTAGCCATCTGCTTAATTTAGCACGACTTGTCCTATCAATTTTACGACTTCTCAAATATTTAAACATTGAAAAGAGAAATCGAATGTGTCGCCCAAATTTCTTTTTTCTTTTTCTTTTTTAAGGTCCGAAACATGCATGTTCATATTGTTTGAGTGAATAAATATCACAATTGTTTTCATCGCATTCATACCTGAAAAATTATTCCTAAGACACGGATTAAAGGTATTAAACCTTGCCGAATGATGCATCAAGCGGAATGGTATTCGTAACGCATATTTCGTCCGCTTTTATCACCAACGATAGTATTGCTGCTTACGGACTTTATGTGCAGAAGATGAGGTTTTGGGAAAGTGTGTTAATCTGTCTTACTAAGAAGTTCGTTCCGGAACTTGTAGCCTCGGTCGCAGGTCAACAATGGACATCCCTTCCGATCCCTCACTTCCTATGTCCAATACATTTTTGTGGTTGACAGTTACCGGAAGATATTCAGTGATGTTAAAAATAAGAATAATGAAGGGGGATGAATACCAATCAGTTAACTTTAAATTTATTAGTAGTTGTTAGTAATACCATTATTCTACTAGTCGAAGGTACGGAATTTTAGTGGAATACGTGAAATATTCAGTCGCAGCTTCTCATTCTATCGAAATATACGGCAATAATCGGAGGAATGTGTTTTGCGGACTTTACCAGGTAATGCTGTTAATATTACGGTTCGCCTGCCGATATTGGTTATTTCAGTAAATAGAGATAGAGGTTAGATGATTCCACAATCAAATTTCTTGATTGCAAAGTCATTAGTTTTCGTTGACAATTGGTCTGATATTGCGGTAGTTAAAGTTAATACAACTACTGTCACTAATGTTAATGCTTCTTTAACAGTTTCATGTAATATGAGCTAGCTATTTCAGATTCTGCTATCAAGTAACTTACAAATGTCCTGGGTGGTATACATTTGATAGACTCAGTTACCGCCGCTGGTAGATCGAATGAAGTTGCGGTTGAATCAATATTTTTGATCCCTAACGTTGGTATTTGTTTTTCCTGCACGTTACTCTTAATCCAGGAACGTGTAGAGTAAGTCTCCGATATGCTGGAAAGTGTTGTGTTATCTTCGTTGGTTGAAGCTGTTGAAGTGAACAGGCCTTCTAATGTCTCAAATTCTTTCGCTTGTAATGCTGAAAAAGCAATGAAGACAGAGAGGATTATGCAATTTCTCACTCCTCTTATACATTAGAGGCAAAATTTGAAAGAGTGGACGGAATTTTGTCCATTGCGAAAGTAAAAAATCAGTAAATATCTTGGGGAATTTTGTATGTCAGGTGTGTAGTTAATATATAAGCGCTAAGCCTACATAAATATCCAGGTGATCATGCCGATAAGGACCGCAATGAACCTGTATAACCAACCGAATAGAATAGCATGTGTTAATTCATTAACATTCATATCTGAGGAATACGCGACCACGGTTTTATCGGTGTCCCGGAAATACGTCGAATTACCGATAATAATACGGGGTGCACTGGCTGCTACAAGTTTCAATAAATCTTTCGCTGATTTCATGTCATTTTCAAACATTTTGCGATTCCTAAAAACTAATCTGGCCAAGTTTGAAATGTTACTAACTGATGAAATCGCAAACAGAGTTAATTTCAAGAACTTTTAAAATGCTACAAAACTTCAAAATCCATTTGTATGTGAAGGTAAAAGAAAACCTTATAGTACCTTAGGGTTATTCGAAACTAACTAATCTAATGACGTAGAGAACATATATAATATCATTAATAAAAAGGTAACCAAATTCATCAGAAAAAATAAATACGTTTTTTTTATAAAGGCTAATTCGACCTGTACATGGCCTCGTCCGGAACAAACAATATGTTTGTAATTTGCGATGCCCATGGCACTTTGTGAAATGATTCAATTGCGCTAAAAATTTTTATTTTTCAAAAAGCGCTTAAACCAAAGGCTAAAATTTTCGAAATGTTAAGGATTTCAATTGCTTACACTTATTCATTCGTTCCGTAAAGCAAAAAAAGAGGATGTATGATTACTTCGCAATGCTGATGTCGCCATCGGACTTCCTATCATAAAAGATCTTTTCTAATTCGCAGATAACTTCTTCCTTTGGCAGTAACTTGCTAAAAGTTGCTTTGTTGCTGAATTCCTCGATGACATATGTTGCACAGGGATTATCATTCCTTGCTACCACTTCTTCAACGATTTTTAGTACTTTATCCTAAAAATTATTTCATTTCAATTCGTTCCATTTTAGTCATTTTAGTTAACTAAATTCCATAAAGTTGAAATTATGAAAACTAACTCTGTATGATTCTCCTCCAAATTCTTCCTTTTTTTGATTTTTTCCCTCAACTGCACTTACTGTTAAAACGATAGTTTCAATAAGCATCTTTGTGGTTTCTGTTGCACTTGTTGTCGTTTCTAAAATTGAAGTTCACATCCATTGTGACGGATGCAATGGCATGTTTCTACTTCCTATTTTCACACCTGCCATTTTACTCTTTCGTGCATTTTCTTATTCACTAAGTATTCGAAATTCAGGTAGAAAAGGAGCAAAAAGGAGGAAAAGGATCCAAAACACTGAGGAAAAGTGACTTCACATTGTCCTGCCAGAGATTAGTGCTACAGATGTTGGTTGTTAGAATTTAAGGGATAGAAGTTTTACTGTAATAATTTTTATTATTGCTAACACTTTCATTAAACTATAATGTAAAGTGAGCGGGAAAGAATCAAAACTTCGACCAGGTGGGTGATGGCGACGGCTTCGAATTATTGTTAGTATGACAGGCGTGACTATAGTACCAAGTACAACAAGCAGTAGAGTGAAAGCAAATAGCATCCACTTCTTACGTCCGTTAAAATTGATTTGTTCATGCAATCTTTCTACCATAACATCATCCTCCACAACACGTACTTCTCTTGCCATGCACTTCCTTCAATTTTTATACAATTAATCAAACTGATGCGGAATATTAAATATTTTAGTTTTAATTGCGTGAGCCACAAACTGAGCAGAATCAAAGCTTCCAAATGCAAATTCCTTTGATGTCAGCAATAGCAAGAACACTAAAGTATTCAAACATGTCACACATATCAAAATTGCAAACATAAATCGATTTTCAGAACGTTCATCTGAGCTTTGACCTATTTAATTAGTTAACCAATTAGATACTATCATACATTGAGATGGAACTACATTAAGAGTGCATTGATTCCTCAACAGAGTTAGAAAAATTATAATTTATCTGAAAATGGATGTGAATTCAGCCTGAGTTTTAATTTACCTGCACATACCGGCAGTCAATGTGAAAGTTTCAAACGAACCATCCTATTAGTTCAACGATTAAATATTAACCAAAAATAACTGGCTTTCAGAGGAAGAGTAACAGGAGCATGGAATTTATAAATTCAGAACAGTCGAAAGTTATTAAAAATTGACGTATTATGGAATATGAGTGATGGATGAGAAATACTTGCAGTGGCTGATATTTGCAGACTTTTCGCTCAGAATTTTGAGATATTTATCTCTTTCAAGTTTGTGTAAACCTCCTAGTTAAATTTAACCATTTAATTAATTCATCAATTCATTGACAAGCCTCTTCAAGTAAATTACGACTTCCTAATTTACTCACAGCTTAGGAACTGAATGATGAAAGTACTCGGGAAGAATTTAAATTAAGATCAACTTAATTTTAAACTGACAAAATAAATGATTTAGACTTACACTGTGGGGATCATCCCACCTAAAGCACATTTGATAATTCGCATTATCTCAGTTTGAACTACTTACCAAACTACTATCAATCAAATGAGGAGTAAAATGCAATTCAACTTGGAGAAGTTAAAGAATACTCATGATTATTACTTGAAGTAGTACATTTGATGGATTTTAAGTGCTATGCTATGCTGTACTCGACAAAGTAGCTTTTCCTTTTTAATAGAATACCTGTTTGAAATGATTAAGCGAACCTCCCTCCACATCCATTCCTTTACTGTAACAGATCACGACAAAAAAATTTATTATTGCCTAATATTATTTATCATTCTTTATCATTATTAATTTATTACTTATTATTTTAATTTATTACTATTAATTTATTATTACTGTTATTGCTGTTACTATTAATTACGAATATCTGCAGCAAAATACTTGTTTATCTTCCTGTCCGTTTCTATTATTCGAAATTTTATTGATTTTCAGTAGAATCAATAGGACTAGCTAATTATTATTGCTGCCCGAAACTGGATAACGATACGTGTATTTGTCAAGTAGATAATGTAATGTAAATAGGCATATCGAAATGAATTCAAAATTTAATGCTAACCATCGCATCGTCCGTCCAATCGACCTACTGGATAAGCTTTCAATAGTTTTAATAGTTTCATATCTGAGACCTCTCATCATTGCTACGATTTCAATAATCTCATCACAGAAATACCACCAGTTTGACACCTGTCTTATGCTGTATGAACACTAATTAACCCAGTTAGTCATTTGAAGTACTTAAATATATCCAATTTTTTATCGGTTTTAAAGCCTTAATATTAAAGTATTTCGCTCTGTGTAATGTTATCCAGGAAATGAGAATAGTTCTTGTTAAAATTGAATTCCATCATTACTACCAGCGATGGAGAAATGTATTTTACACACAGAAGCAACAAGCCCAAATGCTTCCCGAGATTTTCAACTTACGCACCTTTTTTATTGAATGTGGCAATGATCAAAATTGAAAACTGAAGTGGAAGGAAAGAATGAAAATGATTCAGTGGCAAATTGAATGCTTCGAAGTTCTTAAAACTGTGTTTAATGAAAAAGAAAGAAAATTAAAACAATGAGAAAGTCCGTACACCAAACTGATTGTGATTATGAGTGTGAAATATGTGTTTACATAAACGAGTGTAGTACAGCCAGCACTGATAGTACTACACCGCTAAGAGGATAATTCTACTGCAAACAGCCCACATTGTTTTCATTTACTAACAACTGAATAAAATTCTCATAATCAATGTTTTCGACATTACTGTGCCACCGATACTGTATTAGCACTTCTCAGCCTCTTTGTTCATCCTCAGATTTATCATGCCTATACCTCTGTCGAATTTCATTGAAATATATGAGAACTGTTGACACAGACACCAGTGACATCTGTGGCTGCAAGAATGACAGCTAATTCTAAGTCAGTACCACATTAAATCGTAGGATTGCACTTCAGGCAAAAAACCAAAGAATGGGACAACTGTTCGGTGTTGCCAGAGAACCATTATTCACATGTTATGACACGGACACAGCAAATTACTATTACTAACGAAATAGTACAGCTCACAACATGTGTATTCTGTTCAAATTTTTAAATCAGATAGGTAGTTGTAAAATCATTAATGATTGTAATAACAACAAACGATGTTTATCGATAGTAACAAGAGTAGTAATTATTATTATTATTATACAACAATAACAAATAATAATAAAATGAAGTGATAAGGAATACTGGTTCATTAATAGCGAGTTGCACTCAGCACCTACAAGCTGAGTACCAACAAAGGATAGCCAAAACACCCAGTGACATGTACATAGGTCATGTCTAACTACAACAGAATTTAAAGTAGTTCTTTTCGCACTTTGTTTTTGTTTTTTTATAATATTACAAATGAATTCAATAATACTGCAAACATTACAATAAAAACACCATCTCAGCTATCGAGATGCAAATTAACTTTATAAAGAAAGATTTCTGAATAAAAAAAAAAATGGATTTTATTAAACTTCTTAATCTCTCAGTAATTCCTTTTCCACTGGCTTTGAAATTCAAAATATGTTCCTCAATAAATCAAAAAATTTTTCACTGCACCAAGTTCAATTTAAATAATCTTCACGATTTATCCCAGAGCAAACAGTCTTAGCAACAAAGTTTTTACTTCGAAAGCACGAAAATCTAAATTAACAAAACCTTCACACTGCTCCTCTGTTGAAGAATTAGTTTCAACTGGTAAAGAACAGATTGTCCTTTCTAGTCCATCTCCCAAATCAACGGACACAATACGACTGTGATTAATTCTAAGTTTCACACTGACGCCACCGCCAAATGATTCAAATAAGCGAATGACCAATGTATTGACATCATCCTCAGCCGGCTTCACAGTGTCGATAACAATACCTATAGGTAGATAGAAAAATATAATGTAATTGTAAATCGTGCATCCACTTAATTTTATTCAATCACTGTCTACACATCTGTGTTATACAACATATTTAACAAAATATAACGCGCCTAGCTAGCTATCCTGTCGACAAGACGGACCAGCAAACCGACGAGTCTTGCACGTTAAGAAGTTTTTACTATAACAGTAAGTATATTTTGTCTTTTATTAAAGCAAAAAAAAATGTGAAATCAAATATTTAAAAAACATATATTTGATGAATCTATTTCTAACAAAAACATCAACTTATTTTGAAAAAGCAAACCTTCACTTCCGTCGATTTTCAGAAACGACGTAAGCTTATTTTCAGCACTCCAACCATTAACAAAACGAGTAGGATTATTGAATTCATAAGCTGCTCTCATGACACTCAAATTCAAGTCATTACAAGGTCGTTGCATTGAGCCCATAAAAGGATACAACGCATACGAGAACTAAAAACCACAGGATTTATAAAAAAATCTTTGAATAAAGCAAGCTAACTTCACAAATTAAAATTTCATGTTAGTCAAAATCAAACGTTTAAAAGCATATTAAATGGTACGGAGAAGGGTTTTATCATTTGATAACGCGTGATATCGTAATAATGCTGATGCCCTTTTTGCAAGTACGTATACCATAGGACTTGGTGGGAGCGAGGGAGAAACACAAAAATGAATAACAAAGGTTTCAACTGCCCCAAATTGAAACATATTAATTGGATCTAACTGACTTCATCAGTCGTATTGATAACAAGAGCGTTCATGAAAAGCTATTATGTTTGAAGTTTTACATTTTTATTTCACATTTCCCTACGCATTGATGTGCATTCAAGATAGCAAATGTTCGTCTTGTTAATATCTACGACGGGACAATGTATTCAACACAAAAGCTACCACTGAAAAAGTAAAAATAATCGAATTATAAAAACAGAAAGTACTTTGTGCTCTCCCATATCAGCGGTATCATCCGGAATTTTACTTGCTCGAAGCAAAGACAACGTCATGATATTGCCAATGCATGAGTGACCATATTTGCAATCATTCAAAAGTGCAATACCTCGATCGAATTCATTTAGAGCCATCCATTTGTGTCCGACAACTTCATACCTCAACCAATTCAAAATAAATGCAATGTGATATCAACAAATATAAAGAATTTTTTTGCTCCATGGAATCTGCATTTTTTCAGACCTTCATTAATTATTGCTTCTTTTTTTTCAGATCGGCGGCATTGAAATATGTCATTTCGTCGCTCCATTATGGGACTTAAGTTTTGTCAGCAAAATTAATTGACAGTCACTTAGAAATTCAACTAGAACTGATAAACTGCAAGGCAAGCGAACGAAGACATACAACAGCGATATTCATAGGAATATAGCAGGTGACAAAACAAACATACTTTGCAGCATCCCAAGAGGTATTTCGATGCGTTGGTCGCTTTATGTGACCAAATTGTATATCATAATAAGCGTCCATGTCATGAACATTTGTTGGAAACTCAACCTGACAGATCTTTTACTCTCTCAGATAGAAAACATGATCAGCAGAGAAATAAAGTATGATGGTACTACTCTCTAGTCCATGTTGATATCAATAGCAATGTACTCGCAGGGACAACTTTTGAATAATCATAGTAACTAACTTTTAGAAATTTATGCGATTCGTGCCATTGCACTGTGACATCGAAAATCAGGTAAGGCAGATGTGCAAATATACTAATATGTTGTACTAGAAAGCTTTTCCCTTTTATCGCAAATTCCACACGGATGCAGGCCTCCAACGGTGTATTCCTGATCAGAACTGCCTCCGAATCCTATAATCAGTATGAGCCTGTAATTTTGGGAGAATTACCCGCCATTAAAAAATACAACTTTATTTCAACATTATTCCGATAAATAGTGATAACAGATAAGAATAACTCACCGAATTAATAACTTCTCTTGTCTCCATGTGGTAATCCATCACGTCCCATGCATCCCAAAAAAGAGGCACATCATCAAAAATGACAAACTGATTAGCGAAATTGTTTTCAGGAATTGCTGAGAAGTTTTCTCTAACACTACCCGCTTCGCTCAAGCAGTGCACCAATAGTTTCGTAATGCGACCCATCTAAAACAAATCACTTTTTTTGTAAGTGATTATAGTTCTTAAGCTGAGGACGTAGAATTGTTACCAAAGTAAGTCAAATTTTGATACTAGACTTAGTTTTTAACAAATTAGATAAAAAAAGCCCTCAGTATAGCAAATTTACAATTTTGCAAAGGATCATTCTTCCCCTGTAACACATGACAAATAAGTGCTTGCTTTAAGAAATGAGTTTACCTAATTTCGAATTATCTGACTGATCAGACCTTCTATGACTAACAGCAATCTGCTTATCTTTTCTATTCTGTTTTCAAATTCAAAAAAAAGGAATTCACTAAATTACAGTAAAATTACCTTATCAATAGATGCAGTAATATAACGATTCTGCAACCTGAATCCAATACCATCTCCCGAAACCAACGGATCCTTGTTCAAAGGTAGCTTGAATAATTCAAGTTCATTCAAACGCGTAATAGAGAACGGCTCCAAACGCAGAAGACGATTATTGTAAAATAAAATTCTTGGCCAATTGCAACTGTTAATTACCCATTCCTTCGTCGTTTCATAGTTTTTGCCTGCATATTATTTCTATTAGAAATCTTTCCATCAAAAGCTGAAGTAATTAATAGACTTAAAATCATAGTTTCCTGTTGCTTTCAAATCTACAAACCTTCCCACTTCAGTTGTTTTCCATCGTCGGTAGCAAGCTCATTCAATAAAACAATGTAAATCTCGATTGCATCGGCTACCACTTCTTTAATACAACTGCCTGGGAGCACATCATGGAACTGATTGAGTAAGAGACGCTGCCACTGCGATGCAAGAGGCTTACCGTAGTTGAATTCAAGAAGTGACATTGACTGAAGGAACGAAAAAGTTGACATCAATATGCAGGTGTTCTACAGAGTACCTACACTGCATTGAAAAATATGAAATTAAGCACTAAAATCCTTGAATGGTTGTCATCAGTGGATTGTCAACAATTCATTTCAAAGCTTAAAAATTTTTTAAAATATACCCGGATACCTGCAGAAATTCATGATCTTTTAGAATGCTTTCTAGCAATCTGTTCATCTTCTTGATTCTTGCTTGTGTAGTATAAGTCGCATTGTGCAATTCCAAATACAGTTCGCCTTTCCAACTGCATAAATTGTTAACATCTTTTACCAGCTGAAAAACTTCCCAAAAATAGAAATTGCGATCCAAAAAACAAGAAGTAATTGAAGTTTTTTTTGGGAACCTCATTGAAAAATTCTTGAGGCGTTGCATGTTGCACCCGAGGTACACCATCACAATCTGTTAAACGCTCAGCTCTTTCCAACATATCTTTAGTGGGACCCCCACCTCCGTCCCCAAATCCATAGAGCATCATTGCTATGTTAGAACGCCCATGGTCTGTAAAGTTGTCTCGAGAATCCAAGCATTCTTTCACTGTAATCTGAAAACAACTCCTTACAGTCAAAAAGATAAAACAGTGACATTTATGCTTACGTTTCCAAATGTGTTCTATTTAAAAACACACACTTCAAATTGCGAACTTTGAAAATACAAGAGTAAAACGAAATGAATATACCTGCGATACGTAGTGATTTGGAGGAAAGTGTGCAATTACGTAGGTACCGTCAATACCAACCCACCGAAATGAGTGGTGCGGGAATTTATTAACCATCGACCAGCTCATTTTTTGAGTGACGAAGTATTGCATCCCACAGTGCTGCATTATCTGAGGGAGCTGCGCAGAATAACCAAATGTATCGGGCAACCAGAATATCTCTGAGAAACTGAAAATTAGAACTCTTCATTGGTGGGCAGGAATATAGACTAATACCAATTCATTAACATAAATATGAGTTTTCAATTCACATATTCTTATCTCTCCGTTTAATACCTGATTAAATTTGAATGCACAATAATAAATAACTAATAAAGCAAAACTTACACACCACAAAATTTCTTGAATTCTCGTTGTCCATATAATAATTGTCTAACCATACTCTCGCCACTTGGTAAATTTCCATCCATTTCAACCCATGCTCCTCCAACCGCAACAAATTGTCCATCTGACGCGAAATCTTGCATATCCTCATAAAGACTCGGATAGGATTCTTTTAACCATACTAACTACAACTATTTTTCATTAATTATTTCATTCTTATTTCCGTGTAAAATTTGCACGCTGGATTTGACAGCATTGACTACATTATGCATTAAAAATAAGTTCAATCCTCCATGAATACAATTTCTCACTTGTTGAGCTTGTGATACAACAAATTTCATTTTCTTATATTTCTCCATTAAACGCAGAGTTGAAGACCAACTTCGAGAACATTTTCGCCGTGTTTCCCGGTACCTGAATCCACGATAAATATAAAACTAAAATAAGCATTTCGAGCGATTTAAAGAGACAGGTGCAAGAAAAATGGAGAGAATTACCGCCATAACCACGCAGTATCGATATGACAATTGCCAATTGCATACAGCGTTATTTGGCTTGCTCCATTTGGTTGATAGAAAAATTTTTTTGCTTGTAAATGACATTCCATTTGCGCATCCAATGAAAAATTTGATACAACAAGGCGATTAATCTGAAATATTAATTTTTATTTGTCACGCAGTGAAACATAGCGTAACAATTATTAAATGCTTTACCATGTCATTTGCCGTATACAGGGCCTGATATCTCCTTGCTCCTTCTTTTGGTAACATTTTTGACATTTCCAGCAGAAGTTCAAAATCGATGATAAGATCATAAATTGTTGCATTATATTCTGCTAATTCACAACATTTCAACTATAAAAAAAATCAAACAGCAGTTTCCTTTGGATGATATTTCTGTATTGGGTATAAAAAGTATTTTAAACGATATATCGAGAACCGATCAATACCTCGAATAATTTATCCATCTTGACGGGTCCCAGTACATTACCATCACCATCACCAGATCGCTCGCTACACGATGCCTCGATGTAGAATCTTTGTACCATTGTAGAAGTAGAAATTGCAAGATCTGTACGTCCAAAATCCGGAGACAATCCTGACAGTAGAAAGATTATAAAAATTCTTATCCGAATTTTGTGGTGAATTAATTTTTGAAGGTTTTTAAGGAATTAATTTTCTGGGATTTCAACAAAGAATGTGCAATACTTTGCGCTGCAGTGCTTTGGATAATCAAATATGAATTAAGAATCACCATAAATCACGGCTAATATCAAACCAAAACTAGTATGTCAGAAGCGAAATAACACCCTTTATTGGTTGACCATCTGCGGACCACAGAAGAGCTTCACAAGTAGGATTGAAGCGTAATACAATTTCTGTTTCACCCAAGCAGTTCTTCGGTATACTGATATCAACTTGAAACCAATGCGTTGTCCAGGTTGGACCAAATTTGAATCCTACACCTACTTCTTCACCTGTAATTTTTAGGCATAAATCGATTTGGTCAAGCGAAGTATCTAAGCAAAGCATTAAAAGTAATGTTTAACACGAAAATGTCATTTAAATTAATCTTGACTGTCATCTCAATGGTCACCTCGAGTGGAAAGAGCTTCCACAGCTTCATGAAATGTTACGATGTCAAAACCAAGATCACAATGTTTCACGTGAACCGGATATGATTGCCCATAAAGACGACCACGTAAGTTGCAATCCTTAAAATAATCCTCGGAGATAAACTTCTCCACTCGTTCAACGGTTGTATGCTCATTTTTGAACAGTGGAGCTTTGTAAGTGATCGTTTCACTCATTTTTATGTTGCCTAAAATAAGGAATTGTTATACTGCAAGTATCTCTCTTCTAACAATATCAACAGATACAGTCATAGCCAATACTGACACAAATGATATACCGCACTCGACTTAGTCAGAAGAGAAGCCTATCTAGCAATCTTTTCGAGATGTGATGTGTTAAATTCCGCCGCACTAATCCCTACCATTCAAGCGGTTCGTAAAACCTCACCTAGTGAAATCCCCGAGTGCGCAAGACTCACTCGCAAGCGTTAGTCATATCAAACTTGTTTTTGACGGCTCGGGTCATTTAGCTAAATTTCAGTTCCTTGAAATATATGCATGTTGTTCGATTTCATTGCTCTCTACCGTCTATAATTTAATACCATTCTCTCTCCACCTACATCATCTACAATTATGGACGAACATCACTGTAGCTGACCAGGAATTGTCTAAAAAACTTTGGATTTCAAAAATTAATGAAAACTTCGTTATTTTGTGGCAAATGAAACAATCAGCAACAACTGAGTAACTTTGAGTTTATTGTAAATTTTCTTTCTGATCGTAAGTAATAGTGATTGATCAGTAGCGTAATATTATTATCACTGCTGAAATATGGTTGTTATTATAGCCATAACTCATGCTTTTTGCAAAATCACATCCACTCTCACACTTCTAATCTAATGCTTCTAATTTTGACAGAATTAATCGACTGAATCTTTCGTAACATTTGGATTGATCTTACTTTAGATTTCAAATTATGAAATTATCAATAATTTTAAAATGATAATGAGAAAAAAGAATTTGAGGATTTTTTATATGTGTGTTGGTCTAAGGGAATTTAAAGATGAACTGAGATGAAGCAATTTAAGTTTTGATCATGCTTTTAGATTGATTTATTACAGTTTGCAAAAACCTCCAGTCTATCTCATTTTTGTTTATGCAGGAAGCAATTAAGGCTTTCCTGGCATTATTCCGTGCCATTTACAACCTTCAATAAAACTTTCAGCAAATACCAAACCATTTCAAAGAACCTTTCCGTCTTTTTTTTGTGCCATAACTTCCACCTGTTTCTCTCTTTATCTTCCATTCCCTCTTCACCACATTCTTTAATCATTTTGTACACAGAGCAGCATAGAAATCAAAGATAACTTTAATCATAAACTTTCAACAATTGTTGTACAAAGTATATAACGCTCACGGCCAGTCCCAACGATTCGTACATCTCCGCAAGCTCGCCGACATTCAAACAAATTTGCGTTTACTCCTAAGAAATATGTGGAAGTTTCTGATGATTATTTTAGTTGCGCAATTTGCCTCGGGCGTTGTTTTGAGAAGCGGTTTGTCTTTCATTTATTTCCATGAATTGATGGAAGCAGCCTTTAGCGTTTTTTTTTCACTGGAAAACATAAATAATAAGCGTAAAGCAACTGGACAGTTGAAGATTTCAATGTGTCCCCACCAGTACATTAGAAACATCCAAGACATTATAACATTACGAAATAGACTTGAAAATGACATGTTTGGAAGAATTAAGGTCGAAATATTTTTTATATTTTCGAATGAAATATTTTTATTGATAACAATGTTAGACTTTTTTGAAAACTAAAGTGATACATTTTTTTCATAATTCCAGGAGTGGCACGTGCTCAAAATCCTGTCTTCGAAATAAAATTTTCACCGCCAGTTGAATGGACTTATCACAAAAGCGCAGCGCACAACAAACCTTCCAGACAGTCAAACGACATTAAGTAAACATGAATACCAAGGAAAAGAAAAGACGATTCTGTTAACATTAATTGCACACATAACTTTTTGACGAAAATAGATAAATATCGATTCTGCACGGTACTCTTAGTTTTTGCTTTACTTTCTGTGTTATACATGATTGTCACGTAGCATAAACCACATATCACGGAAATGACCTCCACTTGCTCCTAAAGATACACTAATCATTTGTTCTTTCCCCACACATCATCCTTATTTTGTTGCAAATGTTGGATATTATATGAATTTCATTTCGCATACAACAAAACATGAGAAACGCAGAATCGACGATAACAGCAGTTTCTTACACTTTAACGGAATATCAAAATTAGCTATCATATTGAAAAAGTTGTGTTTATCAAGTTGAATGTTACAAAGTTCCACTTTCAGCATAAAGTTTCTCGCATATCCTAAACTTTTCCTTGATAACTAAACAAATATCGACAAAGGAACAGCATAAAAATAACTGATTTGCCAGCTGAAGTGGGAAGTATACTGTTTCTTGTGTAAGATGAGAATAGAAGAGATACCACTCAAATTTTATGCCTCAGAATGTAATGAAGAAAATTTTTAAAACTGCTTGGTAAGATTGAAAAGCAGGAAAACCGTCTGCTTCGCTGTACCCTAAGAGACGAACCGAAAATTCAAAGTTGTTGTTTGATATGACTTCAGTAGCTCTTTAGTGATTGCGAATGCAAATTTCTTCAACTTCATCGCACACACTCCGAAGCCATCCTTGACGAAACACTCACGTAAAATCTAGTCAAAATAAAACCGCAACAAAAGGCCTTTTCAGGTCATAAGGAAGAGGAACTGACATAATTTCTTCATCAAAAACTTTAACTAGTTTTGATTAGCCCTTCCTTCTCAACTTACTATTACCTTATCAACCAGTTACTACTACTAACCAAACATATTGCGTGAAGAATATCACTTTCTGTATGACTTCATTCATACTCTCCGCAATATCCTTTCTCTTTTTCCCATTCCATCTCACTTCACTCATCGACATTTGTTTTAGGAAGTTGTATTCACGAACGAGAATAGCTGTTACAATAGCTGGAGAGAGCACCACCATAGATTTACTTGGGTAACACTGCCGTATGCAATATATACCTTTATATCAAAGGTACCTTTACTCTAAAGGCTGTGAAAGTATTTCAGGAAAAATGTGAGGAACAGATTGAGCAGAGGGGCGAAATGTGTTAAGTTATTTAAAATACTAGATTTAATTTAGGTAAACCATGCCAATTCAAGAGGCCTAGCCCAATCTCCACCTAGTAAATCAAGCTTTATGATAAGGAAGTGGAAATTTGTACCAACACATACCGAACTACATTTATGTCTTTTCCAGTAATGACTGCCGAAGAGTGATTTGCTACCGGTTTTCCACAGAGTGTAGGAAATCTCCGGTCCTCCTCAAGTGTTTGGTGGTCATAACCCTCTGCTGAGATGAATAAATGCATAGGAGGAGATTATTTCGAGTTAAATTCCCACTTTACTCTCATTGTTCGAATCTTAAGCCAAAGAGGCAGTGGTCGAACTTTCCTCACCTGTTATCGCTGTTGAAACTACTTCTTTAATGATTCTTCCATTCATTAGGACATTCGCTAAGCAGTTCTCTTAATATTTTTGGCAGCGATAAAATGATTTCAGGATATGCCAAAAGATGTTCGGCATTTATGGTTGTTGGAAGAGAATATTATTGAGGCCTTTGAAATTTCAACAATGTAACCTTACTTGTAAGCTCAAAATATTTCTTCCAAGCATAATTTAAAAAATACGCAATTTTATGATTCACATTAGTTTACGTCTGCTTCGCTTATATTCTACGTTTCCGTTTACAGCAGGTTATCCGTTGCAGCTGCAGTGCATATGATAAAGACTGAAAGGGTCGGTGATAAAATGAACGTTGGTTTAATTAAGCTCGATAGGCCTAAAGCATTAAATGCACTATGCAGTCAACTTATGCAGGAGGTAAGTTCACTGAAGATTTACTCGAAAGCTAAAAGTAACAATATTAATCAAAGAAGTGAGTGCAGATTTAGATTAACTTTTAATAGTGCTGCCAATCGTAAAAGTTCCAAGCCACCTTTTTAGAGAGAATAGTATCGGAGCGACAGAAATTGATGCTGAAGGATCATTTAAAGAAATCTTAGAAATGGAAAATTTACTATTGTTCTATAATGTTGAAAATGCTTTTAATCTTTTATTTTAAACGAGGGAGATGCGGGAGACATTCTCGTTTTATAGCTTTCAGACGCACTAGTTGAATTTGATAATGATACTGGAATTGGAGCGGTGGTAATAACAGGTGCTAAACGCGTATTCTCAGGTTAGGCATACTTTTTATTCGTTTTTTTATCCTATAGATAGTTTTGGAAGGAATGGTTGAAATGATATATTTTATATGGCATTCATTTTGCTAGAAATCGTTTCTGAGGGTATTAGTGAAATTTTTTCATGATTATTAATTGTTCTTCCGCATAATTATGTACAGTGGTGGGAGTTGTTATTTTTATTCCTGGTGTAGGTCTTCTTCACCCATAGTACATATCACTGATTAGAACTTGACTGTAGTAAAAGCTTCCAGTTTTTGCAAAATATAATATGTTAAGTGTCATTTACTGTCCGTATATTTTTTGGCATGTCTTCTAGAGATCTCTTCAAAAAAAGAGCTCTATGAGCCAGCCAGTCAATTTCCCCAAAGTTTGAGGGACAGTGTGTAATGAAGTATTGTCTTCCCTTTCCACCAAAACATTCTCCATGTCGGTGGTAATTGCAGTTCTTTTTTTCTTTTTCCGTAGGAATGTGTAACTAAGTATGCGTTTACATGCATTACAGCGGGAGCCGATATAAAAGAGCTGTATGCTGTTCCTCATGAAGCGATATCATCCGGAAATGTATTGCAAAACTGGACCCAAATATCAAAGATGAAGAAACCAATTATCGCTGCTGTGAATGGTCATGCACTTGGTGGTGGTTGTGAATTGGCTATGATGTGCGATATAATTTATGCCGGAGAGGAAGCTAAATTTGGGCAACCAGAAGTTATTATCGGAACTATACCAGGCAAGATTTTACAGTTATTGTGTTTTCACGGACAACATTAGTATTTGATAACATTTCTGCAGGGTTGCTGTGATTCCTTTATTACTAATTAAGAGTCAAAAGTCCAAGAAGACAATTTTTAGGGTTTACTAACTATTCCTAAGAATGTATGGTACTGTACATTGGATAGATTCATTGTTATGAGTTACTACATGAATTTTAGAAAACATATGCAGCGGAGTTTGACCATAAATTTAAAATCACATAACAAATTTAAATGAGGCAGTGTGCTCTCCAAACATCATGTTCAGACTCTTGAAACTGTGGTAAGTAATTTCTAATCGTTGAAAAGAGACCTACGGTCAATTTATGGGATGCTAATATGCTGTCTAACAATTTAAGAAATTACTTTACAATTTATCTGTGAACGCTGACATGTGCAATTTGCAGGTGCTGGGGGTACTCAAAGATGGTTGCGTGTTACCGGCAAATCTTTAGCCATGGAGGTTTGCTTGACAGGAATTCCTATAACAGCACAGGAAGCGAAAGAATGTGGCCTTGTTTCGAAAATATTTCCAGTCGATCAAGTGACTTTTTCTACGCTTTTTTATGGCTGATTTCTTCGTCATAGTGAATTTTGAACAGGACCACATTAGGTTCAAACTTTAGATAGAATAATGAGTGCATACTTCTCTCTCTCTCGATATATATATATATATATATATATATATATATATATATATATATATATATATATATACAATTCGATGTAAATCTATAACGTTAGGAGTTTTATTCAGCTGAGAATGTTCAGGTTGTACTGGAGGCTATAAAGACAGCGGAAAAAATTAGTGAACATTCACCACTGATAGTTTCATTTGTAAAGGATGCCATTAATTGTTCTTACGAAACTTTTCTTCAAGAAGGTCTTCAATATGAAAACCGACTATTTCGTGCCACTTTTGCTACGGTATGTGCCTTTGACTCATTTTGAATGTTGCCAGCCTAGCTTCCGCTTCCGTACTGCAACTCCATTTAACGGACTTGTGAACTACTAACCGGCAGACGCATCTCCAAACAGAATAGAATTCCCGGAATGCGTGATCATTTTCGACGCTAACTGATATCTGCTATTCACTGTTGCGAGATGTTATTCAAGCAGGTTTCTGGCGAAACATAAATTGCAGGAATTACTTGTTCGCGTTTTAAGTAATTCCAATTCCAGTAATGCAAATCATGTTCTCTTTCAGAAAGACCAAAAAGAAGGCATGAAAGCATTTCTGGAAAAACGTAAACCGCAATGGACATCTTCGTGATTTGATTTGAGCCCAACTTTTTGAACTCAACGATTTTTTCTCTTTGTATATGCTAAAGTTTTAAATAAGGAAGAGTGTATTAAGCTCAAGAATTCCTTATTTAAAAATAAAGAATCATTATTTGTTTAAAAGGAAATTGGTAGAAATGCAAGCGTTCCAATTTACTTCTTTCAAATCAGCAATACAATTCCGACTTCAATCAAAGCGAAATATTAGGACATCAGCTGTGTGATTACTTTTTGCAATTTTTTGCTGGAAAAATTCTTTTGAGCCAAAGATGCCTCAAATTAATATTAAACTATTTTCTATATTTTCCATCTATGTCTTTGATATTGGAAATGCTTAAAAATTACAGCTTTTAATCCAAATGAAATTGTTGCAGTTCCTAATTTCCGTGCATTCAACCGTATGTAAATCCAAAAAAATAGACACGGAATAGATGTTGAAATTTAATGTCACACTTCGGAAGTCAATAATAGTAGAAATATATTTACTAAATATTTACTTACTATGGTAGTATGCTCGGATTTTTCATGGTTTTAAAAAATCCGAAAGCTTCACCAATAATTTTTTGCTGACATAATTATGCTTCACGAGCATCTCATTTTACTAATTAGTAGCAACAAATATTCTGTTTTCCAGCTTATTTATAGGAGTTTGAGTTCGCGACATATAGTTAAAAATCCAGGTAGATGACTCGCATGCAAATAACTGTATAGACCTGAAAAATCTCCATTCTTAATAGAATCACTAAACAGTACTGTCCAGAGTATCCCGACATTCTACTGCGGTGTAATGCAACAATTAGTGTTACTAAGTTTCTTTAAAACAACTTATGTATCGAAAATGCCCAGAGAGAAGGAACAGAACAATATATATAAGTTCTGCTCACAGATGTCATTAAAGCTCAGATCTTACCTTTGAAAATTTCCAAATGGTTTGGTACAGTTTCCACAGTAAATGTTGACATTAATGTTTGAAAATTATTATCTGCTGCATAATTTGTTAATGCCACTTTTAGTTTTGTGCTTTTCAATTTGTCAATGGATTGAAGCTGAAATACTTGCTGGAAAAGTTTCATAAGATGGAAATGCAGATTTAAACACACAAGTCTCATCTTGAGATATGTAAAATTAAAATTCTTCAATATTTTAAAGAATTTTTGTATCCCATTTTATGCATTCTTCTCCTGAATACTTACCAACTTGTTGTACTCCACCGCAGACTTTTGCCAAGCAGCCATTGCATCTACATCGGATTGCAATAGCGATAAAGGTTTATTATGCTGTAATTTGTACGAAAACTAATGAAACAGTTTGAAATAACCACAAAAAGGATGCATTTTAAAAGTTAAGCATCAGCAAAATTCTTTGGCAAGAAATTTTTGAATACTCGAAAACACAGCTTTCAATTTTTAACAGCAGTTCCTATTGAAAATTTCCAAATGGTTTGATGAAATTTCCACAGCAAGCAGTTTTTCTAACTGGTTATTGTTTACCTTTACAGCAACTAATCATATAATTCTAACATCAAATGTGCATTTACCTTTCAAACACAAATCAAAATAAAAACACTTCTTTTGCTCTCACCTTAAACATATCAAACTCTGGGCAACATTGGTCCTTGACCAAAAGTGAAACATTCGGCTAAAACGTTATCTACTTCATTACATTACAGGTGAAAATTAACGAGACTAATCAAAAATTATCAAAGTTGCCCATTATCTCCTGACGACAACTGCTAACAGATTGAAAAATTAGAGCATGAATAATAGTTACCTTTAAGCGCAGCTTAGGCTTACTTTTCCGGAGTATCAAACCACTGCCCGACTGAATATTGCCGTTGTCTGCATCAGTGGGTTGAGTGACATCCACAAATTCATTTGCCTTTCTTTCTTCCTAAAAACTCAATTTTTTCTCAATGCAAGAGCAAAAAAAAGTAGAAAAATTGAAACTGAATTGAAGAAACAATGAATAGAAAAGAATATTGGTACCAACAACCTACTCAGTGGACAAATAAACTTAAAAATTCGACATCACTTATAAACTTTATGATCGTTTGTCTAAAGATATGTCATTTGGAAGACCAAAATCATTTGTGGAGTGTAACAACTGCATAGGTATAGGAAATGCTGAAAACTAAAAATAGAAAATTTACAAAAAAATTCCTTTAGAAACTTATTGTGATATGAATGAAGTAAAGCATACTAATTCCTCAAAAATACAACTTCGTTTTGGACGTTTTGGTACAGTGTCTTCCACGCCAATACTTTTTTCAAACGCTGCTACTGCTTCAGAAGAGTAAAGTGTATTGATATCAAAATGCAAACTCCCATCATTTATCTTCTTCTGTTCCAGGACTTTATGCCGTTTTGGGGAAAAAACAAATCCGGCCGCCACTTCCATAGCTGATGATGATATCGTCCTGTGGTTGGTACACACCTACAAAATTATCGGTCAACATAATAGATCATATATTAGATTCAAGTTTTTGGAGGAAAGGTTCTCCATACGCTGAAATATATATTACGGGATAAGCATCCTAGCTGAATGTGAAAGAAAATAGTAAGAGATCCCTATGTTTATCATGAAATGCATGACCACTGATTCACAGAGACAATATCGTCACAATTAGTCTTGCTTCACCGTTCGAAAGAATTGAATTAGAAAAGAATTATGAGTATATATAATAGAAGTTCACGACTTAAAGAAGTATTTTGAATTAAAAGTCATGCGGAACAAAATTCAATAAAATTAGCACCTCGACATTTCTTTTTTTGAAGAATTGCTTGCATTCATTTTCAAAATAGCTGATATTTTGATAATTTTTCAAACAATCACGCATCCATGTAGGAAACCGTTTTAATGGCATCGAGCAAAATCTTTAGAAATTTAAATATATAACGACGGATATTCCAAGTAAATAACCATTTAATTAATTTCAATATCAGATAATCGCTAATTTAATTACATTCAAAATATTCTGCAGATTCTGTTTTTTCAAACAAAATTCAACAAAATTAGCACCTCGACATTTTTTTTTGAGGCACGAGTGTGCCTTCTCAGATAACTTATTTACTTTATCCAGATTCATGTTTCATCTTACTTAACTCCACTTGTATCGTAGCTGCACAAGATATTGCATTAAACAAATAAATAATTGTCTACAAATTTTTCAAAATCACGGTTGAATGTAAACTAATCTCCACCTTGAATCAACGAGAATGACAACACCAAAATCATCTTTATGTCGAAGAACACGCCCAATTGATTGATTTACACCACGAATTGCATCCACCTGATACCATTCGTCAGCTGATATATTCTAAAAGTTGATAACTTCTAAATAATTTGGCGATGCGCGGAAGAGTTATTTTAAATAGAAAAGCATAAACTTCCTAAATCTATCTATACATTAATGAAAAAGAGGTTCAAAAGAGGAAAAAGAAACAGAAGAGACGGAATAAAATAAGTCGGATTGTACAGCGGTCTCACTATTAGAGAAATATATTGCGAACAAGATCGCATGCTAGCAATTTCTAATTAACTAGTATGATTAACATACATTCGTTCCTAACAGAAAAATTTTCAGTTAATGAATTTCATTTTTCCTTCAATCACAACAAAATCTACTTCATCAAGAATAAAGAACCTTGTACGAACCTTTTTCAAGTCCTTCTTCACGAGGATTCCTATCCTTTGTTTGGTAAGGAATTGTTTTTTAAGCTCGATTCTAGGATTTGTTGTTGGAGCATACGGAATACCAATTACAATAACACCACGGCTTTCATTATCCGAGAAATCGATCCCTTCGCTTACCTCAAAATATGTCGTAATTCAAAAATCAGCTGAACGCAGTGTAAAATCTAGAAATATATGTATTCGACGTTACCATTCGTAAATTATTAGTCAGTTCCAATGAATTTTAAATTGAAGACATTTCTACGAATATCCGAAGAGGACAAAGAAATATCTGAATACACTGGATGAAAATATAGTTACTTTTGAAATGAATTCCAGTTCTTATATAATTTGGCAGAATTTCAAACAGTTATACAAAAACAGTAGCACTCGAAAATCACCTTAGCTCTACAAACAGCAAATAAGATAGCACCATTACCACTACTTTCTCTCACTTTTTGCCTAAATTGCAGCAGCACTGCCTTCAGCTCCAATTTACACTTCGGTTCAATGAATGCCTCTTTATGAATCATTATTGTTTCCCACATGAACATCCTTCCATATTTCGCTGTCTGTAAGCAGTATAAAGGAACTCTCTCTCTCTCTGAATCAATTCTAATCTTATAAGTTAAGAGCTAATCGTTCAAAGTATGCAGCACGAAATCAATATTGCACTAAACGATCAAAAAATCCGATATATTTCACATCTAACACATCTAAGCATAGTTTACTAATGAGACAATGACTAACACTTGTGAAGCGATACGGTAATGCAGTAGTGGTATAAATGTCAATAAACAGAAGATGCAAACCTTCCAAAATTTTAGACATGAATTCATCACTACATAAGATGAGAAGAATACTAAGATACCATCCGGAATCATTTGACAAGCACGGATAATAACTTCACCAATTCCATAAATATATCCTGCACTGCTCCTATCATAAATCAGTTGAAAATAAATTTAAAACAAATGTCGACAAAATGTCTCGTAGAAAGAATTGCGTAAAAACCAGATCAAGTTTTAAAATCAAAAGAAATAAATCACTTTATTTTACATTCCCAGTCAACAGTGACACGGACAATAAAATCGACAGCAACAGAATGACTGTGCGATTTTCAAACAGGCAGATCTTAGCAACGATAAATCGTGTAAAAGGCAACAGATACTGACGACACAGTGCTGAGAGATCGCTTTATCTATCTCACCAAAAACCAAAAAAGTACTAATTTTAACGGCATTATTTCCGATTTTAAATTTCCTTATAAAAAAATTTTGGGATAATTTCATTACAAAATCGAAATCAAATCTGCATTTATTCATGCAAAACATTGGTTTCAAGCTTTGGTTTTTAAAAATCTAGAAATTTCATACCGCCTATGAAAAGTACCGCAAAGATCGATCCCGCCTTGACTAAAACGAATACGTGCGCCTAAAATTTGATCCGAGTTAGCGGCATGCTGATTTTCCAGTATTATCGGGAAGCTTATGCCAAGACTGTTAACAAATGAATCTAACGGTGATAATGTACCGCTGGTAATAATCACAGAACGCACACCACATGAGTAAAGATACCTCAAATGCATTAATAATTATATTGCGAAGAACCATTTCAGCACGCTGCATATTTCAGAGGAATAATCATATTCCAATCATATCTTTCAGATTACAATGACTCTATTTCATCCAGAGTACTGAGAAATGTTGCAAAAAGCTTTTTTTTCCTATTTTTTCTTGCAAGCTAACTTTATAACAAGAAAGAATCTATATAAGTGATCCAAATTCAAATTTTTATTCCAGAATTTTTAAAATTCCGCGATGTTAATTTATAATTATTTTCACTTGCAATACATAGAGTTGATTCCACTTTCGTGATAAAGGAAACTGATGTCAACAAAAGTGTTGCTTTGTTGTACTCCCGTAATTTTGAAAATTTCGATATTAATAAATGAAGATTAGCAGCTCAAGTTCAACTTCTGCAATATACTATAATCTATTCTGCATAGAACTGTATAATAAGCTATGCCAGTGATCACTCAGTTGAATGAGTCGAATGATTTTGATAGTCAAATTTATTTTCAGGAAAAAGTAGATATCGACAATTGACTAACCACATTGCTACTGATGGTGAGAAGCACCAGTAATTCAACGTTATTACTGAACCCCGCTCCACGATGTAAAGCTGAAATGCATCATAATCATAGGTGATTTCAAAAATTTTGCAATTTAGGATCAAGTAGAAAAGCATCAGAAATATCCGCGGCAGATAACCTGGTGGGTTACCAAATAAATATCCACCTATTTCGCGCAATTCCTGCATAATTATATATATTGCGGGGATATTTTGGACATGGGTAGGTTGTTAATCAGGAGTTATTAATTAGATACAATTGGTGAAGTGCTGCACTGAATTCATTACCCAACATATATAAAGCGAAATTTACTTGAAAACATTTCGCGCTACTGCTGCTCACACTGTTCGTCGCACACACTGAACTATCTAATACCCGTAATGAACCGAGCTTATCTGCGTAGACAATTGCAATGAACGATGAAAATTCTTGAAGATAAACTCCTTTTTCTATAAACTCTCCGGCTGATGACTCATCTTGTGCTGTAAATTTTGTTTACTTAAGAATAACAATTCTCATATGAAATAAGGTGCGATGGATAAGCGCAATAGCATTTTTCGTTACCCAGTTCCTCCTTTGCATTATGTTAAAACACTAAAAAATAAAGAAATTGAAATTAAAGGTTTATATATACAGTAACTGATTGATATAAAGACAAATCAAAGGAGCATAAAACAACGGAATCAATATTTTGCGTGAAAAAAATATCAAAATGATAAACCTTTTGCTGTGAGATACTGTCCAATTTTGTCAGTAGTCAATGATAATGCTTCCCTCATATCTTCTCGAAACCCTGCTTTCGACAATAATTCAATCATTTTTTCGCCCGGATAAACTTTACCATCAATCCCAACTACTTTCTCCCCTTTGTCTTTTATGCAAACATCTACAGCCTCTTCAAACTGCTGTAGAGATGCTGAAACACTGATTCTTAGATTCACTTAACTAAAATTAGATCCGAAAACGATTCCATCTCAGTAATAGAAATTTTTAACAAGCAGACCAAATGTTTATGTAAAACTAATAATGTAAAATCAGATTTCGACAGCACCTTTGAAAGCTGTAGAAGTGAACTTATAGACCAAATGCGTGTATCAAAAAGATAACTTAAAGACCAAATTATGCTTACCGAGTAAATAAGCTACATCATTCTTCTCAATTTTCACTTCATTTGTTTCCTGAATTTCGGCTTCAAATGAAGCAGTTGTGTTATCCTGAAAACACAAATTATTTTGAAAAAGTGGATGTGGCATTCTTGTACTGAAAATTCCTTGTCTGTAAATATTAATTACAGAATCCTTAAGAGTGGAAAGAAAAACTGTTTGCATAGAAAGAAATTAGCCCCGTGAATCAGATGATGGAAACATGAAAAGATGTGTTTGCTCCAATGGACTACATTTGTGAGAAAAAAGAGAGATAGAATACGAGTTCACAACACATAAACTAGGAAGTTTATTTCTCTTTTGAAGCATCACCACTAACAACCAGAATTTTACATCTAAAACTTCGGCCAAATACATTCAAAAGCATCCTAACTCTACGCTTATGATGTGTGTTGAACAGTTTTGCAAAAAGTCTGTCAGTGAGAAAGAAAAGATGAAAATGGAAAATCAAATAAAGTAAATGTATACCATTTTCGTTCGAATTTCTTCTTCGTCATTTATTATCATTTCCAAGACTTTCTTTGTTTCCCTTATACAAGCACTTATTTGAATAGTTGAAAATGATACTGATGTCGACTCTTCACAAATTGATTCCTAAAAAAACAATCACTTCTAGTTTTAAATTTTTTGTGAGAAATTGCGAATTACGAAGAAAAACACTTTGCTCTAAGAAAAATCATATCGATATCAATCTGCATCAACGTTGCAAACTTATTGATGGGCATGGAAATATTTTTTCAATACAAATACCAAGTTATGAGCCTCATCGAAAATAATAATATTTCCTTTCAGTTGGATGTTATGTTTGTATCGCAGGGAAGGATCAACGATATAATTATATGGTAAAAGAATCAGATCGGCATTTTCATACATCGTGCGGTTCCGGAAATAAGGACAATACCTGAAATACAAATTTACTCCTAAAATTTTTTGTACAATAACAGACTACTGAATAAGACTCAAAATGGAATTTCAGATGAAAGAGAAAAATCTAATATACTTATGCTTCTTAGATATATTGATAACTTCTTCGATATCTGGAACTATTCCATTCTCACTGTACAATAAATCCAATGTTGATGGGTCAGCTTCTAGAATAAATTTTTTCAAACAATAAATGAGAATTACTGAAAAAAACTGTATCTGAAGCAATTGGAATTGTGAAAATTGGATTTCCATATATTCGGCATGTTTTACTAGAAGAATACTACAACGAGATTTTTTGAAACGTTAAATACATTAAAGTGAAAAAATTTGAAATGCTATAAAAATGCAAACAAGTAAAAGAGGAAAAAAAGGAGAATGAAAGAGAATAAAATTATACTTTCGTAGAAATTAAAAAATGGACATCGACGCTTGCTGACCAAATTTCTACACATCAGTGATTTTACATGACTATTACGTTCTTTCATCACTTTATCATTGATACAAAGTACATCACGAGAGGCCAGAGTAACGGTCTTGATGCTGAAAATATTAAAGGAAATACTTTTTCTGTGCTAAAAAATTATAAATATTGTTGAGAGTATGAAAAAGGGAGAGGAAAAAGGTAAGAATATGTCTAATCTCATCACGAACTATTAATTCTTGATAAGAACAATAAACTCATCCCAAGCAGCATCGAATCAAAAACTTTGCAATTATTTGAAATCAATGTGTTTGCATGGAGGCTAGAAATTCAACATAAAGAAATGACAGGTTGGAAGCATTTCATTTCTAAATGTTGAATTAAAGTTAAAAGTTCAAATTTTCGAAAAATAATTTAGAGCAAGAAACTCACTCTTTATAGGTAGTTTTGTTCAATTCACGGATTACTTGTGCTAATTGGCTGTGTGTTCGGGAAGCATAAAGAATTTTTGGATAAAGAGATCCAGAAGATGTGCCTGTCAATAAAATCATCTTTGAAACAGTTTCTAATGTTCGAATATCTTGTGTCTCATCGCTACAATGCTTAGAACTTCCAGAAAAATATATATATATATATATATATATATATATATATATATATATATATATATATATATATATATATATATATAATTTTAAAATACATCCATATTAAAGTTTATTTCTAATATGACAAAAATATGTCGCACTTAATTAGTAAAGTGCTGAAAACTAGAATATAAGCCAACATAAAAGCATGACTGAAAAAAGTCCTACTGAATACATGTTGTGATATTCGCACATATTACTGTACAACGCTGGAACAGCAACCTTGTATTTGTTGCGTACTTTCTGTGTGAGATATCTTTGATTTGCAGTTTTTTAAGTATGCAATAGCAGCACACAGTAAACATAGTGTTTTGCCAGTTCCAGTCGGTGATTCTAACGCTGCATTCTGTCCCTGAAAAGTGATAAACTTTTAGTCACACTTACTTAGCAAAGTATTAAAGCCATCATGAAAAAGTATGAAGGACTGAAAAAAGCCGTACTGAATACATGCTGTTATCTGCAAAATATTAATGTATGAAGCTGGGACAACAACGTTGTATAGTTGTGCACCATCTATTTGAGATATCTTTGGTTTGCAAAAAAAATGTTATTCTTACGAAAATCTGGGCTTGATTAAAATTCATTCTGTACTAATCATATTAAGTATTAACAATCATTTTTCATAAGAAATATTAGGAATTCAGAACAATAGCTATAATTCAACAAGTTATTGATGACATTGTTTGAAAGTTTAACACTCCTTTCACCATAATAGCAGTAAAATCCCAAATTTAGAGAAATTTAATGATTAAAAATAAATGACTGTGCAAAGCAATATTCCTCACAATTCGTCTTGACATATGGCCTATTTATCCTTAATATCACAAACTATGTTTTTCCGGTACAATAACATGTTTATAATAATAGTTGGAAATATAATTATTAAAGCTTAGAATAACGTTTTTTTTTAGAATGTTAATCATAAAAGTACATAAGTAAATTGGCTATTTATTATGGAGGACCTAATAACCAGGAGTCTGTCATTATGCATCTGATTAATGACAGCTAATCGTATCTGGGAACAACATCTGGTGATCATCCAGAAGCTATAAGTTACACTGCCAATTTTCTTAATTAACTGATAGCTGGCAACTTTCTAGCTGGCATGTTGATATATTCAATAATACAATTATATTTGTGTACAATTAAAGCATATACCGCGCGTAGAGCTTCCATAACCTTTTGCATAAATTTAATCTGGCACTCATACGGTTCGAATGGAAATTCCACTGTAAAACCATCAATTTGTAATAAATGCATAATCGAGACAAAATCGCCCTGAAATTTTTCACAAAATATTTGATCAGAGAAATCGATTAAATAGCTAAATTTATAGTGGGCATTAATCCACTTTTCCCTCTCCACATAACACCAAAGTGATCATCAGTAATAGTAATCACAAGAAAACTCAGCGCAGTGTCCTTGCATCTCCCACTGTCCGATATCTTATCAGTCACCACATTGCTTTCCTCTATTTCAATCTCTGTTGAAAATAATCCTCTCTCTACACTATATTATTCACTTCATTATTGTTGTCAGTCTCCTCGTGTTCATTTCACTCTATGCAAATCACGTCCTCCCCCAACCCAATCTGATAACACTAGTAGCTCAGATAAAGAGAAAAAAGTAAGCAAAAACACTGCCTCGTGGGAAGTCCAACTATGCCAGTCCTTAGGTCCTTCCGCAAGACGACCGAAATTACATTCCGTCCCCATCCCCTCTCACGCATGTTAAACAACAAACTTTCCCTCCAATTATTTCATAGTCTTAAATTTAAAAATGAAATTTCCGCAACCAATGAAAAATTTTCGTCCCATCATTCTGAAAATTTTTTTTTGCGATTGAAGAAATTACTGCGATCGATGCACAAATAATTTATTTAACAATTTTGACAGAAGCTAAACATGTCATCATACGTGATCCGTAATAATCAAACATACAACGAAACTCGGTCTTATCAGTAACAGAGATATTATTTGATGCATCGTTCTATTGCAAAATATCTGAGTTAATACATTCAGTGAACTTATAAAAACTGCGATTTGCTGTATTAACATATTTAAGTATTTTAGAATGCAACCTATAAGTGACCAGAAATCTTAATGAAAGTGTAGAGGAAGTGGGATTATTCTCAAGGAAAAATCAATCAATCAACAACCATTATGACCGATCAATACACTAATCGATGAGCTTTGTAATTAGAATTTTCCAGTCAAATATCCATAAATTACAAAAACATCCTTACCAGCTTATGAGAAGGATATACCAAAAAAGGCAGAAAACATGCTAGAATCTTACTTAACTACCAATAACTTAAACTTTATAAAGTTAAGACACGAAGTATAATTTATTCGTAATAAACATCAACACCGTAAACTGCAACATTCTTTAAACTTTCCAAATATGTTGTAAACACAGTTACAGTTTGCTTCCAAAACTCGTTGTCAAAGGCAAATCGGATATTATGCAATCTGATGGATAGTGTCTGGAAAAATTAAAGGAAGCAGTAATTATATCACTGCAACGTATAAATCACACCGACACACTTGTGATTACAGGAAATAGTAATTTCTCAAAAATAGAGCTCAATTTAGTCGGCAGAAATAAAGGAATTGTACTGGCCTTGTTGGTGACAGTTATGGCTATGAGGCGGTTCCACAAAATTTCCTTCAATTTTCATCAGTCATTTTTTGTTGTTAATTTCTCTTCTGATACTGTCTTAGAGTTAATTAATTTTGTAATAAAATGAGAAGTTAACAACCTTCTCGTATTTGCTACTATTAGCGAATGCGGTGACGATGTTATCCTTCACGATATATCCGTCTGTGTTGTATTGCCACACTTCATTGTTGGATTCATCTTTCCCAATGACCACATCGTCTGGCTCATATCCGTGCATGGTATAATTTATCGTTGGGTTTAATCCAACATCGGACAGCATTTTAGTGAACTACAAAAGTAAATTCGAGTGTCTTTAGATTACAAATAAACAAATTTTATGAGAGAAGAGGATTTCATAAATATTTGAATTTCTCTTTAGTGAACTTGAAGATTCAATCAGAAATAACTAGAAGAATTCTCAAGTATAAAAGTCATCCAACTTCTTGGCAGTACGTCCGTTTCACTCTCATTTCAACTGTTAATTAAAAAAGAAAGATGTGGGAATGCTATTCAATATTTGTCTTGCAATGGAAAAAATCATAATTATTAATTCCTTTGAGAAGCATATGAATACAGGACAGGTCAGTAGGACAAGCATTTGTTTTTGGAAGTTGCAAGAAAAGCGAAGACATAGGTTTTCTTAATATGACATTCCTGAAAATTCCTTCGCTGAGAAATTAAACAATTTCATGTGCAGTCATTTCCGAAAATACTATCTACAAAGCGGAAGAAAATTTACCAACCAATATCAACTGGAACATTCAATAACTTTGATTTAGGTTAAATTTCGAAATCACAAACCGCTTGCTTTATTGACCTCTGCAAATTCGCCATGGCTTCTTCGGATGTTTCCGGCTGTCCAGGATATGGAATTGTCAATACTTCAGTTGGAGTTGTGACAGGCTCGGCAGTTGTTGCTTCTGGCGATGTTCTCGGTGGTAGGCCACAAATCCAGGGATGTATTTCACAAACAATTAAATATTGTAGTGGCGCGTCAAGTTCTGACTCTGTCCGGTCGATTCCTTAAAGATCCGAAATCCTCATGCTAGGCTAATTAAGATAGATAGTTTTAGGCTAAATAAAAAAAACAATTTGCGTTTGAGTTAGGAAATTGAAGTGGTACGATGGTCGAAGCGCATGAGCAACAAGAAGTTATCCTATTGGCTTACTGATCACAACTGATAAATATTTTAAGAAAAAGTTAAATAGAAGACTGAAAGTGTTACCTTGCATACCTTGCATCGGTCCACAGCTACGTGCTATTAGAAGAATGGAGCAACAAATTGCAGCGCGAAAAAACATTATCTAACAACCAAATTTATCAACTGAAACATAAGTTTGATAACAATTTTGATTAAAAAGTTAAATTGTCAAAATTTTTAATTAATTACAACAATAGTTTGTACCATAAGATACGATGAAAATTGTAGCAATCCATAGTGCTGACATATTAGCATGCTAATTAAAATAAGATAAACTAACCTTCTACAATGCAAATGCTTATGTAACTGATAGCACTGATAGCAGTGATGAGATATTTGCATAAAGAGAGGAGTAAGCGTGTGAAGGAAACAATCTTCTTATATATTTATTACCACAATTTTAATGCTTTCTTTGATAAGCAATAACTATTATACGAAAGAGCAAAGTATGAAAATTCTCGCAGATTATTTGCACTAATTTCATCTATCCATCCTCAAATAACACCTTTTTTGATTAAAAGTTTCATTGAATGTTTGAAATTATGATGCTGTCATGTTTTATCATTCCCCGAAAGGCATCGTAAAATGTTCTAAGATCAATTTTCAATTATATCGTAAATCTATCATTTTCTCTTTCTGTTTAAATAATCGTATCATTTTTGAAGAAATTTGGCACATATGAAAAAAACGCATGATCAGTCGTGTAAAACAAGGAAGTTTAATTACTTATAAGCTGTAATAATAATTAATTATCACCTTAACCCTACCTAACATTTGCTGCTAATTGTTCATGCATACATAATTAGTTGATATCTCTCATACATATATTGTTATTTGTGGCACTAATTTTAGTTCTTCCCATTCCATTTTTGAATTGAAGGAAAAAATCACAAAAGATGAAAAGAGCAGAATAACTTGGAAATTAACAGCTATAATTGTTTAATATATTTGTAATTAGTTTACTTTAGTCAGAGTTTTGCAACAAAAAAGGTTGAATGAGTAATTTTAAGATTTATTCAAAGTAAGGGATACCTAAGTTACAATTTGGAAAAATGCAAACAAAGGAAACGAAGTAATGCTTAGGGAACAAACGGGCAGGACTAAAAACAAATAATTAAAAAATAATCATTAAATTAAGAAGCTCCTCGTTCTAATTTTGCTTAATTATCCTTCAGGTCGATACGAAGTGTATCGACTAATTTTATGATTTAATCAGTTCTTTCATTTCATAAAACATCAGACATTAAAAGTTTAATTTCGTTCTGTCACAGTATGAATGGCAAACATAAGTTCGATGAAGGTAATTGATTCTGATGGAATTAATTAGAAATTCTGTGTGACATTTGATCGAAGTCACATCGGTTCAATGAAAAATTTCATAGCACAAGCGAATTCCTGAAAATGAAATTATTCTTCCAAATATAGTCAGACTGTAATTTTACGAAACGATTTTATATAATCAGCAACATTTTATAAAATTGCCGTTAAATTAATTAATATTCATTGCGATGCAAGGGAGCATGCACTCCTAAGTGTCTCAGTGGCATATTCCTACTGCTAGCGATCGTTAGTACAACTGAAACTGTGCTTTAATTACAAATGTAAAATTTTTTGAACAGAAAAGTTGAGGTTAGAAAAAAAGGAATGGAAAAAACAAAATTAAAATTGCAAATTAGTTTGGATATTTGACACATAAAGTATTTGCTTGTCAACGATGACAACTTTTCCATATTATCGTAGCAATTGTTGTAGAAAGCATTATTTTTCCCATTCATAAACTTTTACGACAGTCATATAAATGAAGGAAAGCTAAAAGAGAGCGTTACGTATATATGTGCGGAGCGGAGGTGTAATGACAGCAAACGGTGGATTACAGGTAGCGTTGCAGGTTCTCATCTTATGACATTGGAAAAAATTTATTTCATTTCAGATCTTTTTGTTTTTGCATACTTTTCAATTTAAATTATCACCGCAAATTTTTGTGCAATCATTTCTTGAACAGAAGAAACTATCTGTGATAATTTAATGAAAGCAACTGAAAAATTACGTAATCTCAATTTCTGTTTGTATAATATCACTTTTGACGTTACTTTTTATTTAATATTATTGTGGTTCCTTTTAGCATAACTTACGCTTCATTTACTTCGGAATATTCACGTTATGTTTTTTCTTCATATCGTTTTATTCTCTTCATTAATTACGTGGACATACGGATGTGGACCACTCCCATTTGACATTAGTAATCACGGTAATAAAGTCGTTATTTGAAATGAATGTTTTTAATTCCAATTAAAATTATCAGCGAACACTAATTTTGGTTAAAAGCATTAGTATTATAATTTCTATCAGTAATAATAGGCTGGGAGATTTTGATAGCTTTAAACCACATTACCCATTACCCATTATTCAAACTATTTCTTAGATTTTATATTAAATTTCAAACGTTTTCGATCTTCTCGAGTCTATCAAATATTAATTGAAATAAATTAAAAACCTCATGGAATGCATCACTTTTCCGATTTGGATACATTTCTAGTTCATTTCAGTTAATTACCATTTTCAGTTCCACCTGCTTTCACAAAATTCCCTCCGTCAGCGCAGTTACCTTCTCATAACAGTGGAAATGAGGTTCTGGAAGCAGTGAAGTACTACTGCACGCAGTATCCCTGGATCTGTCGGTCATTCATAAGTACCGATAGCAAGAAAGAAGGTGTTGTCAGTTGATATTCATATCATCAATTGTCCTCATTATTATCATAATGACGTAATATGCAATAATTATCCTAATATGACAGTGCTAAGAAACTGCAATGCCAATTCCTATTATGATACTTATGTTCTACACTTGAAATACAGTTTATGATAGCATCTGATACAGATATACACAGTATATGTTACAGACATAAGTGATAATACAGCTTATCACTAATACCTCAAAATGGTTTTAATAATCCTCTAGCTGAGTTGAAAATTTGATTAATTTTTATGATTTAAATAAAATATCTCTACAACGATTCTAACCGCTAATTCTGCAAACATGCCACTAATATCCTTTTTGTTAATTTCTAGTACTCTGACAAGTAAAATTTTGTACTAATACCATCGCACAATTTTAAAATTCAAACCAAATTTTTGCAGTTTCGAGTTTTATTTAAATCATACGTTTACCAGCTCCTTTTAAACCATGTAGGCTTAGCAATAAACTCTAATACGAATAAAATCTCCCCCACCATGTCACAATACATAATCCATAAGTTTATAAGATATTAAGAATTTGCATAATTTTTCGCCCAAATCTTTAAGTAAATAATATAGATACCAAGGTGACTGATTTTTAACCTTTGCTTACTTATCACTTACGTAAGCTAAAATAACAAATTGAAATTATTAAACATTTAGGAGATGTCTACAATGCTTTTTTTATTTTATTTATTACACGCCGATAAAAAATGTTAGGAACAATTTGTAGATGAGATTTTGTTGCTGTTAAGTTTTGATGAGATATAATCAAACACTTCCACTGGAGTCTTATCACTCGATCATAACCTATCTGATAACTCTTATTGCTATATAGTTAAGCATTGTGTTACTTGATTGTCGAGGCCACCAGCAACAACAAGTATTGTTTACACTCTGCACGTAACCAATTTCAGGAGTAGTGATGAATATAAAGAGCATAGATAAAATGCAACAAAATTTAAGTGACGACAATTCGAACTGCTGTATAAGCTTTACTGAATGGAGCTGTAGGGCCTTATTTACTGAATTCGTTAACGCTTGGATCTCCTGTGGCAACATTTTAAAGATAGATTGCCGAAGAATCCTCTTTGCGCCCGCCTGAGATGTTATTGGCATTTCTGGGGACAATAAAAATTTGTCACAAACTCTTTCATAAGGCTCATAACCAAAAATTTCACGCAACACAAAAGGCCAATGCTTCGTCACTTTAGATCAAAAATCAGTGCGACAATACGTTGAAATATTTTGCAAAAAATTAAAAGTGAAATCAATCACCGTAGAAAACAACAATTACACCTTTTGTGCTTGTAAACATCTGAAGGAGTAACCTTATACCTGCTGGTCAGTAACCTGTTTATGCTTAGTAAATTTACTGCTGCTTTCACCAGCACCACTTTTCCGGATGAGATGTACACGTGACATCTATGGTGTTTTTTTTGATTTTATGAAAAAAATTGATCATTAACCGGCTTTTGTGTGGTCAATAATCGCTGCGATCAGAGGGGCAAAGGAATCCGGTTTCACACTAACTCTACATAAGGTTAACTGTCGCATGCCTTAACAGTAGTGTAGTAGCGATTGTCATTCATTTCTAATTTGCTGCTGTAATCCGCCGATAATGACAACGTTTCGTCGATTTGTCTGTCATTGTCAGTTTTAATTTCATAACGAAATAAAAGATCAGTGACAAACAAAATAAAATGAATTGTTGACGGATCGAAATGGTCAAATTTAGTTCTGCGTAAAATAAACTCTAAGACTGTCAAGTCAATATAATCTCAAACAAATGACTGAGGAAACGTTCGAACTGAGGCTTTTATTTTACCTGAGTTACACCTTTTCAAAAATGTGAAGCATTAAATCAATCAACTTTGGCATCGCATCACAATCGATCTGTACGATCAACTGAGGATTCTGAATCAGATGATTTTGACCTTCAAAAAACCATGCCTGCAGTGACAGTTGTAACAGTCACGTTTGCAAGAAACGATACCGAAAAACGCTGTTAACTCTTAAAAAGGCTACCGATGGTACCACTCATTAGCGAGTAAATTCATTCAAAGCTTTATGGAGAAGCACATCAATCTGACGCAGAACGAAGGTTTAGTAAATTAAAATGCCTCCCTGATGCTTCAAACTTAAAATGTGCTGAATTTTCTGCTTCATCCTCTTATTTCATAAATTTATTAATTTAATTATTGCATTCTTTGAAGTTGGTAAAATATAACTGAGACGTTAACGTTTCTTAGAAATCATATGTTCTTGATGTGCTAGTATAATTCGGAATGAATTCTATTTTGAGTTCTAAATTTCACGTTGTTTCGAATATGTGTTTTTTAATTCTACAGCACTCGCTGAACAGATTTTCCAGTTTCCGTTCGTCCTTTCCTTAGCACATTTGTTTTTGTTGTCGTGCCGAATCCACAACACTTAATTTTTCTGAATATTTTGTTCAAATATCACTTACAGTAAGTATTCCCATAAATCAACGAAGGGTATACTATAAGAGACAAAGAAATTCTTTACATTTTCTTCTTTCTGAACAGTTACAATGATTTTCATTTCTTTAAATTTCATAACAAAATTTCTAAAAAAGACTTGCTAAATGCTTGTTTTATTATTTTTTACTATGTAAGAGCCGTAAAAAAGTCGCCTTACATCTCAACTTTAACCAAACTTTTTATTGCGATTATCGATTGGTTCAATTAAATTAAATGGAAATTTTTAATTTTTTGTTTAATTAAACTTTTTTGACATTCAGTTGTAAAACACAAAAGACAAAAAAAGTAATACGAATATCCCCAATCAACTTTCGTAAATTCTCAGTCAAAATTTCAGGTTTTGGAGTACCGCAAAGAAGTTATTAAGATATGTATAGCAAAAGGAAATAAATTTAGTAAAGTTACTTTAATGTTATTACATAAAAAAAGGCAAGCAACCAATGATTCATTTTCTCACTTGCACAATATTTAATAAAAGGTCAAAGGGTCATTTAATATAGCAGCAATACGGTAATCAAATTGTTGCATTGCTGAAAAGAAGAATTTATGAATTAACCAACTGATGCAAAACTGATACCTTTTTGTGCATAAATCAAAGTGCAAAATAATGGATGAAATAATTAATTTAAATATATCAGAAATGGATTAGGCCTGATTTATGTCCCTAATGGTTTGCATTGTCCAAATGGCCCATTCCAAACTCCATTTCTGCAAACTCTCCAGCGGCTGCCTTCCACTTCCAAGTAATAATCAGTTGGACACACAAGCATTGCAACTGTCCCATGCGGGTACTTTATGTTATTTAAATTGACCACTTCCTATAATAAAACACTGCGATGTTTATCACTTTGTCATTATCACTGTCAATTGGTAAGTGTCACTGATAAGTGTGTTCAGCAAAATTTCATTCCATTTTTAATTTCAAATTACCAAGTCCTTTTTGCTTCTTTTCATTTATTTTAGAACTATTTAATGCCTATCTAATATGCCGTAGAACCCAATACAGAATAAACGTGCATAAATTCGATTCAATTTAAATATCCAAATTCATTAAGGCTTAGAAAATGCACACAAAATTTAAACTTTATTAGGAAAAAGGTTCAGAATATGAAATTTGATTAATTAAAAACCACAAGTAGTGAAGCTTACAGATTGAAATTATGACAATAATGATCATTACCGGATTATAAGCAATATATGGAATTGATAGTTTGGGTGGCGAACACGGCGCAATATTGCGATGGAAAAAAGCGCATTTCTCTAAAGTTCAATATGAGAAGAAATGAAAACAAAAAGGTTACAAATCAGAGGATTGTCTCTGAACCCCCTGAGGCTAAGACTGATTTAAAGGCTGTTAATCAATGGAGTTATCACCTTCTCTTTGATCGTACTACAGTGAGAAGAAAACAAACAAATCTTTTTTAAGTTTCGTTGAAATTTTCATTTCTCTACTTTTTTTGAAAGTAACAATTATAAAACTTAAAAGTGTAACTTTTAATTACGTTATTTTAACGAGGTGCTAGTAACAATAAGTTTAAAATAATAAAATTATTGGAATGAATAATTTTTGAAAATTTCCTGAACTTCCACTTAAATATCAAAATTAATAACTGTAGGAAGCAGTAAAAAGGATTAAAGCTTTGGAAATTATCCGATTTTATCAATTCAGGGAAATATTAGCAGATGTTAAAATATAAGCTAATTGGCAGGATAAATGAAGGTGCTGGGTAATATCACATAATTTTCGAATATTCAAATAAACCAACCTCCATGAGGAACGACGACATTTGCAGTTAGCACAAATGCTAGCATAACGTGAAGGATCATTCTGATAAGCCTGAAGAAGACCGAATGCTTTTCTGACAAGGTTAGCAATGTTATCACATACCAATTAATTGTAGTCCATTCGGTAGAGCAAAAAAATATGCTTATAATAAATTTAAAAGTAAAATTATGCAGTAAAATAACCGAGTCATTTAAATCAAAAGTTTTATTTTTTCACCAAATGACTGTAGCAAAATGCGCCTGCCATTTGTCAAAGAGTTAAACAGATATTTGCAGTGTGTGAAAGTATAATGCCTACTGTTTGTGCGATATGCAACAAATAAATCAGATATAACCAGTTCTTCACATTTTGCGTCATTTAATTCCTGAAGTAAATGAGTGATGAAATTATTCTGATATTTCATGCACACACACATTCATTTCAGTTTATATTCAATCCTTTGGACCGATTTTTTTCGGTTCATCCAACTGTATTGTTTTGTCTTTTTATTTTCAGTCTCATTTGTTATAAATTAGTTATTTGTTAGGAAAAATTTGCAAATGTCTTAAGACTCTTCTAACCTGCAAATATATTGAAAGGACGACGATCAGTTCGTCTGTTACTATTAGCATTGACTGTATTATTTTTAGCGGAACAGTTAAACTTACATAAGTCATTTCATCAACATTCTCTGCCAGCGGTAAGACTAAAAGAATATCTGTCATCTTTCATGTCATTTGTTAACAAAGAATGCATCATAACAACTTCCTAGTGAAGTGTCGTTATTACAGGCGTCGTCTCCATTTCGATAACAAAATCTGTCTAAATACTTTTAAGGTCGAAGCAGTACTCATTTCTTCATCACATCACGTAATCGGAATTGGAGTCTTATCACTCGATCATAACCTATCTGATAACGCTTATTGCTATATAGTCAAGCATTGTGTTACTTGATTGTCGAGGCCACCAGCAACAAGTATTGTTTACACTCTGCACGTAACCAATTTCAGGAGTAGTGATGAATATAAAGAGCGTAGATAAAATGCAGCAAAATTTAAGTGACGACAATTGAAACTACTGCATAAGCTTTACTGAATGGCGCTGTAGGGCCTTATTTACTGAATTTGCTGACGCTTGGATCTCCTGTGGCAACATTTTAAAGATAGATTGGCCGAAGAATAATGTGATTTTCAAGCCTTTGATGTTTTTACCAATTTTACCGCAGTAATCCTTAAGTCTGTTTATGCGTTTGATTTTGGGAATATTACTTCATCGCAAGCTTCACGGCCATGTCTGACTGACTGTATAACTGTTTAAATTTTAATTGAATAATGAGAAAGACAAGTAAGTTATCACAAAGAATAGCAATACCATATGAAGCAAATTCGACGGAAGTAACATGTACGTGGAAAATTAACAAAAAAATTTGAATCCTCTGGAGAGCAAAAGATTTCACGCAACACAAAAGGCCAATGCTTCGTCACTTTAGATCAAAAATCAGTGCGACAATACGTTGAAATATTTTGCAAAAAATTAAAAGTGAAATCAATCACCGTAGAAAACAACAATTACACCTTTTGTGCTTGTAAACATCTGAAGGAGTAACCTTATACCTGCTGGTCAGTAACCTGTTTATGCTTAGTAAATTTACTGCTGCTTTCACCAGCACCACTTTTCCGGATGAGATGTACACGTGACATCTATGGTGTTTTTTTTGATTTTATGAAAAAAATTGATCATTAACCGGCTTTTGTGTGGTCAATAATCGCTGCGATCAGAGGGGCAAAGGAATCCGGTTTCACACTAACTCTACATAAGGTTAACTGTCGCATGCCTTAACAGTAGTGTAGTAGCGATTGTCATTCATTTCTAATTTGCTGCTGTAATCCGCCGATAATGACAACGTTTCGTCGATTTGTCTGTCATTGTCAGTTTTAATTTCATAACGAAATAAAAGATCAGTGACAAACAAAATAAAATGAATTGTTGACGGATCGAAATGGTCAAATTTAGTTCTGCGTAAAATAAACTCTAAGACTGTCAAGTCAATATAATCTCAAACAAATGACTGAGGAAACGTTCGAACTGAGGCTTTTATTTTACCTGAGTTACACCTTTTCAAAAATGTGAAGCATTAAATCAATCAACTTTGGCATCGCATCACAATCGATCTGTACGATCAACTGAGGATTCTGAATCAGATGATTTTGACCTTCAAAAAACCATGCCTGCAGTGACAGTTGTAACAGTCACGTTTGCAAGAAACGATACCGAAAAACGCTGTTAACTCTTAAAAAGGCTACCGATGGTACCACTCACTAACCGTTCTCTACCAGTAAATTCAAAATAATACAATGGTAATAATAGCAATGATTCTAGCAGTAATAACGATGATAACAACAATTATGATAATAGGAATAAATTTGATTGTACTAGCAGAGAAATGAACTAATTAGGCAAATTTTCTACTTTCATAGCTTCTTTAATTGAAATTTTTTGTAGTTTCCATGTATGAATCATAATTTGCATATCATAAATATATTCGCCAGCGTTCTCTTTTACCATCGGTTGGTAATTCATTATGTGTTATGCAGAAAGTTGCAAAATCTTGCAACAGCAAAAAGTGAAGAACGATAGTAAACAAAAAATTGAAACGTTTTCCTTCGTTAAGATGCTCAACGAAAGAGCGAGTGGTAGTAGTTATTACCATTTTAGCAATATTTTATGTAATTTGTGATTAAGCAACTTTATCTTTCACTGCAAAATTTTAATTAATAAATCACAGTGAAGTCGCTTATCTATCTTTTCAATTATTTCTAAAATTATGAGTTTATTGTATACCAAAATTGGGAAATATCGATATGGCCTCCAAAGAGGAACCATTTTTTTTTAAAAGTGCGAAGTAATTTTTTCAAGATTTTTACATTTGATGAGAAAAGTTATTTCACTTTTGTGTGAAGGGAAAAGGAATTTTGAACTTTCTGATTGAGATTAACGGAAAACCGGCCTATTAAAATTAATGACAGTTTGCTTCATTGGTGCTATATGAGAAACACTGAATGAATGAGAATTTTAAAGGTTTAAAAGAATGATGATAAAGCTTAACATGCGCTCGGAAAAAAAATCGGCGCAAATGAGCGAAGAATGGATAAAAAATAAGTATTCAACGGAATTTAATATGCGATTATACATAACTTCATGAAAACATTTTCTGAAAAGGAAATCGCACCGTTTGATGTACATATTCATTGAATGAAATAGCGAATACTTAAAAATGACTTCTTGAAATTCATTTTTATCAATTTTGGTATTACTGAGAATCAGTTGTGTGATGGATGATCAGTAAAAGAAAATCCTGCAAAATTGTTATCAAAAACAAGTTTAATTTGCAATTGTCACCCAAAGGAATTATAGCATATTGAATTACAAGATAATATTTGGCATACGTAATTAAATCCAAGCGCTTCTTGAATGTAAGCTCAGACATCTCCGTTAATTAATTATTCTTTAACAGCTTTCTTCACTGATCTCATTGGTTCAATTATACTCTCATCATTTACGGCTTTTCTTTAGCATCCTTTAAGTTTTCCCTAATATACAAAAATATTTATAAAAAATTGAAGAAAAACGAGATGTAGAGGAGGACAACTCTCAGGTCACCAATGTTATTGATATAAAGCCGTCACCTTTATCAAATTTCAATGCATTAATACGTTTTTACTTAGAATTCAATGTCAGTTGGCAGCTAACATTGCGTACGCCTATCCAATGTTAACTTCCAATATCAGTTAAAATTCTGTAATTTGTTCAAAGTTAAGATGGCTTATTTTGATGAATATAAATTACATCATATATGACTAGTAAAATATTTGTTGAAATTCTGCAGGCAAAGCAGTTCCTAATATTTGCTATGATTGATTAAAAAACAGGTGAAAAACAATTTCTGGTGATGACTTGAGATCAAAAAATTTATCTTCATATTTTAACTTAGAATGAACATTGCAAAAGCTAAGTAATACTTCAAGATCAAACAGTGGAAAGTTGAGTTAATGCAAACATAGCCATAACAATTAACTTTATCTTAAATAAAAATTGAGACAGCGAACTGGAAAATGTCGCGGTGTTCACCTGCATAAAATAAAAAGAGTGAAAAGTTAAATAAAGAAATGAATAAATGGATAAGAGAGGGAAATTATATAAAATGTTATGGCGCAAAAACGTAAAATAAATAAATTGGAAATACATGCGTGTAGGGAAGGAATAAAGTTACTTTCCATAAACATAAAATTACTCTCATTTTCACCGAGGATCGATTTGTTTTATTTTATATTTTATGATTTCCAACTTTACATATTCATAAAATCTGTTCAGTGCATGATTGATGTGCTCTTAAGCCCCCATCAACGAAAGATTAAATTATCACAATTTGCTTCTGGAATGCTTAATTGGAAAAAAAAACTTCCATGAAGATCAACATTACGTACTCAACACCAAGTACAGTTCAACCGATTTGGTATGGGAGAAAGAGAAATGATGTGATATAGAAAGTATCAAGAATTAAAAACTGGATAGGACTGTATAAATAATTTAACCACATTTTGCAGGATTGAAAAAAGACACCCCGTATATCAGGGACGAAAAATTAAGCATTTCATTGCTAACAGTACAAAGTTTTTACTGATCACAAATTTTAACTATAGTTTTGTTCCAATCTTGTGCTTAATTTCTCATAGGAAAAAACAGTAAAAGCTTCAGAGAAAGAGAAACTATTTGCGACCTTTAATGAACGGTTTATTATTATGAAATAATGCATTTTATCAAGGCTTTCTGATATCTCATCATAGTAAATCCTCAACACTGATCATAATTATGTTCAGAAGTACAGTAACACAGAGGATGCATTGATTTGCTAAATATAATAATGATCAGTTTTAGATGAATCAAACTTTGACATATACAACAGGTTAATTTGATAAAAAGCAATCCTGAAAATCACGTTTTACAAGAATAAAGTGTTGGAATTTGAACATCCTTTCTTCAAAGCAAAAAAGGTCCTTTTGTTAGACATCTATTATACTAAAGCAAAGTAATACAAACAATAAATACATGCAGATCCAAACCTTATATACAACGCAGCGAATCTTAAGTCGATTAGTATGTTGCACGAAATATCACGGATAATTAGTTAAAGCCAGCAGTACCATCGCTATCAATATCGCTTAAAAATTGCGCACATTCCTCACTGCTCAATGTTGAGATCAAATCAACTGCTTGTTCTGCAAGACGTCGATTAGCAGCTTGCCGTAATCGCAGCATATACTGCCGTACTTGATCTGGAGTACTACGACTGAAATATGTTTCCAATTTTTCAATTGCGACATTTCGATCCAATGAATTCGGTAACGTCTGCGATGTAACCGCGCTTGTCAGTAGTCCTGTAAGATTTTCATTAAATTTTTCTTAAAAAAAGCAGTCTAAAACTTAATTCGATCAAATAAACACCAGTATATATGAAAAAATAAAGGAAACTTGTGGAAACACACCTGATTCCGAATTTGAGCTGCTTGGAAAATGCAATTCTTCGGTGCTAATAATCGTAGTGCTGACACCATTTGGACTTCCCATTGCAGTTGGCGTTTCTGGTTCGACTTTCGCTTCCAAATCTTGCTTTTCATTATGAGAAAAATCTGTAGATGCTGAATTCAGAAAAAGTTGTTTCAAATAATCTGTATAACTGCCAGATTCATCAGGTGATTCGAACTCCTGAAATGAAAGGAAGTCACACTGCTCGAAAGCATTTAACAATTCCAAACACTAAATGATGACTTATATGTGTAAATTTTTACACATCACGATGTACGCAAGAAATTTAACGAAGAAACATTTGTAGAAATACGGCAATATAATAAAATGCAAAAATTATTAATGTAAGCAGTGACGCGCAGCAGCAGTTACAGCATCAATGAAAACATCAACAAAAATATACAAAAACAAATGGAAAATTTACACTTTTTGGTATTTTCAATCGTCCCTCAGTGCCATTTGAAGTTTTGGAAATTTCTAACAAACGTTTAAGTTTATTCGGAGCTGCTGGACCAGCTGCTTGTTGACCTGAAACAAATATCATACGTTATTAATGGATCACCCAATAATATATACATAATATGTACAAGTACTTCCTATTACTTTTTATCAATTTATCAGGAAAAGCTTTCATTACAATCTTTTCAAGCATGTATTCGCTAGAAATGAAAACACAAGACAAAAAAAGAGAAATGCATTGTTTCTTTCTTTTCAACTATCTAGAGTTTACTGAGTATATCTAGTTATCACAACTTCTCTACAACAATAAATTATGTTTCAACTATTTACTCTGAAAAATTAATAGTATGAATGACTATAAAAGGCAGTTATATATGGAAATCTCCTAAACTTGGAAACTGTCGCGAAAAAGAGTGTAAATCTACATATAAACGGATACATGTAGGTTATAGATAAAAGGAAGAAAATTCCCGACTAATTTTCCATAAGATCAGCAAAACCATTTTATTCATCATATCAAGAGAGGCATTTGAGGCAGTCTTGCAAGCCCATCAACTATGCTAGATCCAACACAATAGGTTTCCACCCAGTCATTCTTTCAAGCTATCTGATTCAGCGAGAATACTCTCATATGAATGATAAAAACTATGCCATGCATGCCGCGAATTTTTCAAAAAAAGACATACGAAAGGAAAAGAGTAAATCAAAGCAAATTAACCCATTTTTTCAGCCTTCGACGAAACAACGCCTTTCTTACGTCTCAAAAACCACTCCACACTTGGCATACTACCTTTCCACTGACGCTCACTACGCACATCACTGATTAACTTTGCAAGTCGAATGCATTGATCTTCACGATGAGCGCACTCACTGGAATATAAAGGATTAGCAAAGTTGCAAAATAGCAGCATTTTTCTGAAATACCGAGCTCATGTGGCTCGTACAGAAACTGGACTAACTATTTACTCAGCTAAATATGTTTTCACTTTAAAATAGTTACTAAATCATTGTCCAATCCCAGTTCAGTGTGTAATTATTTATGTGGTGAAGCCCTGCCGTGAATTTTGAATATGACAAGGACTAGAACACTGAAAAATGGAGTAAACAAAAGAAGAAATGATAATGACAAAAATGAATAAAAATTGAAAAGAAAACTGAATGCTTTCATTTTTAATTTTATTTTCTGCTTAAATGCCATTATTTACTAACCGAAAAATTTCTGATAAACGTTGTGCTTCATTACGATATATGAAATTAGCCCGTGCAATTCGCTGTCGATGTCGGGCTGCTTCCGATAAACGTTTCACCAAATCAATAACGATTCGTTGATCAGTTCGAAGTTCGCTAGGAATCAGCGATATGAAATCAAGTTGTGTGATATGTTCCGGTACAGATTCCGTAATATGTAATGAATTGACGGCTTTCCGACGATATATATCATTTAATTTTCCACGCGAATTGTATACTTCACCAAATACTTTACTTATTGCAGCTAAAAAATGAGCAGTTTTAATGACTGAAATAGAAATATCCACAAAAATTTAATAAAATCTTAACAGGAAATTAAATTGAGGAAAATGATGCAAGGGCTATAAAAATGTTTTATTGTGCCAACATTTTAATAATAAGGATTAAAAGACCCGTATAAAAACCCATATACAAACCTTCTAATAATTCCAAGCTAATTTTATATGGCGTAAAACGTAAATAGAACAAATTCAATAGCAGTTCAACTTTTGTAGGTTTATTCGATGGAGACATTACCCATGAAGCATAATAGTTTAAAGTAGGACAAAAGAATTACAACGTACGATTAATGCGACGCTGTCGTACCGCTGCTACCTTTTGGGATGACGCTTTCGATTTCAACGAAACATCTTAAAATTCAACCGTGACTTAAAAAAAATACAAAGTACACACTCTATCATTCTAAAAATTAAAAATAATGAAGAGATAAGAGGAAAAAGCAATCATATTTTTATTAGAATAAAACACTGCTGATAACGCTAACCATTATCACTGCATGAATTTTTGCAGGAAATAAAAATCGCCACTAATTGCTAGCACCTATTAATGAGCTCGAAAGTTAGTTAACAATGTATTATTAATATATAAGTTGTTGGGAAGAATATTTGAAACCTTTGGAAATTTTCAGAAAATGGCAATAATTTAGAATTGACCTGAGATATCACTGGTTTCTCCATCCATGAGTGGCATAGTTGGGCTTTTGTCTGCCAGAAATAACTTTTCTCCTTGGGCCATAAATAAAATTCACCCTAAAATATATTTCCTTTTCTTTTCTTTGCGGGATTTTTTTATTTTCCTTTGAATGACGTATTCAATGATTTCAGATCAAATAAGAAGATGACATTTCTTTTGCATTATGTAATGAATATCATTTACAGATATTTTGCATGGACACATTCATTTTTAAACTTCATACTTAACAAATTATGGATTTCACCAAAATACTTTTACCGAAATAAATTTGAAATATTAAAAATAATTTTTGAAAAAATACTAAATAAGTTAGAGAGCAGAAGAAAGCACAACATAAATTATGAATCATGGAATTCAAACTATCTCAGATATCTCAAATATACCTTCGAGCTGACAATACCTAAATCCTGTTCCTAACTTTTACACATCACATCAGTAATTCATACTTCCAACACATCTCATCCTCCTCTCTAAATACAACCCAACCATTACGTACGTGTTTAAAGTTCCACTTAGACTGAAATCGAATTAACTATAAATCAAACTGAAACTAATAGTCATAGCGAGCGCAACAGAAATATTAGCAGCATTAGTCTTAGCAATGGCAGCAGTAGTTGTAGTGGTAGGTAGCGGTAGTAGTGGTTGTAGTAATAGTAGTAGCACGGGCGATAGTATGGACAAGGAGAGATGGAATAGCAAGAGATGTGTTATCGTTCTGTGGTTCCAAACAGCTACCCCTTCCGTCTGTAATAGTAATATGAGGTTCCTCCCTGCTTGCACTACTACCACCACCACCACCATCACCATCAATCTCTCCGTACCGGTTCTCTACCAACCTCAGCTACCATTACACGACCACCTTCTCTCCCCTCATCTCTCTTTAGGGTACCAATCGATTGGTATATCTGTGTGTATGGGTGGGTACACACCTCCTCACCCTCCCATCCGGTAGTCCACGACGTATGCTATCACAGCAATGCACTACCATTGACACCGATATATATATGTCTATCCGTCTATGTGTGTACGTGTGTATGTCTGTGTCTATGTATCAGTGTTTGTTGCTACACTATCTGTTATGTCTCGTAATGGTGTACCACCACGCACCACATCGGGTACCAGAAGAGTGGAGCAGAGGGTGTAGTAATACTCTAAATGAGAGTTGATATTCTCGTCATGAATATCTTTCCCATCCTATCCATTGATTATTTTCATTAAAAAAAACATACAGCAAATTTAATTTTAAATTTAAAAAAAGAAAAAAAAGGTTGAGCCCAAAATGATTGAACTTATGCGTGTCTCACTGTACTTCATTATTATAATTTTTTTAAATTAAAAGTTTGTCATTTTTCCTTTAGTTTCATAGACATAACGGTTGCTTCTCAGTGATTCCATCCCATCGGATATGTCGTATATTACCGTTTCTCCAGCACTTATTCAGGTTGATTTCCTCTTCCCATCGTATCACTCAAATGCTAACAGCAACGAACGGAGAAGATTCTTCTCTCAACCAGAAGGAACAAATATATCTGAACACTTTGCATATCAGCAAAACACATTCTCAAATATTTTATCACCGAAATTTCCTACTTTAACATAATTCCCGTTGCATTACCATTTGTAGCAATCGCTCTCTCTCCCCCCTCTCTCTCTCTCCCTGTTTTTCGCTTTGTCAATTCTTACTGATTTTTTTGATTCCATTAAAATGGATTGATAGGACTAAGAGGATGAGATTGTGCTCGACAGAATATGAAATTTCAGGTACCGTGCAATGGTGGATTTAGCACGCACACATTGGAATGTGTTGGCACCTCCCGTCTTTGCTACAAAATTAGACTGAGGAAGAAATATTACGACTTATACCGAGTAATTTAAATCGATTGAAAATAGCTGAAATAATTTCAAATCAGTTATTACTGAATAATAAAATATATTCAGATAACAAAGCTAATAGTAGCAATTAGTATTTTAGGTTAGTCCACCACTAGGATTCCTGCAACCGGGACAAAAAAAGCAAATCATTGTGGAACGTCGGGTATGAAACATTCAAGTAAATTTGCACATTTTGGTAAAATTTTTAAGTGATTATAAATTTCAAATAATTCCGAATTCGAGGGTGGTAAAGTTTAAATTCTATCGTGAATTCTGGATAATTTCCGAATTTACCTTTGAGTTCTCATCATGATTCGAAGTTTGTGATCCTGAAAAGTCTTCAGTTTTTCTTTGTTGTTGAAGGAAATGCTACGACTTACAATTAATTATTAGAGTATGTTTGTTCATTGCTTCCTTCCCTAATCATTCCGTGCAGCCAGGTAAACCCGGAAAAACCTTTCTGTTGGTGGAATACATTGCGGCACCAAGTGGGTACGATCCTCGGAAGACATTTGTGAAAGGTGCGGAAGTTGGACGAGTCAAAATTCAAATCAGAGGTTCGCTTTCTCTTTTCTCCCTTCTGTCGATGACTGAATTCGGTATATAGAAATAACAAAATTTGGAATTTTAAATGTTATAGTGAGTTAAAAATTTCCCAAACTTTATTTGATTACTGTTACACGAAATTTCTTGAATTAAAAATGTTAACTAAATCTTTAATAATCGCTCTATAGCATACAAAGAGAACAGAATAGCTGACACTGTACCGCACGTAAAAGGGCAAACAGTTACTCATCGTGGACAAAAATTCCTAACACCGGTAAATTCGAAGTATTCGAGAATTTAAATTAATTATTTCTCACACTAATTTGTTGATTTTCCCACCAAATTCACTGAACGAAAGGAAGGGAAGTTACGTTTATATGAAATTCTCAACGTTTATTTCTTTGTTATTGCTGAGAAAATCAATCAAAAATGTAATTAGCATATTTCGCTAATTATCAATTAAGCTAACAAGCAGATATTTCTTCCAATTATTCATGACGCTGTGAAAATTGCTATAAATAAAGAATTGAACTATTCATTGAAGGCAGTGGTTGACGATGAGAGAATTGAACGTGAAATTGAGGAATTATACGGGAAGAAAGGTGCATCACAGCCAATGTTTGAATTTGACCAGAAAGTGGCAAATTTTGAAGAGGAAGATGAAGAAGGTATTTGGCCACGTCGTACATTGCTTTCATTCTCTGTGCTACGTCATTTAATTGAACTTTCCTTTAGAGGATGACAAAGAGAAACAAGTGATTCATTCGTCAAAAAAACCGACACCCCCTGAATTAGTGATTCATTCGTCAAAAAAACCGACATCCCCTGAATTAAAGAAAAAAGTAGAGATGGCAAATGTTGGAAGTGACGTTGGTGCAACTCGTGGCAGTGCTCCTGTTGCTGATAGTCAAACAGTTGAAACAATTGAAGGCAAAGTGGAAAAGATTTATAAAGAATTTGAAACAATGAAATATCTCATCGCAGAACAGCAAAGAAAGATGGATGAGAGATTAGAGAAAGGGTTATCTGACCTTCCATTTATGAAATTTCTGCTTATATTAATAATTGTACTACTTCTCCTGCACCTCTCACTCTACTGATTCATAAACACAGATTGAACTTCCAAAAATGAATTTCTCCATGTGAATTGTCCAATATTAATTTTGTAGTTTCATGTCAATATTTATTGCTATCACTGAATCTTATACTTTAGCTCTCACGGTGTACTTAAAATCTGTGGCGTTTTATTATCTATCAATTTTAAATTCAACTAACCATAAGCGAGCGATGATACATTTGGATAATACTTTTTCATTTTCTCAGAATAACTGAATTTGGTATTGTTGATATTTCTCAGAAAATGAAGTGTGCAATTAGAAAGTGGCAATCCACCGAATGACACCATCAGTGCCAGCAGAATGGAATGACATTGATGTTCTGAAAAGATTTAAAGTAATAATAAATACGTTCAGTACAGTTCACGTGGTAAATAATGTGATACAATCGAAATTTTGCACTAACCAAAACAATCTTTACGATGAAAAGAGCTCTCTCTCTCTCTCTCTGAGAGCAATTCTGAAATCAAAATATAAAATGGCATTTCAGTTGTAGAGAGAGAAGAGAGATGGGAATTAATTGCAACAGAAAGAATTCATTTCAACTATTATCTTTTCATTAAGCAGTTAATTTAACACTTACGACCTATAAAATAATCGTTTTAGAAGACAAAATAATATTTATCGAAGTGTTTTTTTATTAGTTTGCTTAATGCGAATTAGTTGTTGGGCATCGACTGAATGATCAGTCGAACTTTATATTTAAACTTTTGGCTTTACTGTGTTAACACTTTTCACTTCTTTTTCCTTTTTCAGAATTTTAGTTCATTACTTGCTTTCCTGCATAATTCATTTTTCGAAATGTTTCCAATGTGTGAATGCAAATTCTATACCTTACTTTTCACAAGATTCTGATCTTAGTTGCTACGTGGCCGCGAATATCCTGTAAAGATGACCTGAACCTGTCCAGCATGTGGCTTAGGTCGTGTGAACTTCCTATCCCTCTCCTAAGTCAGTCGCTTGAATTAGTAGTTAATAATAACAGAAATCATTTTGACTGTTCAAAAATAATCAGTAGAGATATTACGTGCAACAATAGTTAAAGAAAGTTGTAATTGTTTTACGTATATATCAAATGAAATAATCGAGTTCGATTATCAAAGAAGAAATAATTTGACTAAATACTACCGACTTCTTTTATTATTTCATTTTTTCAGACAATTGAATTACAAGAAACGATGCAGAAGTTATGAACAATATTTTCGATAGTTCTAAGCATCAAAAATAATTAAATAATTTTACTAAGCAAATGAAATCATTCATTGCGATTACAGTACAATTGTTTCAATTCATTCAGCGCATTGATCAGCTGATCATAATGATCCTACGCAGTCAATTTCGCTTTTCATTTTTTTTAATTCAAATGGAACACACTTCTACAATCAAACAATCATACGTCTAATCAATCCCTAACTCCCCTCTGATATCAATTACTCATCGGGCATGGATTTCGCAAATTTAATCTTAGCATCCAGCGAACATGTCAATGTGTTCCATGCATCGAACATTCGTTTCACGTTAACATCCAAAACTTCATTACCAAATATCACGTGACTATCTGTATCAGTGTAATTATTATAAAGAAACGTGAACACCCCCAATGTCATCTGTCAATTCATAACTCGCATGAAGAACCCAAATGCTGCTGTCTGATTTATGCTGATAATATGAGACTTATAATTGAGGAAATCTTCCAACTAATTAATTATTTTGCTGATAAAGATCTGCTTATATTCTTACAAATTTGTAATGACAGTCTATGAAAAAATATCATTGTAATCGTAATTATTAAAGTTATAACATAAATATTATTAAACTGGGCAAATGCTATTTCAAGGATTATAATTAAATTTTCCTTATTTGGATTGTCAAATAGAAGCATATCATGATCAATAATTACTGTCATTAACAATGATAACATCACTTTCACACAAGAAGAAGCGATGAAATTGTTAGCACTGATCTTTCCACAGAGAACCTCACAAGTGAAATTGGAAGGGATCTGTTAAAATATCTCAACGTTCGACGAGAAATTATTGCGCTGTCGTTGGCGCATTTGTTCCGCGATAATTGACTGCATCGTTTCCATATTGTACACAATTTTATTTTCTCTCTTCTTACATCGAATCCAACGCCAAAGCTGTCGGCAATGTTCGTTAGCTTGTTGCCGATAGCTTCCCACAATTAAAATGAGAATTGAAGCGGATAGGAAAGGCATTAGTAAGGTTAATGCGTGCGCTATCTGCAATCCAATAATTCTGCTTATCTTTAATTTATCAAAAGTTTCACATCGATAGTTTGATATGTTTGTGATAATGGAGAAATGATAAGATGCAGCAGATAAAAATGCTGTACCAATGTATAAGAATACGCAAAATATTGACCAATAATTTTGAAAAAATTTTTCCATCAAATTTTTTACTCAACGATGTATATGTGGTGGTGAGAAATAAGGTTTTTGATCAGAGTTTTTGTAAAATCACCGTACCTTATACCAATTTAGCAAAAAGGCTCGTAAATGATGATCATCATCAATATTGCCAGTAACGATTACAATATGAAGGTTTGCTTCGAGAAGTTCTATAGCTAACCCCCATTTTTCTACGAGTTCCAGGAGAGTAATTATTAATAATGCAGCGGTTAATGATCGATCGCGCGTCCAAAATGGTAGTTTATTTTGATGCTGTCGTATTGCAACACATATTGTTAGCAAAAAAGATAATGGTGGTATTAGAATGAGAATTAATAAACTGAAAATGTGAGAAATGGAAATTATAGTTTTGAACCAAAGAAAGGTGCGGTTCAAACAGATAGCTGAAATCTAAAGTAATTTTCCAAGAAATCTTATTTACAATGTTATCGACTTTTATCACTTGAAATTATGATTTCTTAAAATATTAATTTCAAAAAATAAGAAAAAAAGAGTGAAGTGAAACTTACTGAACAACGATAGCAGAAGTAGTAGTAATTAATAACTGGAGGAATCGAATATCAATAAATAATATGGAAATGATGTAGGGTGATAATAAAAGTATCGCAGAAAGAAGAGCCGAATTATTAGGATCATTTTCAATGAATAATGAAAAGTATAAATCAATTGTAAGATAAAATATGAACAACATTTTGATATTACCGAAATTCTGTACTATCTGATGTTTCAGCAATTCCTAAAATGAAACTGAAAAATTTCCTTCTATGCGTAAAGTTATTTAGAACGAACAAAATTAGCTTTAATTAATTTGCTACATCAATGCTACAATGAGTCTTTTAATTCTTTGCAACAATTTTGCAGTTTTTTCTCCGCAAATTACAGTATTACAACAAAAGCTTTCAAATTTTATGGCAATGACATCTTTGTGACAAATAAATTGATCACACTTTCTCCATTTAGTTCTGATAGTTTTTCACTCTAAACAGTCATATTTTGCTGATAATATTTAAATTTATTACTATAACGTGTAGTTTTAGCTTACGTCAGCTTTGCTTGAAATTAAAAATTAAACCGAAAATGCCAATACGAAAAAAGACCTTTACAACAGGAATATATGTCAGGCCAGTAGCATTTTTCACATTATCATCAGCAATAATTTCTGTGTGATAACAAATATCAATGATTAATGTGTAAGATAGAAAACCGATTGCAAGAATAATGTTGGAAATCGCAAAATTGATAATCAACAACGGCAACCTGTACTTTTAAAATTTTACTAATTCAAAATAGAATTCATTGATGCATGCCATTTCCATTTCCTTTCTTAAAACTATTTAGCATTGATAAAATAAGATCTGCAAAATACAATATCAGTAAAGTAATACTGAAAAAATTAAACACAAAAAATCAAAAAAGGAGAAAAAATGGCAAAAAGAGTATCGATCAAGTTTTTTTTGTCCATTGAAAATTATCGCTAAATTTGACATTACCGCACAATAACGTTCATACCTTTTGTGTCTACGACAATTCACGCATTTGACATTCAAACATAACAAGTAACTGTTTGGTAGTATCGATGTAAAGTGAAATAGTAATAAGACTAGGCCCACTAGAAAATCCGTCTTCCTTCGATATTCCAATTCCAATGTCCTAAAGCTTACAAATTTTGAAATAAATGCAATCGTTCGTTTCATTGACAACTCAACAAATTAAGTAAAAAGTTAAAAAAAGAAAACTCACTGATTATCGACATGTTTGGATGAATAAAATATAACGTCCGGCATAAGACTAACCAATTCCATTGTTCATTTCTATCAAAAATATCACTTACATTTTTATTAGATATCAAATATCAAACTATTATATTTATAAATATGAAATATGAACAAACAAGTAAAATTCGACTTTCATCGTCGAATATAATATTAATCATGTTTAGGAAAAGTTTCCAAAACTTCTTTTAATGAAAAAAATTTTTAAATAAGTTTAAAATATGATGAAGTTCGAACAACAGATAGAAAAATAATATTTTTCTGCATTGACCTTTTAAAAGTTGAGCGATTTATTTTACAAAATGCAATTAAAAAGCAAAGTTTAATTTCCTAGACTTCAGAAAAAATTTTTTTTCGAATGTTAAACGTAAAACAACAAAACCTATAAAAAGATCAAAAACAAAATTGTTAAATTTTCAAAAATCACGTAAAGTGCACAGTGAAAAAATTACTACGCGAAGGTTAGTGCCTTCTTGATTGTGTTGGCAGGTGCAATAAAAATGATTGGTTTCAGTTCCTGACAGAATTAATTATGGGCATTCCCTTAAATAATGCCGCAAACTAACAAATGTATGTTGAATTTGTTAGATAGCGAACATATCTGCAAATGATACTTAATGATCGATAATTATCGGACGTAGTAAAAATGATTATGGATAATACTGTATTTACACCATTATCGGTTATGGAAACTGACAGGTAGAATATTAACGGCAGAGGAATTATTCACGCACGTATAAACAGAAGCATAGGATATCGACTGATTAACAATGTCGGTTATTACCGGCTGTAATCATTTTGACGTATTCGAATTGCAATGGATCAGAATTATTCTTATAATTAAAAACTGCCCAATTAGAGTGGCAAAATGTACATTAATTGAAGAGTAAGCACAGTCTGTGATAATAAAGCGGACGACACTCAAATTTAAATTCGATTTCCGAAAGCAAGCTATTTAGAAATTTATTATTTCTTGCTGTCTAGAATTTCACATCTTAGCTTAGGAAGAAGAAAATATTTGACCAAAGCTTTCTCTCTCCTTTCCGCGAAAATTAAATTTTCCACAAAATCAAAAATTGAGAACGATATTTCGTTAGCATATTTTTCTGTCAGTGATGTAAGTGAATAATTTGCTTATGTCACGTTGACAAGTACATTGCGTTTCAGCTCTGATAGAAAAGATGCGCAAATTTAATGTCCGATGGTTGTGGAAGAATTATTTTCGTCTTCAGGAGAACCCCTGAGATTTGCGTGTGATAAGGCAGCGATCACTGCGAAATATGTCTGTCTATCATATATTTTACTTTACAATGGTTCGAAGGTTTAAAATAATTGAAATTTTGAAAATAGTTTGACGAAGCTAATTAAAGAAAGGTTGGTAATAGCAATAATAATAATAATAATAATTTTCTGACAACAAAGACAATATGTTGACACACATAAATAATACAACATGTAGTTGATAATAATGATAGCAATGTTAATGATAACACAGATATTAATAAAGTTAAGCAAACGAATATGTGTAATGAAAATGAGTAACAAATTAATTGCATTAATTGATTACTTTTAACTATGAAAATACTCGCTGCCCTCAAAATCACTTAGCGAAATGACTGTTGACCATGAAAATTTAGTCCTTTTTGTGTCTCCAAGAAATCAGTATAATCGTTATCTTTAAATAAACCGGAAATGCAAGTATTATAGGTTTGATATGATTGATATTTTATAAATCCGATTATTAATTAAATATCTGCCGTACTAATTATATCTCTATGAAATGGAATTAAAAGAGGACAAGTCATGTTTTATAATAAAGTCGAGAAAAAAGACTAGCAGGATAGTTGAAGGTCACAAGTCAGTTCAACCTATCACCTACCAGTTGTCATATGTCGCTGTATTAGCTTAGTTATTAGCTTCAAAGCAGAATTAAATAATTTTTCAACTTAACCAGGCAGAATTGGTGACTTTTCCAATGTCCGCTTCATTATGCTTTATGTACGACAAGCAACAATTGTAAAATAGCTGTATGCAATTCACATAAATTACTCGAAATTTAAGTGGCAGAAACCAAAAATTGATTAGTTGGGTGGGCGGCCAAACACAAATATCTAACTGAAACAAAATTTTATTTTTTAATTAATTAATTAAATTTTATTAGAAACACTAATCACTGCAATAAGGAGAGTGTGACGCGATTTCTTAATGCTAATAAAATGAAATATCATAAATAAAACTTTTCTTATCAGTTAATTCAATTCAATTCATTGTTAACGGATGTTTACAATAGCCGCTAACAGTAAAGTAATTGAACAATTTCGATATTTGTATTTAATAATTTGGTCGTAATTATTAGCATAAAAGCTATTGCGCAATAAATATTAGCCAAAACAGAAAATGTTTTTAATTTTAATTAAAAAATAAAAGAGTAAACCTTTAAAAAAAATACTAAATCGATACAATAATTATCACTAAACGATAAAGATATTTGATAATTAAAAATTGCTATAACAAACCAAAAATATTCGAATAAATTTTCGCTGATATTCAGCGATAGCGTCGACAATCGAATTGCCTTCCAATAGCGCAAGTCCTTTAAATTTTCCGTTTGAGAGAGTAAATGATTTTATTGAATATAAATTTTAACATTTTAAAAATCCTTCTTCTCTTTTAATTAATGCCCTTTTTCGTTAGCTAAGAATTAGCATTAGCTTTATAACATTGTGTTCAATTAAGAATGCCTATTGCTACATCTTCAGTGACTAATTGTTCTGCCGACTTTATTCACTTCCTCAACAATTGCCACTTAAATTAAATTGGCTAAATCGAATCACAAATAATTTAAAATTAGTGAAAATTGCTTGAATGTATTTTCGAAGTAAATAAAAATAAATGAATTAAAACTTGGTAAATTTTTCATTTTAAACTGTTTTTGTGTAGATTATTGTTAAATTAAAATATATAGCATCAAAAGACCTTTGTTTCATTTTTTTATTATATCATTGGGCTACTAGTTCCACAGCCGTATTACTAGAATAAAAAAAGTGAATACTATGATGGTACCGGATATAAATATTGATCCGAAAACAGGTGATGCGGCAATGTCGCATGCAATTCTTTTGCTCACGACAGTTGCTTTAGTGCCACGTATTACAGTTCTTTCCATCCATCTGTACCAAAAATGACACATTGGCCCAATGACAAGGCCCATTGTTGCAAATTGTCCTTAACAAATGATATGCAGCATTGTGCAAAGAAATTTAAATTAGCCACTATGTTTTTACTTTTTTCAGCTTAAAAATGCAATGATCGTAATTAATTAGCCTAAACATTTTCACGCCTATATACTGCAATTAGTCATTACCTACGTCAGAATATTTCTAATGCATTTTCTTATACATCTGTTAGTACGTCCTAGTAATACGGTGCTGGTGTTTTATTGTAAAATTATTTGCAAAAATTAAAATTTCAAAAATGGGAAAGAGAGACTTTATTTTGTAAAATAAATAAAAAGTTAACATACTTGTCCTTTCAAAGTTAAATGGTTTATTTTGATTAGAACTATGATCGCCGCTAATCCACTGTTGCAACGTGTCGGATGTGCCAAGTAGTAAGGATGTAACGGCGGTATTTGTCAATAATAACTTTTTATCACTTGACATCCATATTTTTTGCATAATTTCTCCTGCAAACAGTTTGATACTTACAAAAATATAATGTAATTACTTTATTATTATTTTCAGGAATGGTACAAAGGAACAGTGTGAAGTTGAATCTAACAATCAGCGATAAAGTACTAGGGCGCTGCGACAGTCAGGAAAAACGACAAAGTACTTGGGCGGTCGTTATGAATGCCAACGTATAAAATTCTATTAAAGGGTTGCCATTAAATACGTAATAAATAAAGTATTACTCTCACATTCTATTGGAGTAGTAGAGCTGTTTCTATTGAAGTAGTAGAGCTGTTTCTATTGAAGTAGCAGAGCTGTTTTTTGAAGAGTACACGGTGCCAGCTGTTTAACTTCTACGAAAAGTCAAAAGTCACACGTCCTATAATTGCTATTCCATTCAGTAAGGACTATCTTAGAAAAGCAAACTAAAATTTCACACTGATCGTTTGCTTCCTTCTCCCCAATGTCCTTTCTATTACAATGATTTTTATAACTTCTGATAACATTAAATGCGGAACTGAAATTTCAACATCACATTCATTCAGTGTTTCGCAATTCCGTTTAGCGTGACATTTAGACATTCTAAAAACTTTTTTGCTTTTTTTATCTCTGATTTTTTGCAACGATTTCTTATATCCTCTCACTTCACCAATTCATATTGCAATAATAATAAATTGAGGAAAGGAAATTTTGAAAAACTGTTCCGGGAAATAATCAAAAATCTTATGCAAATTTTTTGCAATGACATGGACAGTTGCAAAAGTTAGAAAAGGAAAAAAATTTAAAAAGAACTTATAATCGACACTTCCAATGAAGTAAAGAGTTGAACTATTTTCGACTCCCTCGTATGATTCCTACCTTTCTTTTCATTTACTTCATTATCATCAAATTAGATAAGTTTAAAGAAAATGAATAAATTCAATCTCCGATTTTTTAACTCTACCTCTCCATCCTTCAACCATAAATACATAACAAATATACCAAATATGACATAGAAATACGCTGCTTGGAAATTCACAATTTCATTTAATTCTTATCATTTTAAGCAGAAAATTTGAATTCATCGATTTAAATCAAACAAATAAATAAAATAGGATAAATTCAGTGTTTAGAAGGGGAGAATCAACTGAGCATAACTAGCTATTGTGTTTAATTAAATTTTATTTTTTTTCATTGAGAACTGTCTCACTAATGAGGCACTAATTAGTTTTAGGTTTATTCCAATTAACTGTTTCACCGAATTTATCGCATGTTAAGAGACATTTGATTGTAAAAATTACCATACAAAATTGAATAAGCTGAAAGAAGAATGAAAAAGATAGAGTTTATTGAAATGAAATTTACATATTAACTTTTTATCCAGAACGTGAGTAGTACGTGTTGTCTGAATCTGACTAATTCAAGCTGTCTTGCAACAAAAAGTATTTGAAGGAATGGTATTCATTCCTATCACTTTAAATTGATGAGCTAATACGGTAGATGATAGCCGCCGTTCGTCGTTAGCATTCCGTGTTGGTTAGGTGGCTTACTTTGCGCTGACAAAATGATATAATTCCAAGTACGCCAGCCACATCATCTCATTCTGTGCTGACCTAACGTAAATGTTAAACTTAGAATATAACGTTAACGTTCAACACTGACAGTGTCGAAAATGACAAAAACTGAACTGCAAAAGTTTCGTATTAATGAAATGATAAGTGATAGAATGCTTAGTTTAGAGAAGCAAAGGACAAGAAAGCTGACTAACTTAACTAACTAAGCTTAAGAAGCAAAAATAAATTAGTGGCAGCAAATGAGTTATTTCAATTAATTTCCTATGGGAGTATTATTCAATAAAAAATTCATTAAATTAAAGCAAAAGAAAATTTGTAAGAAATTGATTGCAAATAATCTATCAGATTAGCCTTTAAAACTATCTTGAGCAGTATAGCTGGAAAATTAGAAAGACAATGTTTTTTTAAAGCTTGTTCTTCAAAGAGAGAAACAATTTTAAATCAAAAAAAAAATTTGTTAAAATTCTGAAATTTCCTCTTTGGAAAGTTTAACGACACAAGCAAAACTGAATATTTTTTCGCCTCATTTGAAGTATGTCATGCAGAATTTGCAACGCAACAAAAGTTCTAATTTCAGTAACACAAAGTATAAATTTCAGGAATACTTTGGATCGTAATATTTCGGCGCAATTTCACATTCCTCTCAAATTGAAATAAAATTTTTCCCTTTTTATTATTTCACAAAAATGGAAGAATTTATTACATTTACGTTCTCGTATTCTCTAAAATATTACTAATAATTAATAAGGAAGATGAGAGAAATAAATACGCCAAGTTCAAAATCCATTTATTACTATCATTGTTATTTATATTATTATTATTATTTTATTATTATTATTATTATTATTATTATTATTATTATTATTATTTATTATTATTATTATTATTATTATTATTATTATTATTATTATTATTATTATTATTATTATTATTATTATTATTATTATTATTATTATTATTATTATTATTAATTATTATTATTATTATTATTATTATTATTATTATTATTAATTATTATTATTATTATTATTAATTATTATTATTGATGTTGTCGGTTCTGATTTTTTGCTCACCTCAAAATTTTTTAAAATAATTCTATAGTGTAAAATTTTTTTTAATTTTTAAATCTATGAAAAGGCGAGGAGTAGTAAAATAAAAAAAATGACCAATCATTTGAAGTATAAAAATATTGAAAGTTTCCCGTTCGCCAATAGTAGACGAAAGGATGGCAATATTAAATTTGCATATATTAAGCAGAATTTTTGACATAAAAGGGAGAATCGTATTGTTATAAAATGAGAAAAGATTTTCAGATGATAAATTGAAAAAAACGAAGCCAACCTTTTCTTCCTCCTTTCCCTCTCTCTCTTTTTCTTCCTTCCACCATCCACTATTTGAAATTTCAAGTTTAATTAAGAGTGATTCTTTGTTTACAAGAAGTTATTCCCTTTTCGGCATTTGGCATGTTTATGGCTAACATGAATTAAACAGAAAGGACGAATTCAATTTTGATCGGAGAGGATGGATGAGTTGAAGTGAAAAAACGAAATCATTTTTCGCTTTCTTGTGATTTCGTCCTTTTTATTTTATTTCAGAGAAAATTCCTCTCCCTCTTCCTTCTTTCTTATATGCCATTTATTTCATTAATCAATTGTTAACAGAAATAGAATTCAAGGCGTTTAAATGCAGCGCAACACATCAAATCAGAGTAAGTTGCTTCGATCACATTACCAATTAAAAATTATTACTTTTCAATGAACATTTGTAATTGTCTGTTTACTTCCTTATTCGGTCCTTCATGTAAACTGCGTTTTCATATTTCATCACATCTCTTATCAGTGCAACTGATATTTCCCATTTTCGTTCCTTTTTTCCTTCTTCAAACAATATTTTTTTTCCTTTTCTGTTATCAGCGCGTATGAAGGAAAAGAGGAAAGATCAAAGTAATTAATTTCCTTTTATGACTTCCTCATTTTACATTCCATTTCATTTTCGATCAATGAATTTTATTTAGCAATTTATCTAAAAGAGAACTAATTTTAAATATTTCTCGAAGGAAAAAAACAAAATATAAAGTAATTATGGTTGGTTATACAATTTATTTTCCATTAAACTACACGGATATTCTTCTCAAACAAGAAAATTTAGAATTCATACGAAATGTTGCATAAATAGACAAGTTAAGTGGTCGGCCCACCTAATGGATTAAATTGATTACACAATTGATTAATGAGATCGAATTAATCATTGATTGATTTATAGAAGAATTTTTCGAGAAATTCATGGTATTTAAATTACAAGCTTGCAGGATAAAGTAATGACTTGAAAAAATTCACTTTGACAAAACTGATTTAATCTCCAACGGTTGAATGGGCAGATGAACAATTGAACGTCTGATTTTTTAGTAATTTCAAATGCGCTAACATTTAAACTTTTCTTTCAAGCTTTGTAAGCTCAATTTGAGAAGCTTAAAGGCAATTTGAATTTGAGAGACTCAAATGCAATTTAACAGTTTACTCTTCAGAATTACATGCTTTTTCAGATCGTTGCTTAATTGTTAGATCTATCGAAATGGCATACATTTGCCACTGTACAAGTTTTGTCGTTTCCCTTATCTTTTATTTTAATTATCGGCTGTGATCGATCGAATAAGTTGCCCTCTCTAAAGGAAAAATTGGAAAAGTTTATTTTTTTGAGTGCATCTGCCATGCCTTCCTTGTTTACCAAAGCATTCTATTCTCAAATTATCAAAAATAAAATGAAATGAAATTCTTTTCTTCTTTTCCTTTTCGTTCTATTTTTCCATTATAAATATACTTTCGTCTGAAGTGGAATTTTGTTTAAAATTCTAAGACAGTAAGTATTTAACATTCATTTAATTAGTCAAAAAAATCTAAAGTTTATGAGAAAAGTTTTTTCATGTTTATTATATAAACGTTTTCTTCATTAAACCAATTGTATTTAAGCTTCAACGCGTGGAAGAGCGGAAAATACGCGGGTCATTAGTGAACGTATTAAAATTGAATTATTGCGCAAATACTGAAGGATGTTTTACGTGCGAAAAATTTATTCCTCCGTAAAATTTTGCTTATTTTTGTAAAAACAGTTTCCTATTTCTTGTTTTTTCTTTTGCTTTAGATTTCCTCGCACATATACGAAGAGGAAATTGCTGCGATTCAAACGAAGAAAAGTGTCATCGAAGCCGTTTCATTTCACGTCAGTTTAAATAAACTCGGTAATTACTAAATCTTTATGTTAGCATATTTCCGCTGTGTCCCAATTTATCTTTTCTCATTTCTTCGATTCGGTCGAAGAATTCAAATCGTTGAAGCATTTTTTTTGGAGTGAACATTTTGCTGCTAAGTATTTTATTGGTAATATCTGTTTGATGTGAAAAATTTGCAGAAGCATTTTTTACAATAAGTCGTTAAGTTATTACCTTACATCCGTGGTGTCATTTCCGCTTCATTTTAATTGTCTTTTAATTTCTTAAGCTAATGCCCAATGTCTTTTAGGGAAGAAATTTGAATAAATAGTTAACCTCCTGTTGTGCTATCTATGAGAGTTTTACTTAATGTTGCAGCATAATGTGATATTTGCGACCATTAATTTCAGGTCCAAAGTGGCGGGCTGGTTTTTAGCGCGGCTACTTTATCGTTCACTGTAAGTTTTCATATCGTTCTTTCTCCATTAACAGTTTAGAAACGGAGGACTTTCTTCCGGAAATTTTTTGGCAATAACAGCGTATCTGAGATGCAGTTATTTGCGTGTAACTTTTAAGCATTTTGCTGTTTGGTGTTGTACGGTAATTCATTTTCTTCTACAATTTCTTCTACAATGAAGAGAGAGGAGTGAATAATTCAAAATAGCTTTTCATTTGCTCAATTGGAATTAATTATTGACAAAAAGAAAGTTTGAAAGATCTGCTTTTGAGACGAAAATTTTCGAAGAGAAATTGCAATATACCATCAAAACGCAGGGGAATTAGCATTTTTACTTAGCAGTTGATCTTATTATTACCATTTCTAAGACAATTGTCATGAAATCTAAAAAATCAGCGGAAGAAAATTAAAGAAAAAGAAATCGAAGTGATAAAAGAATTAAGATAATCTGTGAGATATACACTGCAAGAAAAGAGAATAGATGGAAAGTTCAGATACTATTCAGAAGGTTAAGTTAGCATGCCGCGTTACCAATCAATTAAAATATCAACACAAAAATAGTAATAATTAGCATTGAAAACATCGGTTGGAATTGTTGAAGGAAGCGATTAAGCAAAGTGTTTTTCTGAAGCGGAAATGTTGAAAGAGTTTATTGGAAAAAATTAATAAATCAAATTAAAAAGGAACAGATGTGAAATGAAAACTCTGTAATTGGTTCGTTATCAGAAGAAGAATTGCTTGTGTCTCTTTAAAAGTGTCACCTCATTTAATTTGCATACAAGAGGACGACGAAATGGAAAAACCATTAGGCTTGCCTCTTTCGCCCCTTTTTAGGTCTACTTTTCATACGTATTTGACATTGCTTTATTCGAAATAAAACGATCGCGAAGTACAGCTACCATAGTGAACATTCCGTTGTACGTGTTGATCGAATATCGGTAATCTGTTGAGGACCAACAGATGAGAAATGGGTTTTCCCGCACATAGCGATAATTAACACAAATAAGTAGACAGTCGACAGATAAGCTTTTCTCGTTTCCCGATATTAATGTCCAGAAAATAGTAATATGGTACTTATGTCAGTTATGGTCGTTTTAATGTTCTACTAGAAGGTACTGAGCTAAAGATCACTAAATTGGTCCTGACCTTTCTTCTGTGTCCTTACGTTTCATTTCAATAAAAGCACAGAATAACTGACAAATTACTTAAGACTTTTAAGTTAAATTAACTAATATTTATTCCTTACATCCTCCCGTTTCTTCATGTTAAATGTTCTATTTCACAAATTTCTGAGATGCTTCTTCACACCTTCTCTTTTTTCTCCCACCTGAAGATAGTAGCTATTAACATCTCTTCTCACTCAAATGCTGGTAATCGTATTTTTACAGTGAGGAAAATAACACGGTGCAATTTTATTTGCAACTTTATGGTAATTGGCAGGTCCGTTTTTGGTCACTGCACAAGACGTCTTACGATAAGTTACCGTACTCTCTTTCATAGCTCGAGTATGATAACTGTAGAAACTACCGGAAAATAATTATTTGTGGGTTATTCAAACGGTCTTTTTAAACGCTCTTTATGTACTAATAGAGAAGTTATGATAAGCTACGGTGCTGTTTCCTGCATTTTTAATGAACAAATAATTTATTAGTATAATTGATTGTTTGTATTATTTTCAATTGAGATCATACCGTAATCTCAATCAAACTGATCTGAATGCTATGAAAAGTGTATTAGCTAACAGATAACAATATTTTTATCATAATCTGATATCGAAAATGATGACTGAGACGTGTCTGCAGATGGCTTACTGAAATGTGCTGATAACAGTAAAATAAGGCATCATTTTTCTAAAATTATTTACTATCTGATTGGTTTTCGGACGCTGTTCGCTGTGTTCTAATCAAATCTTCTCAGTTATATATTTCCTACTACTATCATCGACTAACGTACGACCATATTAGTTCCACTGAAAAAAGTTCGAAAGCTTTTTATCATTCAAAGGGATAATGGCAAAGTAAGTTATATTAGATAAATAAGTTAGGGCAAAGTAAGTTGTGTTATTATTTATTAAATTTGCAGTTATATTAGGCAATTTCATTGATTTCATTGAATTTCAAAAATACATTTATCAGTAAACACTCTGCTTTTTCAAGTGAAATATGATAAAATTTGATAATTCAAACTTTATAAGAAAGCGAACACCGCTTAAAGGCTCACCATTTTTGACTTGCCAAGTATCCAGCATCTATTAAAATTTAGCTTCGAAATTTATTAATTCCTTTGAGAAATCATTAAGGAAACAGTGAATATGAACGGCACTTGAAATTATTTCATAGATTTTGCTTCACAAGGTTTCGAAGAAAATTTGATAAAATTAATTCAACTTTTCTATAAATCAGCATTTTCTATTTTTTTTCCTACCCCTTAAATCACATAATTACAATTGCTAATGCTATTCTAAATATTACAAATATTAAGTAAAGTGAAATCAGAAAAAGTACAGAGTTGAAAGAAGATGATTAGATTAAATTAAATGTGACTGGCTCAAATATTTGTTTTAAATGACTGAATAATTAATTAATTCTTCATCACTTTTTTCATTTCTAAAAATTTTTATTGAATTTCTAACTGCGTAGGTCAGTACTCTTAATAATTTTACAACAAGCACTGATAATATCAAACACCGTGAGAGTAACTATAGTACTTTGTTAATTAGCTAACTTTCCATTAGTGTAATTCGTGCACAATGCCAATGAGAATATTTTTTGCATTTTAATTCTATTTCCATTACCTAAGCTGTAAGTACTGCTAAAGGAAAGAAAACAATGGAAGAATGAAAGACTGCGAAATGACTTCTGCTTTATCTCAAATATTCTAATAACTTTTTTGAGGAAATTTTCTCTTTCTTTTTGAATTTTCACATCGCTCGAGAATATAAGGCGGAAGAAGGAAAGTAGTGGAAGTGAATTCGAACAAACAATTTGTCGGTTTTAAGCGATTAAGTTATTTATTATGCTATGGAATTCCAACAACTCATCCTCTTCTTCCTTCATGTGAATGAGTTCGTCCATTCTCAGGGAAAGTTAATAAACCCATTGCTCTTTTTGATAATTAAAATATTCAATTCTTTTTTTATCGTCCCACTGGTCCATCCCTTTCTCTGATAGTAATATGCGATAAGAATGATAAGTGAATGGCTACTACTGAAATGATATTTTGAACTTTTCAATGAAATATTAGTTTTCAGCAAAATTCCTAGTTTCTGCGAAAATTATGGAAAGGATGAAAGTATGTGTACATTTCTCATCTCTAACTTAGCTTACATGTTTTCTCCAAAGTTGGAATCAAACTTAATTTACTTTTAAATAACTTCGTTTCTTTTTCTTTTCTCTCTCTCTCTATCTCGCTCTATCGCTACCATTTCTCTATCAAATTCTATTAAGGCTACTTTATTACCTAAGTCAGATATAATTTTCAAATTTGAAACAAAGAAGTGAAAAAATTGGAAACAAACAAAAAAGTTCTGTGGAAAAAAGCGAAAAAGTTTTGAAAAAAAACTGACAATAAAAGAGGGCTGGTTGAGTGGGAAATAAATTGTACAACTAACGATTTTACGTTTTGCAATTTTTCTTCGTGGAATATTTAAAATCAGTCTTTTTTAGATAAACTGCCAAATAAAATTCATTGATGGAAAATGAAGTGAAATGTGTGAAATAAGGGAGGAAGGGATAAAGAGAAATTAATTTTATCTTTCCCCTTGCAGTGATAACAGAAAAGGGAAGGGAAATATTAGTCGAAGAAGACGAAAGTAAGTAATATTAGTTGCACTGTGACGAATACAAAAGAAATAAAAAGTGAAATTAACTTTTTCTTCGCAATTCTCAGTAAGTAATTGAAAAAACAAAACGAAAAACCGCCACAATTGATGTCCTTTCCCTTTCACTTCACATTCACTTAAATTTTTCATTAATTTACTTTTTATTTCTTTGCATATTTTTGTGAAAATAAATTTCGCTGCGACATATATTTTATTTTCTCTGAAACGATAACATCGAAATATATTTTTTCGTTTGCTTTTGAACAATTAATGCAAAACGATAAAAAAGAATTGATCGATAAATTGAAAGTATTCACAATTGTTTGTATTTAAGAAATTCTGAGGGGGTAAATGCTTGAATTTAAATTTAAGTGTTGCAAATTACTTGTAGAAATCTTTTCCTTTCCCTTAATTATTATTTCTTTTCGTACGGTAATTTCTCTCTGAATATTCACTGTTGTAAAACCAACACAGAACTTTCACATTTGGTCTATTGAAGACCTAAGCAAATACCAAGCTGTAAAGATCTCTGCACATTTAAGGCAATGATTATCATTTGTGTGTAACAGGTTAACCTTTGAACCGAACATAATTTTTAATTGTTATTAGAACTTTTAAAAAATTTTTTTTATTCCTTCAAATAGGCTTGTTATGAAAGAATGGGAAGAAAAAATTCATAGCCATTTCAGTAGAAACTGAAAATAAATAATAGCAAACGAAGCTAATAACTTTATGTTTCGAGCAATTTTTATCAAAAAAAAATTCAATAAATATTTTTCCGTTCTATTCTACACTGATCGGATATTCCTGCATCACTGAGATATCCCAATTGTTTAACTCATTAAAGTCACAATATGAAATAAACCTGTGAATTAATCCTTTCCTCTGCTGACTTGCACGGTAGATAGTTTATGAATACTTTTCCGGAACGGAATTATTCATTCTCTTAGCGCTTAAATCACTTTGTTCTTTTTTCCTTTTTTTTAAAATTTCAAAATTCTGTTGCAAAATAATTCAAATGCAATACTAATAAATTTTCAAAATGTCAGTTTCTTGGATGATTTAGTGGCATGTTTGATGTTTATAAATACACAAATGTTTGTTCAAATACATGTTGTGTGTGTGTGTATGTGTGTCTGTATGTATGTGTGTGTGTGTGTGTGTGCGTGTGTGTGTGTGTGTGTGAATCGATGACAAAGTCTGCGGTGGTGCAATATGTGTTACGCATAGAAGTTGACGTATCTTATAGTTAAGTAGCATGAAATTGTTAAGTATCGATGTCGATTTTTGCCCTCAAGGAAATATATCGATCTATTCCTAAGTGTAAAATGTGTAAAATTATCAATTTAAATCCTGAGGTATTTCCAATTGTTGTTATTAACAAATCATTTGACTCTTCAATTTAGTACGATTAATCGTTATTCATCACAGGGAACATTAATCAATTTCTTTTTCGGTAATTACAAATTACATTTTCCACGCTTGACCGTCGAAGTAACGGCTGTTGTAGCATTTCAATTGTTACTTTATTTCCGTAATAAAACTACCGTTCAGCCACGCACCAATGAACTTATTTGATTTTACTGTGCTTTCGTTATCATTCGAATATGTCGTTACTGTTAGAAGCCAACAATATCATAGCTATTTGATGTCACAATCACCTAGCTCATATCATCATCATCCACTGTTTTTCCACTTGATATTTGATATCATTATGATATCATCACTGCTAACATCCGATATCATCCTCGTTATCGATGTTAGTTGAAAAAAAGAGAAAAACTACCTTTCTTTATTGATTGAATATTTTCGAACTTCTAATTAAAAAAGATTTTTGCAATAAAAATATCGAACTTCAATCTCACTGATACGGTTATACAATTATCCCAACTCGAAATGTATCAAGTGATTAGAGCAGAACAGTACCGTTAACAACACTAGCATTATCATCTCATTAGTTTCCATTCTTTCAGATTATAGCCATCTACATATCCACGATCATTGCAGTCATTAATTACCACATTTTCTGCATTATCGTTATCACTGATATCATTGATATCAGTCTAATCGGTCAATCCTATAAGCAATTTTGTTGCAATCATGGAAGTTGCACCATCCTCAACTCTAATTTTTGCCGTAAATTATTTCCAAGTTACAATTATCCGTCATGTTTTTCTCTCCTTTCTTTGCATATTTTATCTCCCAGCAAAACAACGAGATAAACCAGGTGAGGAGAAGGATGTGGTCTCCCAGGTGAAACTGCTACCGTCCATGCATTCACCGTTTATCATCACTACAACGAGCATTCTTTATCCGTACATATTCATGTGTATGTGTGTGTTCGTGTGCGTGTGCGTGTGCGTGATGTGCGTGTGTGTGTGCCTGTGTGTATGCTTATTTGAAGTGCAACGAAACAATGGATATCCTCGTGAGCGCTTGCTAGCATATTCTACTTCTCTTATTAGCTATTACATTCTTTTCTTGCCTTGGCATTAGACGGAAGAAAAATGAAAATTATAAAAAACGAGGAAAGGAATTTCTATAAATAAAAATGAATTTTGATCTTTTCGTCCACAGTTTCTTTCCCCTTCCGTTATTCTTTTCTAATTTTAATAAATTTTATGGGAAATTTAAATGATAAATTTATCAATAAAATTCCGCTAAAAACCATTTTTATTTATATTTAAAGTTCAATTAGTTTATATGTAATTGTTAAGAATTTATACTATTTGTATGACTGATATTTGAAAAATATTATTATTACTTTTAAGTGTTAACTTATTTTTATGACCTTTAAGAGGTGGGATAATTTTATTTCATTCAGTTCAAATTATTTTAATCGAAATTCGCTGCAGCGCATATTGAACTTTGCCAACGATAAATTAATGAATGTTACCACCTATTTTAGCCAGAATGTCCTATCGTAGCTTTCCCCTTTAGACCTTTTCATTACAAATTTGATTCGCTGATATGAAATAGCTGTTTTCATCGCATTTTCAAAATTTCAAATTTGTTTGATTCAAAATTTATTTGTACTTCTTATTGGAAATTTCTATTTATTATTTTCCATTTCATCAGAAAAGTAGCGGACAGTTAACAATTTAAATTTTGCAATTTAAATTTCACATTGAGTTAATATTTTTCATTTAATTCTGTCATTTTGCGTGGTTACTTTTGAAAGTACAAACAAACTATAAAATATAATTTATTTATTTACGCATAGCACAACAACGATAATGTGAATAGCCTTGCTATTCTCTGCGGGATGGTTAGGACAAGTCGGTGGACAAATTGAATTTCAGGGAATGTCATTTTCCCTTTCACCTCCTTCTACTCCCATCGAAATGCCGCCACTAACTCAACTCAACGTTTTCTCCCTTCTCTGAAAGGAATTAAATTTTATTAAAATTTCAACTAAGGCATAAGAAGAATGTTAATGAATTAGTTCGGTTAAATTATTTAAATATTAATATTAAAAACCTTTTGCCTCTTTTTTTTCATTGCAAATATTATTTTTAATATTTTTGACGTTTTCCATTTCCTCTCCTTAAGCTGTTCACTGTGAAATAAATTCATTTCCATTAATCGTTAACGTAAAATTTCCGATCACTTCGTCCTAATTTCCAGCCCAACGAGATGTTTGCTGCAATTTTAACTAATTTTGCTACCCAACAAATATATTTTTGTTTTATTTCTGTGCTTATATCCCACTGAAATTGCCAGTTATCGAAAGAAAAAATTTTCTTTTCTTTTTTCCAGTTTGTTTTACCTAATCTTTTCAATTTTCGCGTGTAATTGATAGGAAATTGAATAAATAAAAAAACTTTGCGTACGTAACGAGATTGTCTGCGTACGTCTATTCTTCACTTTCACTTCAAGAGTTTCATCATTAATAAACTATTAGTGAAATATTAAGCATAGAATATTAGCTGATGTACTGATCTCCGTTAGATTGCCGGTAATTTGCATTTCAATCGCAAATAATTCAAATTGTATTTTTGCTTAGAACGATTTGTTCAAACAAAATAGATAAGCTAAATTTCTTCAATAATTTATGTTTGAAATGTTTGTTAATAACATTAAATTAAACATCGAAAACGTTCCGTCTTTGTTTGCCATCAACTTTGATTGAAATTTAGTTCTTCAATTAAGTAGCGATTTCAAGTACAATTTGAATTCCTTTCATTATTTACCCTCAGCAGTGTATAGGTAATTCCCAATAACTTCCTTCGTAACTGCAAACTCTAAAAGAACCGACCATAATAGATTGATTATTTAGGGTTTTTTTAAAAATTTGAAAAAAGTGAAAAATAATTTTTCAAAATTTACTTTTCAATTTTCTGATAAAATTGAACATTTTTTCAGTTGTTTTAGAGCATTTTGTTCTTCAAATAGAAGCAATTTTCCTTTGAATTAAATTTTTTCTTTTCCAATTGAAATTTGGCGTTTTGTTTGTTCCTTGCGATATTTGCGTCTTCTCATTAATTTCCCTTCTCATTAATTGCGATGTTTTTGATTTGTTCCGCGAATATTCTTTGTTGCAATCGTTGCTTTCGTACTTTCCCATTTTCTTCATTTTAATTAACTGAGCACTGAACTTCTTCCATTCTAATATTAACTGAGCTTTACCGCACCTCTAACTTAGAGAAGAAGCTGAGAAGAAAGAAAGAACTGAAAAGAAGCCGAAAAGGATGGCGAAAATGAGAAATATACAAAATGAAAAAAGTCCAACTAACAATTTTTTTTGAAAATATTCTTTTTAAATTTACCGTTATTTTTAGAAATGTAAAGTTTGAATTTTTTGCTGTTAATGTTAGCTTATGAGGCATTCCTTTGTAGTTTACCTCCCATTTCCGACTCTTTAACTAATTATTAAGTGTTAATTTTTTTCAAATTATCCTGTTTTTATTGCAGTTGTTAGCTCTTTTTATTTATCTTCTTTTTCAGAATATATTTCTGTTATTAAAATGCTCTCTTCAAGCATCCCAAGCTTATTGCGATAGCTGTCGTTTAAGTATTTTATTTTTTTTAAAATTTATTCATCGCTCAGACAAGAAGTTTATTTCTTTTAGTACAAAATTTCACATTATTTTTCTGTCAAAAAGCGATAGTGCGGTGGCCGTTATGTCAGTTAGTAACATAAATATCTGTTTTTAAAAGTTAATTTAACTTAAGTTGCTTTTTTGAATGAGTGAGTTGTCAGCAAAGCTTTAGAATCAAAGTGACTGATAAATGTGAAGTGTGGGATTTATGCCACTTCTAACTTGTTGTTCACTAATTAATAAAATAACTTCTGCCGTCTCATGAAAATTAGATGACGCGACCGACTGTGAACACATTTGTCTGCTAGCTATTCTTATTTTTTTGCTATTACTTTAATGCTCACTAGGCCTACTTAATTACGGTGTGTCTTAGGCCATAAGTCTGATCGGGAGTTTAAACTTTTGCTAAATTTAATCCTAAGCTTTAAGATCTAAATGAGCTTTGAATGATTCTTTTTGTCATAGTTTTATGATATTTAGCAATGACAACCGTTCATTCGGAGCTTTCTGTTTAATAATTGAAACTCACAAATATTTCCCAAATTATCTTTAAAAATTTTTGTCGCTGTGGTTAAACAGATTTGGAATATTAGAAGCTTTCAGAGCTTTCGCTCTCCTTTTAACGATTCCACACGTCTGCGAACGATCGCTCAGCTTTCAAGGCTTTTAAGAAATTGTTAAATGTTTTTGTTTATTTGCTCCGTTAGTAATATATCGTTATCTTCGGAGAGGTGCCATCGATTTTTCTCGAAACGTTTTTTAAGACTGCGATAGCTCTCATATTACTTCTTATTCAAATAGCAAACGCTTTTCCATTCAAACATTTTTTTAAGTTGAAGTTTCCTTCATTTGTCAAAAAAGGATTTCCTCTGCAAAAAATATAAATTTTCAAAGTTTCAAATTTTATTTACAAAAGTAATTTGTAGCAGTGGTGGAATTCAAATGTAAGGTTAGAAATTTAGAAGATTCGTTGAGATGAAATTTCACCAGTTATTTTGGTGAATTTTATCACTATGTTTTCTCGTGCTATTTTTAACTGTTTTGCTTCTCATCCATTTTCTCTTTTCCTCCAACAGACTTGGGCGACCCAACCTTTGATATTTATATTCGTAATATATCAAATTGTTGATTTACTTTGAAAAGTTGCAGTAATCGATAGATTGTTAATATCACAATTCAATTGAACTTAAATTTAGTGATGGATTAATAACAGTTAAGTGTCACGTGCCTTTGTAAAAATGAAGTTTCATGAATTTCATCCTTCCTTCACAGTTAAGGTTCGATTGTTTCTATTTGTGGACTATATTACATTGTTAGAGTTAACTTCAATTTCATTTATCTCAATTAATCGAAGTTCGTTTAAATCAATTTTAAAACCTGCGAATTTATTTTTTGACATATTAAGGGTCAGCGATAGGCAATTGATATTTGCGCTTGATTATTAGTTAATGTCAGTGATAATCTGTTTTTCTTAAAGATTATCTCAAGAATTATTTGAATGTTTCTCGATCGATCTGCTAAGTTTTGAAGTCGAATGACCGTTCACTCAATCTGAGAAAAGAATTTAAATCACACAACCGACGATTTTTCGCATATATTTTTCAAAAATTCCATTTTTCTCAAAAAACGTTTGGTGGCAATAAAAGAAAGTGGAAGTGCTAAGTGAAAGTAAATGTGAAACGATAAAACCGCCGGCTGCAATGCAATCAAAATTAGTCTAATTGTTTGCTTGAAGATAGCTAACCCTTTTTTTTAAACTTATTGTTGTGCTTTTAGCAATAAACTTTTGAATGACAAAAATGATATCTCAAATCTTTCTCTCTTTCTCTCTCTCCTGGGACATTCGGTAGTGTAGAATTCCGGAAAGTGAAGTACGTACGTGAAATAGATTCAGTTATTGTAATAAAAAAGTGTAATTATCAGTTCAGCTAAAATAAATGTAATACACAATAACGATAGGATTACGACAGCTGAGAAGAGAAATTGCTTTAAAAAGTTTGGCAAATGAAATAATTGATAAGTAAGGAGTTTTTCAGCAATTAATTTAGTGAGTATTTTCGAAATGATTCCATATGTTATCATTAAATGAATGAAATGCATTAATTAAATTAATTACAAATTATATAATCGAAATATAATGTAATACGACATAACAATGTTTTGGGAAAACCTTTTGTTGTGACTTTAATTAGTAAGGCTCGTCGCGTAAGGTAAATAATTAGCAACGCTTATTGTTTACAGAAATGGGAATTACAGCAGCAACGATTAGTGCGTTTTTTAGAAAAACGTTGCTCACAAAACTTTGGAATAACAATTAGCAAATAAAAATTTTTGGATTTAATTATAATTTAATGGAGAAAAGGTAGAAATTATTGTTAAAATTAAAGAAAAATGAAAAGAAAAGGGGAAAATCGATAGAAAGTAAAAAGTCTCCCTTCACGGCACAGATCACATCGAGGAAAACAGGAAATGAAAGATTTGGTGATTGGGAAGGAGTACGTGAAAACTGATTTAATTTTGATTTAGCTAAAGGCATGAGCTTGGCGACTTGTAAATAAATAAATATATATGCGTGGGCCTTCTATGACTATTAGCTAAGAGGCAGTAGAACTAAAACGTTTATCCGACACGTGAATAAGAATGTTGTAAATGATAGTGACGGCGGAGATGGCAGTTCCTTCGTTAATATATCCTCCTTTCATCCAGAATTTAATAAGTCATCAAAAAGAGCCACTTTTCCTTTTCTGAAATAGACCTGAAGCAATTTCAGAAAAGAAACAATCATTTCTATCAAAGTATATTTTGATAAACTTGAAAATAACATTTTTTTGTTCGAATTTATTTAATATCAAATTGATTACTTTTAAACTGTTAAAGCTTTTTCCAAATTCATTTCGATCCAGTTGATTACTTTTATATTTGTTGTAGTGTAACCGATCAGTTAGCTACCAATTTCTGCCTACGTAAACATCGATCATTTCATTTATATTTGAAAATATCAGGAAGTAAGTGTAAAGGCTACAATGCAATTTATCTTAAGCAGTAAGAATGTAATACCTCTTGTTGTTGCCACATAAATTTGCTTTCTCTCTCATTTTTATATTACAAAGGAAAAACAATTTTTTAGTTACTGGAAGAGATAATCAACTTTCGCAGTGCTTTCCGGAAAAGTGCAGTATATCCATCGTAGCCTAAAACATGAAGAAAAAAATTCCTCCTTTTAACTGTTCAAATTTATTTGGAATGGACAATGGCAATCCATTAGTAGCTGAGAACAGACAAAGGCCTTATTGGGCTGATTAGTATTGCTTCAAGTCACATCGAACTAAGAAAGATATCTAAAATAACAATTTGAATTTTTCATATAAAAGTAATTTTGTCTATTTATTGTGGATACTTTGCAGTTCAATAATTAATATATTTAATGGAATTTTGGCTGCCTACCATCTAAATATTTGCAATTTATATCAAAACATACATTCATTACGAAAAATGCGGAAGAATTCTTTGAAATCATAGAGATTATTCATACGATAAAAATCGCTGTTCGCGATTGTTATCATGATACCGGAGCGAATCGTGATTTTTTCCTAGCTAGGAATAAATTCCCTAATTGTTGCATGACATTTCTGCCACAGCACTACAGTTGCAAAATTTCGATGAAATGGGATTGGAAGGAGAGAGAGCACATTTGAATTTCTAATACCTCAAAGAGTTGTTTAAAATTGCGCTATCATTTCGTTCAGTTCTTCGTCTCGGCTCTGAAGGAAGGAACCTTTAATTACTGTGTACTAAAGAGACGAAGGGAATGGAAGTACTTTGAATTTGAGAATGGATGAATCAAATTGTGTTATACAGTGGTAACTCCCGGGGGAACATTCTTCCTCTAATCCTCTTCTCGCTAAAAAGAAAAGAAGAGAGGAGGGTGGAAGAAGGGGGAAAGAAGTAATCTTTTCTAAATCAAGACAATTTTACTAATTGTCTTCGAAATTCCATCCACTCCTTCTTCCAAATGGATTTAAGATTTGAAAGTAGGAAAAGATGCAAAGAGAAATGATACACTCTGTGCTTTCTGTTTTCCTTTTTCTTAAAAACCTTTTTCCTTCGTAACATTTCTTTTACTTTCGGCTGGCATTGTTCCCTTTTGCATAATTATTTCTCTTTGCTAAATATTCCCATACAAATGTATTGTTATCTTTTTGCCATCACATGGCAGGCGTCTCATATTAATTAATTTCTCTGTTGCAACTATCGCAGTAATATTTTCATTTGACCTTTTAAGTTGAAAAGACAAACAAAGAACGTAATTAACTTCGAAATGAGAGGAATCATTTAACTCACTGACTTCTTCTTGCTTTCCCTAAAGGCCTTCATTTGTTGTCATTCAACATAGCAGCGGTGCATCCTTTTAGCAATTTGTCAAAGGAGTGATTTCTAATTTTAGTCTCACACACTGATTTTCATTTCTCCTTTCTGCTGTTCACCGTACATTTGTTTGGTGTTCTTTAATAACACAGGTGTGATTTAAACAAACCTTCTTTGTATGAAATTTAAAGTATAATTTTGTGAGAGAGTGATTTATGATACTTACAATGACACAGAAACCATAAAATGGGTTTGATTTATAAGTTCAACGCTTGCATTTAAATACTAATAGCGAGGTGGTTAAGATGAGAACGGAAATGGATAAACAGAATTTATTGCACAACAAAAATCGGATTTTTAAAATTTTGCCCTTAATTTTTGTTAATTAAAAAATTTTGTTAGCACATTTTTCTTAATTTACCGCAATTTACAATATTTCTAAATTTTTGGCAAAATTGTAAAAATTACGCAGTAATTTGTCTTACTTTTACACTTGTACTTTTATATGTATAATTATGATGCTATCCATACGTTAAGAACCAGCAAGTACAGAAAGACATTTTTTGAAGAAATAGTTCGATATTCTTCAAAAGTAATTAAATTTCTTTTGATATTTAAAATATTCGAATTACATTCCTTACGATCGATAAAGGGGTTTTCATATCTTTTAGCTTCCTTTATGAAGTTGATAGCTTACTTACAGTCAATCCCATGTTCCTGTTTGGTTTTTTATACGTAACGCAATACATTCATAATATCAGTGCCGTGGTACGTGATACCAATACGCGGCACCTAAAATATTATCTAAAATTCAAGATAATCTAAGGATGTTTTTTTCTTTAATAATTTAGCTTAATCAATCTCATACTAATTAAATTATAAATAATTTTTGAGTGAAAATTATATTGAACAAATGATAAATCCATTAGAGTCAATCATATCATTTGAAAAATTATTTTAAACAAACTCTTTTCTTTCCATCTAATTTTTCTGTGTGAATGATTATTATTTTAAATCATAAAGTGTTCACTTCACTTTCGCTCTCCGTCTCTTTCCCTCTCTCTCTTTTCTGTCAGTTTCTCTCCTCTGTAAACCAAATTTATGCAAATGGCAATTTCGAAAAGAAATGAATTCAAACATAAATTCTAAAAGTTCTTCATTTCAGTTTTCCATTATTCCTTCTCACACAAAAAATATTGAAATAATTTGGTTGTAAATGTTTTGTTTGTTTGTTTACTATTTTCGCTAATTTTCCTTTCCTTCTCTGTTCTACTTATTATTGCTCTTTCGATTTGTCTATTTTTGTTTACCCTAACATTCCTCCCAATGCTCCTTCATCGCTTCCTTTTGATAAAGTCCTAATATCCCACCGAGCCTTTTTGTTCGTTTTCAGTTCTGCGACAAATACGCTTAGATCAATTGAAGTTAGCAATTGCGAGAAATGTTATAGTCCAACTATTAGCTATAATACTTAAATAAAAGTATTCTCTTCCCTTCCTGCCATATATGAATGCATTAACAACCGATCATTTTTAGCGACGATTTTCCACTTCATTGAATTCATTTCCAATGAAATCAGGCCAATCATTTGCCCCTATGGCGATTTCATCCGTAGCGTTACTAGAACTCTACGCAACGATAATGTTTTCCAGTCAAATATTAATTTTTAGAAATTGCTTAACAAACTGAACATTTGTCTTTGAATTTTCTGATTTAAATTTTGCTTCACAAAGGAAAATTTCAAAACTTAAAGTATCATTTTCTAATTGAAATAACTGAAAACTTCTCCTTCTCTGCTTCTTTTGTTGTTTTTGTGAAATAATCGGTGCTTTATTGTACACTGCATATATCCAACGGTGTATTCCCTTTATAAATTACAAATTTTTAAAGAAAATTTAAGCAATAAAAATTTGCTACAAATTTTTCGTATTGCATAGGTTTGTTGAATGAATGTGTTGAGAAATAAAAGAAGAAGTTGAAGTGAATTCGATCTAACTGATAATTATATTGCAGTCGATTGAGTAGTACTGAGTCGTCGGTCGAGACAAGTACAACAAATCAGCTATTTGGAGATTACGACGAAGGAAGTTGGTTCGGCGAAAGTGGCGTGCCTAATCTGGCACGTGACCCAATCGCACGATTTCTTGAGCTGCTCAAAAAACCCCAAACGATGGGCAACCTGGAAGCCCTTATCAGGTATCTTTTCTTCAACTATATTTTTTAGATAAATGCTTATCATCAACAGGTAAGCTTCTTGAAGTGTTTGTTACATTTACATTGAGTGCTATGTATATTACTCTTTTTAAATTCATTTCAAAAAAGACTCACAATGAGAACTCATTCATAAACATTAATTATTATGTTCTTTGAGTAAAGTTAGACTATAAATTATTTTACTGTAAATGATAGCTTTAAAATTATAATTGACCAAATGGTAAACAAAATTTTGATCGATTTGCTGTTAGAAAAATTGAGTGAAAATATTTTGGCTCATTTGATGAGTTTTTCTACCAAATTCTGAATGAAATTCTTTTATTTTAATTTGTTATTTAATTTAATAAAATTAATAGACAGCTGCCAGTGATATGCAAACTTCAGTAATTAGACTGATGGACAGATTGAACAGTTAATTGCACTACATCTTTCATATCGCACTTCAACGATTAATTAATTAGCTATGACGGAAATGCATGAAGGACCGAACTATAGTCTTTCCACCATATGCAAATGTGTATATCCTTATCAGCTGTCGGCATAAATTGTACAAATTTTTAAACACCTAAACTAATTAATATAATTAACGTGCTATTAAAATGAAGAATTGGTTAGAAGTTTGATTGAAATCATACCAAATTTTTCTGCAACAAAGTTTGCTTGAAGTTTTCTACGCCTGAGCACATTCCGGACGCAACCTGATTAATGTTTTTTTATTTCTTCGAAGAATTTCATTCATCTTCTTTTCTCTTTATGCATTAGAAGTATTGGCAGTGAATTTTTTTGTTATCAAAGAAGATGAATTTCCGTCCATCCATCATTTTAAGGAATTTGTTGGAAAGGAATAAAATTAACAGATGCCATTGGTCAGGGAAATTTCAAATATCCTTCCCGTCAAATTCTTCTCTCACGTATTTCCAATATCAGTAATAATATTGTCGTTATTATCCTTATTATTATCTGTTATTATTATTATTATTATTATTGTTTCTATTGCTACTGCTATTATTATCGTTATTATTAGTGTTATCAAGAAAAACGATCGTTCTGAAATTGAAGTAATCAAAATGAATGGTGCAGTAGGAGAGGATGGGATAGTTGCAAATTAACGGAATTTTACATAAACGCTCTTTAATAAATTCAAAAAAGGATTTTTCATGACTTTTGGCACCAAAAAAGTAAAGCAAAAAAGGAAATTTGAAATGAATTACAGTTAGGAACAATGGTCTTTGAAATGATGTTGAACTGCTTGACTAACAATGTATGCACACAAACATGCATGCATGCAACTTGCATGTGCAGGAGGGAAGGGAAAGTAAATGAAAACGATGCATTTCATATTTCACGGCAAATTTTCACACCCTAAAAATTGCTTTAGGAAATTTTATTGGAACACATGAAAACATCGTATTTTCGGTGTATTGCAGGAAAACGCTTAAATTGTCATTAAAATGAAATTGAAATTTTAAATGCCCAATGCCAAGGAAATTAATGAGAAATTAGAAAATGCAAAATTCTTACTTTATAATATCATCGGACGACATTGCTAATATACCATCGGATGAAATTGATAATATAATTGCGATGTGTATGTCAGGAACAGTTATGATTACTTAATGATTTTCATAAGTGTTGATAGTTTGAATCTAATTTTACTAGTAAATTAAACTTATCATTTAAATTTCTTACTTTTCAAGTGGCTAACAAATAGCAAAAATTTTTGTTTAGTTCGGTAAACTATTAAAAACTATATTTTTGATTGATTCTTTACTCCATAAATTTAAATTCTCAAATCTGTTTGTTGATTTGCGTAAAATTATGCAAAACGCAAAATAATGAAGTGTTTATTAAAATTTCAGAATTGTGGAAGTATACGACAATATTCCCTAATTTATGAATATAAATTGAAATAAAGTTATAAGGAGGGAATTTGGTGGAAGATATTAAAGTTATTTGAATTTGAAAAATTAAATTATTCTCATTTACATATATAAGATGTTTATTTCTAACACTTTCCTCTTCCATCCTTCTGGCTCTTTTTCGGCGATCATTTCAATTTCTTCCAATGTAATTAATTTACTTCATTTCAGTGCTATATATAAGCGCTCAGCCATTCAGCTTTTTTCCAGTAATCCTCTCAGTTTCTTACAATAAAAATTATATTTTGTACATTCAGACAAACAGACCTTAACTTTAATACTAATTACACAGAGAAGAATTAGTAAGAAAGGTTAATTGCTTCAACAGTTTGCTTTTTGTGATACCGCTGGACAGATCCATCCAGCACTACCACTCCTTTCTCCATTTCATATTTTCTTTAAAATTATCGTTGCTAATTTCTCAATTTCTGTTATTTTGTTTTTCGCATAATTTTTAACGCTATGAATTTTGTTCAATTTTTGCTGTCACTTAGCGCATATCGAGCGTATTCAAATCTTTTATTTACTGTCAAATAATAAAATATATCGATAAAATATTCGATATTTGCTTTAAATTACGAAAAATATAAAAAATGCTGCAAGATACACATAAGACATTTATTGAATAAAAAATAAGCTAAATTAATTAATTCGCTCCTTCAAATATGAGTGTGAGCTTGACATGCACTAATTGGATAATAAGTTTAATTAAATAAGTTTTGATAATTGTAACTTTATTGATCTTTTTTGTTTGTCCGTGGAATGGCTATTTCAACACGACTTTTATTGCGTTCTTCCGTAATTAAAATTTAAAAAATTTTTAATGCATGAAGTTTTATACATCGCAAAAGCCGTAAATGTTATTTCAGTAATGACAGTTACTAAACTATTGCGACACATTTGCATCCAATAGTTGCTCAGATTTTTAAAGAAAAATTTCAAATTTTTGGTGCCAAATAATTTATAAATTGGTATTTTTTCTGGTGTACAAATATAAAGTGTAAAAAGATAACTGTAAAATATGCATAAAATTATCGATTATTTTATTTTACGACAAGTAAATTTTAATTAAGTGAAGATTAATGAAGCATAGGATGAGTAAAATCTGCGCCATTATTTTTTTCTCTTCATTTACCAACCGCTCTTCTTCCATCGCTCTAAATTTCATTCCTTTGAAGAAGGAAAAACCGAACATATGCGATATCAGCCAAATTTCCCCACTTCTTCAAGACTTTAGCGATTATTACTTTTATTTTATAAGATTTCCGTGAATTTTTTAAAAAATATTTCTATTGTTATCTGTGAATTTTTGTAGATATTATTTAAAAGGCCTTCTTAGTAACGTTCTGATTCAGTCAAAATGTTAAACGTAAGAAATACAGTAAAAGGGGAATAGAATCTTCCTCTTTCTTTAAAGGTAAAATTGGAGGAGGAGAGTTGAAGGTTGTAGAGTGATTGAGCAATCCCGAGTTATCGATCGAGATAATTTACGGAATAAGGGTAACTCTCTCTTCGAGCGGAAATGATGTTCCGCCACCACTTCAGGCCTCTTATGCGTTCATCACTGCCAAGTACCTTTTAAAATGATTTATTAAAACACAACTTCTGATTGCATTTTTCTTTTTCTTTCACAGATTAACTTGTCGCTTCCTTTTCTTCCCTTTCAAGCTTTCGCCTTTCCTCGAATATAAGCAAAGAATCGAAATTCGCGTACTTATCGAACATTTGTTGAACAAAAATTTCTAATGCAGTGAGATTAAGCGGTAACATTCAAATGAACGGCAATTACATTTTGAAATTTTTTTAAAAATCTGCCACTTATAGATAATAGTACGTTTGTGTACTGTTGGACGAACATATGAAAGTACTTCAACAGGCATGATTTTTTCGTGTTTTGAGAGAAATTATCATAAAATTCATTTCCAATTCGATAGTCTTATTTCATTGAAAAATTTTCAAATTTAACAAACGCTTTTACTGTTAAAGTTTACTTTGTGTAACACACAAATGTTTATTATATATTTATTATTATACGTTTTTTTATATTTGTTATTGTACGTTGTGATATTCATTACTCTAATCTTTTATAATTAACAATTTACTTTAATTCTAAATTTAAACAAATTTCCATAAAATTCGTAAAATTCACTCTCATACAAATCAGACTAATTGAATTAAGTATAACCTGCTGAAGTTCCGAAAATTATTATCAAAAACCTCTTGTAAATACCTCAACCGAAAAATAAATGAAAACATTGAGAATAGTAATTAGTGGGAGTTATCCGGTTCGATACAAAGATAGACGGTCACCTTATCCTTCCTCCAATTACCCTTGCCTGCCACATGACGAAATCGATTGTTATCAGAAATCTACCCAAAAATACTTTTTTTATTTTGATAGAAACATTACTATCACTTTCTTCTATTTATTTTCTTGCGAGGAACTATTTCGACCACTGTTTTAAGCTGTCTGATCGCTGGAAACTGATAAATTAGTGCATTATTTACAAACTCCAAACTTCACTTCTCAGTTCCACTTCAATTCCCATGGCATTAAAAATGCGTGAAATATTTCCGATTGCCAACATTTTCCGTTCCGTTCTGTTTTATCCAAATTGTTTCCATTTTGAGTAAAGCGGATGTTCCATAAATGATTGTCGTTAAGTAAATCTTTCACAAATGTTACTCCTTCCTTCATATTTTACATCAAACTTCTATTTCCTTCAGTTCCTCCAATTCATTCCTTTCTTTCTCAGAGCAAAAGAGAAAAGGCAATTTAAGGAGTGAAAAATTCTTCCTCAACCTTCCTTCCTCACCACTTTCCTGTCCTTTACCATCGCTGTTGCAACATCTCCTCACCTAAATTATCAAACACTAAATTTTATTATTATATACATATATATTAGGTTTATTTACACATAAATCACTTTTCTTCTACATTTCAGGATCCATCCGTGATGTCTAAGATATTACTTGGCATCAATCTTTGTCAAAGATTGATGCCAAGTAATAACAAATCCTATAAATTTTCAAAAATACCCAACTATCATTTGAATCCATCAATCCATCAGTAAAGCTTTTGCTTTTTTGTTTTTCGAATTTTCTTCCAAAATTTAAAAGTCTATCAATCATTTAAATCCAATAAACCATATCATTTCTACCTTCATATTTTCATCACAATATCATATGTGTAATCAATGCAAATAGATCTCTTAAGTAACTAATTTTTATTTCTTCAAACTTCGGCCATTTCCAGTAATTACATTTTTCCTCCCCAATAACTTGAGGATATTCAATTTGTATAATTTGAAGTATGAAACTCACGGGGGGTGCGTGTGTATTAGTTTGGTAAAAAAGTTCGGTGGCAAAAAAAAACTTCACTTCTCAGTTCTACTTCGGTAGATGGAAGGTACTTGCCATCAATGAATATAATTTGGATGTCTCTCATTCCTTCCTTCCTGAAGAACTGTTTCTTCAGTTCCACGCAATGATTACCGTAATCTCTGAAATATTTGAGGTAATACAATAAGTAAGTGTAAATGGCAGTTCTAATGGCAAGCGCAAGAGTCTTAGGAAAAGTGCCTCTGAGATTAGTGGCAATTGGCTTGGTGTTTCAGATACACAACAATTATTGCTAATACTAATTTTCCTCTTTTTAAGATCAAAAAAAATTGGTGAACGGTAAAATTAAAAAGGAATGCTTAGAGGCAGAAAAAAATTATCGATTGGTAAATTTATGTTTGTTTGAAATTATTTTAGTTTTGCAACTTTTTCATTTTCCTCAATCCTTCTGCCAGTGCTAATTCATTAACGTACTAATTTTGAAATGAGAAAAGTTATTATTTCTTAACTTGTAATATCATAGATTTAGCTTCATAATTTAAATTCAAAAGAAACACATTACTAAGTAATTATTCTCTGTTTCCAGCCAATATCATTACTTATCATCCACATAACTATTACTGTCGGTGCTGTTACAATCGTCGGTGTCTGTAAATCATAAATAAAATTTGTGTAATATTTTCATTTTACGAAGCAAAGTGGAAGGTTGTCTTTGTTATTGTTTTATAAATTACTATTTAAATAAAACTTTTTTCCATAGTCTTTACAATGAATTTTAAAATTTACTATCAATTCTTCCCGTCCTAAGTAAAGCCATCAATTAATTGATGAAATTAAAAAAGTTTTTACCGAAAAATTACGATCGAATGTTAGCTGTTCTTTTGTGTCTTACTGATTTACTAACTTTTGTAATTTGTTATTGTTTGTCGGAAGAAAGTAAGTATGCTACTCGGTTTGTGCAGTATTCCTGAAATATTTTTTGCATTTCAAATAGCAAATTTTCATTTGATTTTTCAAGACAAATAAAATTTATTAACAAATTTCAAGAGATTTTTCCGTATTTGGAAAAGTTTTGTCCCTTTCCTCTTTATTTACAATTCTAATATTTTCTTCATTAATTCATTTCCTTAAATTTCTATTTCATTCTGTGCTCACTTAGTCGATCGGAGGATAAATTGTGGCTATTTGAGTATCTAATCCCTTCGTGTCAGATGTTAATTATTTCCTCACCAAAAGTAACTTTTCAAAATTTTTTTAAAAAAAGGAAAGGAGAAAACTTTAGAGAATGTTTTATTGAAAAAAGTAAACAATAGCATATGTGTTTGTGCAAGTTAATATCATTAAAAAAGAGAGGAAAATAAAGCAATGGGAAATTTCTTAAATTTCACTTCAAAAGTTAAATGGTTTTTAACCGAAAGTTTTCTTAAACTGTTGGATAATACTATTTTAAATCTTTATTGGCCTGTAATGCAATAAAAAAACAGTTCAGAGAATGTTTTTAGTATTTTGAACTTTTCTTTTTAAGACATTGACATTATTTAAATTTCGAAGTTTTTATTCAATTAATTTCAGTCCTTTTTTTACAGCCAGTCAGGGAGGTCAATGGGACATTTACTTTTCAGGCGAAAAGAATTTCTTGTTACCTCAACGTTCCATTAGTCCCTTTTTCCTCTCTTCCAATTTTTTCTTTAAAAGAAAAAGAAAACAACAAGTAGAAAAATCAATTTTATTTTTCGTCAATTTTTCCTGGAAAAAGGCTTCGTCAGAATTTCATAGAGACATTTACGGAGAAGTGTTAATGCTCTCTTCCATTCATTTTTTTTGGTTTAATTTAAATATGAACAATTTAGAGTTTGAGTAATTATATTCTTTTACCGTTTTTTGGCTCTTCTTAAAGTACTAATTAATTAGCACTTATGAAAAGATGATGAAATTGAAATTTATAATTTTACGAAACAACTGATCACTATACTGCTTTATTTCTTTGTTTTACTTCTGAAAAGATGGAATACATAATTTTACGAATAAAATTATAATTACGTTACTTCCTGGTTTTCCTTCTAAAAAATGAAACATATAATTTTATGAAAAAAAGTAATAATTGCCTTACTTTTTTCAGAAATAAAATAAATCATTCTATGAAACAATCGATTTTTGCTAACATTTTTGTTATTAGCAGAATTATCATAATCATTTTGACCAAAATTTTTAGTAAAATTTTATTTATTATCATAAGTGCCCCAAAATTGATGTTTCTTTTCAAAAACTAATTTACATAAAAATGATTTTTTTTATGCTAATTAGCAACTAGAAAACCCGGAGAAGATTGGAGCTAAGATCTTACCAACTTTAAATGCTATAAAGAAGGTCAGAGACCAGTTACCGGAGGAAAAGTCACTTTTATCTCAGTTGATTAATTCTTTGAAATTTTTAAGTTCTTTAGAAGGGAGAAGGCTAATAAGGAAAGAAACGGAGATGGCATATATCGGAAGAGAATTTGAAATTTGTGCTAAGCAGTGCAATTCATCATATTAAGTATTTCATTATTGTTCATTACAACGTTCCACACGTATTAACTGATCGATCGATTGATCGACTAATTGTGCGAATAGCGTAATATCAATGTTTTACGTTTAGTCACATTACATTACACAAAACTTGCTCATTTAGCACTATGAAACATAAGAGATGAAATAAGCGGCGTAATTCGCATAGCTACAATGTTCCCTGTAGGATTACTGTATTTTCAAAAAAATTTAACCCAACGAATAATGGCACATTACTAGCTGTATGTTTTAAGATATCCCATCTACGCGTTATATTCTTACGCAGCTCTTTAATTCACGCAATGTTTCGTCTTTACCGTACTTCGTTCCTACAATATTTTCTCCCACACATTGTGACTGTCAGTTTCATCGAAACAATTTAATTTATTGATTACTTTACTACTACTATAAGTATTGTTAGAGTTGCATTCTGTTAGAGCTACTTTCTGGCATTCATCTGTTCACTCACCTGGTGCTCTTTTCTGGTTACCTTTCCATCATCAATGGGTGTTTGGATTTTGAACATCCCACAAGAAATGGATAATCACATGAAAAGGTAAGCTATTGCTTTACTAAGCCAAACACGAAAAATCATAAAATGCTTAGAGCAAAGTCAGGGAGAGTTAATTTCTAAGATTTTTTTGCGAGTCATTTGATTCAACTAACTTTAAATCAGTAAATTTTATTGCCAATATCTCTACTATCTCGTGGATCTTTGATCAATTAACACTATTTTTTTCTGTTTTAAGAAGAAACTATAAATTGCTTTGGTAACATTTTTAAAATAGAAGACTATGGCAAATTTTAAAAAGAAATTTTTCTTCAAAAAGAAAGTAACAAGTCCAGTGGGAATTTCGCGCTTTTACAAAGTCCAATTAATCGAGTACTTCCACCCTCAAAAAAGAAAGATTCAAATTTCAACAAAATCGTTATCTTTTTCACTGTGTTTTCCATTCTCAGCATAAACAGTTTCCCTTTTGTTTCCTTTCGTTTAATTTTCCAATAATAGTAATTAAAAAAATAATGAATATGACAAGTCGCTATGCATAGATAATTGTTTGTATTGTAACATACTGAAATAAATTAATGAGATATAAAGAGATGAAGAGATAGCAGGTGATCGCTAATGAATAAATTAAAAAATGAAGCGATCAGCTGGGATAAAAAATTGATAATTATTACATTTATCGATTGATGCAAGCGAGTGAAATTGAACGGTTTGTCGTTCTTTAAATGAGACCGTCTAAGTGAAAAGAAATTTGAAGTTCAGTTTGAAATGCAACACTAAAAATAACAATACATCTATAAGGAACCAAGCAACAAATGACTTATCGGGCGGAAGAAGCAAGCGCAAATATTTAATCTCTTACAATTCTTGTCCTGAATTGAGCGAGAAATAATAATCTCTTGCTTCTTACTAGTGATTTTTTGAAATTCATTTAGGAATTTGACTAATTAATTCGTATCCTAACTAATTAAGATATATCTTATCTTCGTAGCAACTAACATGAATTCAGCTTCCATCAAATTAGATAATTTACAACAACTGGAGAAGTGAGGAAGGAGGGAAATCTTTTTCAATAAAATTAGTAATATCAAAGGCAATGGATAGAAATAATAAATAATTCGAATATAAAGACTTAAATTAAGAGGTATACAATTGGGATACAAACATAAAAACCAAAAAGAAATGATTGAGGCAGAGGGATGATTCATCCTGCAAAAATGTGTATTAAATAAGTTACGCCGTATCAGTTCAATGGTACACGGTTTCTTACTTCCTGCGTCTAACTTACCTTTCGTTTTCTAAGTAATTTTTTCTTATTAACATTTATTGCATTGCATCGTAATTTGCTTAAAGCGTCTTTGTCCATCAAAAATTTTTACCTTTTCATTGATTTTTGTGTATTTTAGCACTTTAGTTTTATTTCTTCAAAATATCTTCAGATTATCTCTTCTCCACTGTCTTGAATTTTTGACAATAACAATTCTTTAGGTTAAAGGTTACTTTGAAATGACTTTCGACTTACAAAACTTAACACATTGAATAGTTGAGGAAACTTTTTGAGAAAAATGAAGAAAACAACTCGTTACCTTTTTTACGATATTTTACGATTATCTTTCAATGAAATATTTGTTATCCAAAAATCGTTGCAGATGTTTTTCTAAGTTTCATTGCTTTAAAGATTTTCGATTCGAATAATTTTTCAAAGAGCAAATATGATATTACAACACCTTCCAGCGGTTCAGTTCAAATATTTCATTTTCTGCGGTCTAATTCGTCAAAAAGGTTGAAAGTGAAGAAAGGAATAGATAACAGGCAAATTAGAGAACAGAAATTCTAAGAGAAAATTAGATGAACGAAATGATATCTAACAATTACTTAGTTTTTACTTTGTATTAAAATGAGGAAAATTTAAATACCAAATTCATGCAATGCTTAAAAAACGTTAGTTGGAGTTTAAACAGAAAGCATGACATCTAAATGAATAATACTTGAAACTGTCTCTGTATGATTTCAGGCAAACGATACTTAAAATTTAAATCTGACCGGTGTTTTCCTTTAATGAGTAGCATTGGACGATGTAAATGATAGCATAAATTAGACATAGTAAAGAGCAAATGAAAGGTGAACAATTATCTAAAAAAGAATCGGAATAAAAGTTTGCTGTGTTAATGTGTAGGATAGTTACCCGTCTTTGCGGTCGGAAGAGTAAGAGGTTAAAAGGGCAGAAAAATTATTCATTCAATTTCGGATAATCTGCTCCATTCAAATTTAATGGGAAATCTTGTTTTCGAATTTATTCCTCTCTTTTGAACAGTTGCTGTCAGTATTGTGTTGAAACGAAAAAATTAAACAAAACAAAATTTGAAGCGAAAGCAAATACTAATGACAACAGAAAATACTGCTAAAATTAACTTTTTAAATTTAATATTTTGATTTTCTTAGTTTAAGTATTATAAATTTATTTTCAATTTCTTTTTTTTCAGCGAATCATACAAATTTATTCGCGTGGCAGATGACTTACACGACGTGGCACGCTACCTCAATGATATGCGAATATGTTTTATAGCATTAACAATTATGGGATATATTCTATTGATATTGTATGGAATTATTTTTTGTGTTAGGAGGAATCGAAGGCAACGTGCCGCTGCTAATTCAAGGACGAGAGGACGGTGGGACTATCAGGTAAAGGTAACGTAATGAATCTCACATATTAACAAAGTGAATGATAATTGTTGTAGCGAAGTGGTACTGTCGTACAGTGCTCTCTTGTAACTGTTACGGATAAACGATAAGATCACTTCTAATAAAATAATTGAATATTAGGAGGATCTGTTTTTAATTTATATTAGACAGTAAAGTGAGAGATGAACAATTATATTTACCTGAAATTGATGGATGGAAATGAAATAATTTTTATTTTTGTTTTTAGAAATAACAAAAATGATAAGATATCGATTATCACTACTTTATCTGTTCACATTAACTTTCACTTAACCAAATTTTTTATTTTGTAAATGCAACAATGTAGGAGACTAAGTGTAAATGGAATGAGATTTCCGCGGAACTCTCTATTACACTTTGCTGAAAATTTTGATAGTAAATAAAAGTTAAAATTGACTTTTGTTTTTTATTATCAAATAATGCAAGGCAATAAATTCAGTTTTCTGTCATTTATAAAAATAAAAACTTTATGCAAAATTTTGTTTTCTTTTTTTAAAATATCAGCTACTAAAGAGCAATAATAACAAAGTAAAGACCAATTCGTTTCCGTTTTTTGAAAAATACTCCATTTAAACTGAAAATTGAGTAGTATTATCTCTTCTAATTAATTAATTTCAACTGAAATTTTAGATAGAAAATAGAGATCAACAACAACATAGTCAAAATGATGACTTGGTATCTGTCAGAAGTGACGGATTGCAGGGTGTGACGTCAACTTTCGGATTAGGTTCCTCCTTTTTTCCTTATTTTCAAATCACATCATTCAATTCGATTTCTTGTTATCACCCATACACACCAGTATTGTACGATGTAATCAGTTGACCTCACCTTACTTATGCAAACTGTTTTTAAATCAAATATAATATTGAAGTAGATGAAAAGCACATTTCAGGTCGAAATTATCATCGAAACCCCGCATCATTCATGCGTCATGGTATCGGTATGAATCATGCTCAAACTACAAGGTTAAGTATTCATTCAGGATTTAATTACACATTTTATTTATTGAATTTAAATGATTTGAATGACTATAATTTCAAACAAATAGTTGTAATTATTAATCAATTTTTCCAAATATCTTGATTAACGACTGATTATTTGATAAGAAAAACGAAAAAAGAGAATAAAACTGAATAAAACTCAGTGTAATTTAATTAATAATTTCAAATTCTCTTTTGGACGTTTTATTTAAAAAAGTAAAATTTTCATTTTATTATAACAAGGAAATTTTTCTTTAAAATTTTTTCTTACCTCTTGTTTTTAGCTTTCCAATTTTGTGAATGAAAAACAAAAATGAAAATATACGGCGTGTTCTTGAGAGTAATATTATTTTATTGAAAAGCATCTTTAAATAAAGTGATTTTAAAAAAGTGTTGAGAGTAGTAGTTCCTTGGAAGTTGTAATCCCAGGACTGTAATTTTCTCAGTCTCCGAGGGAATGTCCAAATAAATAATTTTGGAAAAAAATGTAAAACTGACAAATTTAAAGTGGTAGGAAAATGCTATTAATGTTTGAAAAAACCAAAATTTCAAAATTCATGAAATTAAAATATAAAAATTTGTAAGATATAATTTTAGATTGATGGCTGACCATGAGAGTAGTGTTGTAAAGCATCAAGTACCACACATAGTAACCGATCCTCCAAGTAGTGGAGAAAATACGCCGCTGGCAAAAGTGCCCGAACTGTTAGAAGGAGCGATGGAAATGTAAATTGACGTCATACATTTGTACATAATTTTCTTTTATTTCACACTTATCTTATTCCTACTCCTTTCTTCTAAATTTCTTCTCATTCCTAAAATTTAATTTAATTCTGCGATCTCTCTCACTTTCGCTTCTCACCACTATTAATTTTTTAGAAAATGAAAATTTACCGGAATTGGGGGAAACAAATCTGACAAGAAGTGATCCAGTCATTTTGCAAAATTTTCTCAACTCAAAATAGATGTCTTGAAATTTCATAAACGATTTTTTTATTAGAAGGAAACTCTCATCACACTATTGCCGGTTTTGCTTGCTTTCTCTTTTAAATTATTCGTAAGCGTAACTGAATTACATTATTTGGCATTAGTAAGTTTTTAAATAAATTCAAAATATTCAGTGAAAACAAAAGTCTTTAAATTCTTCTTAGATTATTGATTACTAAGGTTAATTATTTCAATTGATATTGTCAATGATTTGATGACAAAGTAAGAGGGAACAATTTTTAGCGATGGATTGATTAAATAAATCAATCTGTGATAAAATCAATGTATGTGATAAAATCGAACTTCCCCTCAGACATTTTCAGAGTTTCGGAATAATTGCAATTGTAAATGCAAATAGGGCTTTGGTGATAATTTAACAGAGCTGGAAGAAATGATTGCTTGTAATATCAGTTTTAAATTACCATCATCCTCCTACACTTCCGTCTGTTTCCACCAGTGAAATGAATGAAAACATAAGGAATTATTTTCCTCGATGCGAGCAACAGAAATAGATGGCGACGCATTTGTTGCTGAATATGTCAAATATATTTATTATATTTCACTTTATCTAACGGGTAGTTAAGCTAACAGTTACTGAACGGTTGATTTACATAAATGTTTTTTTACAGAAATGCTAATGTATAAGTGGAATAAGCAAGCAGATCTGTCTTTTTACGGTGTTCAGATACTCATCCGATCCAATCTTTTTCTTATGAAAATTCTTTAAATTCAACTGGTGTTTTCTTCGTTATTCTTTCAATTTTACCTTTTCGTATTGCAAAGTACAAAGTGGTGAGTGAATTTTTTATTAACAAATTAAATTTCGAAAGAAGCAGAAAAATGAGACGGTGAAGTTGTATTTGTCGTGACATATACCTGTCGGTGCCTTAATCTATGAATGTCTTCATAAATCGATAATGCTAATGTAATTGCTATGCTTTTGTGATTATTGCTATGGCATCTAAGTGTAAATATTATTTTGATGGCCTAAGAATGACTTGAATGGATGGATAAAATAAAATTCGTTTAATTGGAGTCGTAAAGTGAACTGATTTCACGGATACATGCAATTTCCACAGAGAAATTATTAAACACTTCAAGTTATCTTTAGAAAACAGAAAATGTAACAATTTTCTTATATTAACGGAATCAATTTAAATGCTATTCAAAATATGTCGTAACGAATCAAATTAAATGAAGTAAATTCAGACTGATTCATAATTGACAGAAGGAAACTCATGCAATTCAGTTTGGAATACCATGGGATGATAGTAAAATGCTGTTTGATAAAATCCGTTTTTCAAAATACAAAAACTTTGTCACTACTAAAAAGATAACTATTTACTATGATAATTTATAGCTTTGTACTGTTTTGTCAATCTCCGTCCTTCTGTTCAACCAGTGAATAATCCTGAGGACTGTAGGAAATCCGGGGTGAGTGCAAGATCCGTTTGCACAGATCTGCTAAACGAAAGACATTCTTATCTTCCTTTTCATTTTGAGTAAAATATCAAAGAAATGATGGAAATGATTTTTAGATGAAACCGATACTTCGATAATTGCAAAGTGAACCACCTTTACGACGTACTTGCACGGAATCTGCTTCATTTTACGAATGATTCTTGAAGATAACTTCGAACATTACGGGCGCATCAATAAATAAGGAATAAAATATACAAAAAATTATATAATTTTGGAATACACACAGAAATAAAACATATGAGTATCATATACCTCTGATATCGCGCAGAAGAAAAAATCACACAAACGGCTTAACAGTAAATTACCACACGTCATTCTTGTTGCTGACTTATGTTGCAAATCAAGCTTTACATTCTAAAAATTCACTTATTGATGTTAGCAATGATCATAGTGCTTGCTGTGTTCCGCACAAAATTCTGATTTAATACATACATTGAAGTGATATGTAAATTTTCGCTTTTCCGTTTCTCACTGCGGAGCAACAAAATTCCAATTACACTGCAAACCGACGATGACAATCGTGCCGGTTGTAATAACGGCAAGTATGGCAGCACCAGCGAAATAGATGTAAAGTACCGGAGTGCATTCCCGATCCAATGTTAAATTTATCCATTCTTGAATGCTTAACCTTGGCTCCTGCAGTATTATCACTCTTTTGTTAATTATCGAAATGACACAGTGATCCTTCCAAATAATCTTATCCAAATTCAAAATAAAAATAAAAAAAATTGCTCAATTTTAAACAACAGTAACCGTCCAGAAGAAACAATTTCCACTTTTGTTTAACAATATCGTTTACTTTATCGAAACTAAAAAGTTAAACCATTCATGTCCGTTGTACGATAAAAATAGGAAACAAACCAAGAACTTACATGGCCAATCATATCTGATCCGACAGTTTGAAATTCCAGTGTTGGTACTGCTTTTTTTACGCTTTTACTATTACAAGGTATGGGAGTACTTGATGACTCAAAAGGTGTTTGTACGTCGGGATCCATTTTTGTCTAAAAGTTGATAGTATCAGTTATGATTATCAAATTTTATTATATCACTTCCTTTAATATCCTGAAATATTTTGAAAGTTTCTTTTTTCTAACCTTGAAAATCGGATATGATCACAATGACTGAAGTGAAGCTCTCCTTCCTCCTTCTCTCCTAAAAAACTGTTGACAAAAGAGAAAAATACTTTGAACCTCCTTGTCTTCCCTACCTATCGTCCACCAAAATTTTTTTTATATTCTAACACTAAGGTAATGAAATATTCATATTACATAATTCAATAGATCGATGGCAATTGGCATCTTTCGGCCTTTTATTTTCCCTTATACATTGTAGCCTTAAAAGGTGTATTTGAGCATATCGTCACAAGCAGATTGTTACTCTTCAGATCTACTCTTCCCCACCTTCAATTTTTAAACCTTTTTTTAAATATATATCTTCAGTTTCCCTCCTCACTGTTTGCCTAACTTCATGTGAAGTTGAATGACTTGTCTATTAAATTTTACGATATATATAATTAGTGAGAGCAAGCAGCCGATGTCAAAATGGTAAAATGTATTACTGAAAAATTAAACCAAGCAACTGGAAATTCCGAGATAAGACTACTCATTCAAAACGTCATTGTTTAATCTGTAAGTGGAATTAGTAAGCATAAAAAAAGCCACACCCGAACAGGAGAAATTTAACTTTATTTCGTGTAAAAGAGAAAGTTTTGGTAATACGTATTGAATTTACCAATGTTATAATTTTCGTTTTCATATAAATTACTTAAATGACAAATCGAAATAAGGAAAGTTACAGCGAAGAGAAAGAAGTTATGAATTTCACATCAATGAAATGCGCCACATGTTCATATCATTATAATTTATAAGCGAAATTCCTGCTGCACTTTTTCTATTTTTTTCAGAAAAAAACCAAAGAAAAGATGAATGTCTGGACGGTGATGCACTTTAACATACAACCACAAAAACACTTACGAAAATTCAGCCTGGTATTACAATTACTGACAAAGTACACGTTAACAAATCTCAAAAACTTTACTGAAATTTCAAGGTGACTTTTCAAGTTGAACATAATCACATTTTAATTGGACAGTCCATGCAGATTGGCTAATCTGCAAGATGTTATCTTTTAAAATAATTTGCACTTAAAAAAAATGATCGGATAGCTTACACGATCAAGAATGTGAAGAATCTGCGAAAGATGTTTTGCACTAAACAATCATAAATAAGTTAATGGACATATAAACATAAGAAGAAAAGAGAGTGATAAAGTCGAAGGTCACTGTTTAGGCATAATAACGATAAAGGGATCAGAAGAGATTAAGTAAGCTTACAAATGCAATACTGCACAAAGTCCATGCAATTATGATTATATAACCCGTGCACGATCTCATTTAAAACTATACTGACACATTGCTCGCTGTGGCCAAGTGAGATTAATAACGAATTTCCGATATCAGGAAAATATATCCTTATATATGCTGAAATATATACTAGCGTAACTTGTCATAATATTCCCACTAACTACCGCTAAATTCCTTCGACTTTTAGGAAAATAGACAATTTCAGAAACCCAAATTTAAATCATGGATAACTATCGAACTTTCGCTGTTCTTTCCATACCACAAATTCTATAATTTCATATGACAAAAACAGAGCAATAACGGAAGAAAAACATGAAACTTAAATATCAAGCTCTATTATTTGCTTTTTACAGTTATCCACTAAAAGCAATAAAGTAATATGTAATAAAATAATAAGTGATAAGTGAAAAATACACGTAAAAAGCTTACTTGAACCATAAAGGAAAAAATAGCTAAAAAGAAAGCAGAAAAATTGGAAATTTATGCTTTAAGCGATTTCGGACAACTTCCCAAAATTTAATGCTAATGAGGTGATGAAGTTTCAAAAAAATAGTTCAGAAGTGAGACAGGTAAAAGTGATGTCATAAATTGGGTCCCACGGCATGCTGAATCTGAATGAAGTTATTCATCGATAATAACGACTAATATCAATGATCTTTTCAAATTAAATTCTAAAAATTTTAAATCTTCTAAAATAAAAGCAATGCGGACGTTAGACAGATAAAATGAAAGAGTTAAGAACCATCTAATTACGAAAGGTGACATATACTATTCATTATAACAAATAATACATATAATTTTGAGGGATTGCAAAAATAACAACATAGGTCTGGAAAAGTCACATTTAACGTAGATCTAAGATAAGCACATAATTATCTGTTGAAAGCCCTTCAAAACACCATATAATTTCTATACCTATTGAAAGCTCTTTAAAACACTATAATTTTATGAATAAATTCAGATACACGACAAAGGTTAATATAAAAAACTTTTAAAATCTGTTCGAAAACTTTTATAAACATCCTTAATAAAGTCGACAACGTCTATTAAGAATGTAATACATCAAGATATTAATGCTGCTGCTGCCGCATTAAGATCCCACCGGCAATCTTGTAATGCGCTGATTGCTTGACCTCTGTCGTGTGCTACACCCATAGATAACAACTCCTCGATTTTCAATTCATTCACTGCTTTTTCAATGTTATTGTTATATCGTTGTAATTTTATCGCGCATCGTCGCCTACTGCAAAAAAATGCAGTTGAATGGAGATAAGCTTAACAAGTGATTAATTTAAAAAGGATAGCACTACTCATATATATATATATATATATATATATATATATATATATATATATATATATATATGGGAGTAGTGCTATCCTTTTTATATATAAGAGAAATAAAGAGAAAGATCGAAGTTACCAAGTTGCTTGAATTTACGTATATTAAGCAGCTGAAGAAGTATTTAAAGCGCCTACAGACAGGCAATTCAAAAGTTATCTACAGCGACGAATAACAAGATAATTTGATGATTCATTTTTAGCTATAAGCTTTCATTATTATGAAATTAAAAGTTTCATTAAAAGCAAAGATATGCGAACAAAGATCTTCAGAAAATCATTCAGAAAACAAAAGATGACTTACTCCGCAAAAGCAGCGTTTCTTAAAACTACGCTAACAGGGTCAGAGTTTAATATCGACGAAGAGACATTTGGCGAATCAAGGACTACTCGTTCCGTAACTAAAGGATCGAACATACCCAAGATTTCGTCACTTAACTGAAACGCAACTTGTCATTGAAATTCATTTATATGCACCTTATCTGTGTTATGGTAGAAATTTCTAACCATCATATTATCCACGATTTACAGTATCATAACTAACTGTATTTAATTTCCTGTCCTTGAGAAAAAACAATAAAACTTCCCAGTTCTTCGAAATATGTAACCCTCCCTTCGCACTTCCCAGTAAACTATAAATCAAATTCAAATACCTCTGACTTTGCCACTATTTACCATACAGAATATGAAAGGAACAATCATCTAAGAACGAAGGCTTACGTAAGAATTCCTCTGCTTTGAAGAATTCATGAGAGCGCTGTTGTTTGCACGTCGTGATGGAAGAGTGTCTTCATTTGCCGTCGGTTTACTTGAATTTAATCGGACATCTAAAGTACATCTTACTTCCACAAAAGAGGATTTGCCGTCGATTATTAGTAAAAGTAACTAAATAACTTAAATTAGTCAACTAATTCAGAAAGTCAGCACTGAATATATATATATATATATATATATATATATATATATATATATATATATATATATATATATATACTATACATAATGTATGAGAGGGAATACAGGACCTTGACATATATAATGTCAAGGTCCTGTATTCCCTCTCATAAGGCGTTTAGTTCCAAAAATTATGTAAATATTTTGACCCCGAGTAATCAAAGACAAACTCACTATTAGAGTCATAAAGCAAAGCAGGGGTACTCCCATAGGTTGATGACAAAGCAGACTGTTGCGATACGGATTGTCCAGAAATACCTGGTTGCCAATAATAGCATGTCTGAAATTCAATTTTTTACTGTTGAAATATAGGCTGTGGTCTTGATTTTATTGCCATATCCAAAAATTACATTACTGGATAAATCTACTTCATTTCTCAACCCTACTTACAAGGGAAAAAAAGATTAGTATTGCATGTTTTGAATCTAGTAACTGTGGAAAAACGCAATATAAAAATAGAGAGATAAAAATGTTTACTCCTATATCGAGCGGTGATTTCGCTAATCCTGATAATGACGATGAAAAATAGTTGTTCGATAACTGCTCATTGTTAAGAAACATTGTTGATGGTCTCGGTAGCTTATTAGGACTACAAGGTTGTTCCACTCCGATCTTATAAGTTGAATTTAGCGAATTAGCTGAAACCTGAAAACATCGCAACTGCAAATTCAATATAACAAATTAATAAAATTTGTTTAACCAATGAACAGTGTCACGTAAAATGACCAAATGAGAATTTCTAAGACTTTGTAAACAAAATTCAGAACTAATAGATAACAAGCAAAGCAAGAAGAAACATTTAAGCAGACTGGTAACTTTAATTAGTACAGAAAACAAGATTGACAAGCTACTTCTTGTGGTTTGAAGTCTCCGTTTCTTCCTTCCAAAGTCAAACAGATCACTATGATGAAATAATAGGGCAGCATTGTTGCATGCCAAAAGCACAAAAAAAGTAGCATAAATCGGCAGGAGAAAGATGTTCCAAAATGTTAAAGCAATGAATAAAGACATACAGCCTTAGCAGATGTAGAGTGATCTTTGAACAGTTGACTGTAACCTCCTTTACTAGCAATATCCTTCACAGTCTTTGAAATCTGGAAGCAATATTTACAAAAATTACTCCAAGAAGTAATAAACACTCGGATTTTTAGTGAAACTTTCATAATAGCACAAAAATCTACCTCAAAAGGATCAAAATCTTGGCTACATGAAGCATCAGATACTACTCTGCAATGCATGGATGTTGAATGATTCATATTTGGACAAGCATCGTCTGAAGTGGAAGTGCCGGACATGCTATTTGCTACTCCCAAATTCATGCTCCATTCGATATTATTCTGCGTTTTCTGTAAAAATTTTTTAAGCAACAAGCAATACAGCTCTTTATTCATGTTATGAATTAACGACTTAAGCAATAATTAATACGTGCAGTATAAAAGTTATGAAGGGGGTTTCACAGATCCTGATTTAATAACCTGTTTGAGGTCTGGTGGTGTCGGTCTCGGCGGTGGTATTTTTCCGTTTTGTATCTCGCCCTTGTCAATCGAACTCTGACATTTTCCTTCTACAATGGATGTTTGATAATTCAATATTCGCTGCACACCTATATTAAGACTAGAAGAATCTGAGTAAAGCTTGAATTATTACGCGAGAAGAAATGAAGAGTTTGAAAACCAATCATATAAAAATTTTGTTACCAATGTAAATGAAAAATTCATATTTCTACAAACCTGATTTATTTTGCACATCACATGAAGACTGGACATGTTCTCGTGATGTAGAAGGTAACTGGGAAACAGAAACTGACTGCTACAAAAAATTTTTTTAAAAAAAACGCTCATTTTTCAGATATGCGGCATAAAAAAGCAAGGTCCGTCCAGGACAAAAAGATTAACAGAACTATTTCTGACATGCACTGAAGACTAATTAAACTTGAAAATTAACCTACAATATCATCTTCGTACTACCATAAAGGACAACTTTTTACTATGATATTCAACAAATTAAAGGGTGCGCAGATCGTAAGAGATGATTTATCGGAATTAAGTTCTAATTTTTAAAAGTAACTTTAGCTTCCTTCAGCGCACAGAGTTTGAATTATAAGAACTTAACTATTAATAAATTATCAAATTCAAACAATTCATAGAAATTTTTCCTACCGCAGTTGTGTGAGATTTCAGTGACGGCTGCATTATTATGTCAGTGCCAGAAAATGATAACCGATGCATCTGACTAAAAAAGATAAATTTGAGGAGTTATTACTTTGCCAGAAAGTGCAAGATTTAGTGCAAAGTAATGAAACTTGAGGACTTTCATATATTTCTATTGCTAACCTCATAACTTTGAAATGGAAATTTATCAATTATATCTCAATGTGTCAAGTCAGGATGGACCGTACACGAAAACAGAAATACATAAATAACCTAAACAATATAGCACAATATCAACTATCGAAGTTCTTGTTAGTTAAGCCATTGATGATAGTAGTGTAGTGAATAACAGAAATTTCATATATTTATATTAATGCAAACCTGGATGATGCGACGTAAGATGTTGATTGAATTGATTGCGGTAGTGATGAAAATTTCTCTAAAAAACGTGCGATGAGATAAAGAGCCACTGAAAGGTATTATTAAATCAGTGGTGTGCCTTCAACACAATTTCTACGTTCTAAACCTACGTAAATTTACGTAAATGGTAGGCTAAAAATGAGGACTGTAAGGATCCATCTCATAGTAGAAACTGCAAACGTCATCACTCTTTCACACATTTTGCCTAACTCTAACACCCCTCCCTTCCCTTCTACTATATCATATCACTTTTTATTCTTCTATGATTTTATTTCGCCATTTCTGGACTACAAAATAAGTAGGTAGAAGACACAGAATTAAATTCCATGCAAATATTTGGCTTGCATTCTTTGATGATAAATAGTTGAGAAGTATATTAGTTGCGATAAACAGTTTTGAAATTCAATTCCGCAACAAAAATTTATAAAAAAGGCACTGATGAATGCGGTCATCGATCACATCACAACTGATATCTTAAACTGCTACACAAAGTGAACATTTAAATCTCTCCTTGGTAGTGGAAATAATTCACAAATATGACCGAAAAGCAAACCTATGGATGTTGCATCTTGCGAATGTGATATCGACGGTGGTTCATCATAAAAATTTGATGCCAAGGAGGATGAGAAAAGTTTCGTCATACCTGAAACTTTTTAACATTCTTAAAGTTCATATACATGAGATTTATTTCGTCACTACAGGCATAATTTCTCAAAAACTATAACATAGCAGAACGTATATTATTAAGAGTTTCACCAAAACTTTTTGGGATTATATCTACAGCAGATTGCACAAGGTATAAAATTTAAAAAAAAGTCAAACTTGAACAGAATGAAACCACACAGCGATTTACAAACGTTGACAATCCAAATATTTAAGTACTTGTTTTACATTATTCTACATACGTAATATTTTTTGTTAGGTAACTATTTTATTAATGAAAATATAACCAACCATGGCCAGGTTGGCACGGTTCACTATCATTCACACCATCAAAAGAGTAAATACTGAATGGTGCAAAAGGGTCGATATATGAATCAGTGTCTGGAATAAGATACTTCCTACTTTCAGAAATAATATCAACAATAAGAAATAAAACACATTAGCTATGGAGTGATCAGAGACTATTAGTTATGGAATGATCAGAGACTAAAAAATACATATGGATTCAATTATCTCTAGAAAAGGATACCATATGACAAGATATTAAAGTTAAAAAAACATTTAAAATTAGAAATTTCAAAATTACCATTCTTTTTCGATTCGCTTTGGATCCACGAAGGTGGTTTTAAATCAATAAGAGAAGGAATTATTTCTGGGCCAAAATGTTTTTGATGACTGCTGAAAAAGTAAAAAAAAAAACAATTACATTTAACTTGAATAGGATAATTGTGATATTTCAAACAGGACAGGCATTAGCAACCAATAAAGTAAAACGGCTCACCCACAAGCAGATTCTTCTTTCCTCAAAATAGGATTTTTCAAATATATATCATCGATGTAATCTGGCTGACCCCAAGACTGCTCAACATTTATGTCACCATGTCCAGCATGTATAAATGATCCTATAGTGCAAGTAAAACATAAATATGTGTGCAAATAGCAGAATATTATCCTAAATAGAAAGAAAACTTATCGATACCTGGTACTGGTTTAGATATATATATCTCTGTTCCATTATGCTGCTGCAATGGATTAATCATCTGCTCAACACTTCTCGCTCTATTATGTTCATTTCGCAAACATACCGATGAACGATAAAATGTACCAAATTTCCGCGTTCTTACATTCTGTCCATAACAAATTAAACCACTGCAATGAAATACCTTACTCTCGAGAATCTAAACCATTCCAACATAATGATATAATATTGCACAAGCAACCAAATAAAAAGCAACTTGTACATATTTCATTTTGCCTGACAGCAGCTTCATTGCTAAAGTATGTATAGCCAAAGCTGCAGGTAAATATGGAATGCAAAAGTCCAACATCTCGAATTATTACTCATTAGCATAACTGGCAAAAAAAAGTAAAAAAAAGTGAAAAGTACCTTCCATAAATGATGATAACAAGATCATTAACAACCAGTTCTAAATCAATATCCGATGACGGCACAGAAGCTTCGCAACATTCGGCTACCGTAAACATAATCTAAATATACTAAGAATAAATTTTTTTATAATAATTGTTCTTTTATCGATCATTTTATTTGTCAGACAAAACATATGATCTGTATAATATGAGACAGCGTAACAGAAATCATAGGGCATTTCCATGAAATTCGAAAATATGATTTTCTCACTAAACGGTAACCAGCTGATAAGTTGACTGCTTATGACTATTTCGCTTTTGTTTGGTAGAAAACATTCAAAAAATACCTCGGAAAGGATGTCTTTTAAAACACTAAACTTTGGCCTTAAATTTGTTTCCAAAGACCAGCATTTAGACATGAAATCATATAATTCATCAGAACATCTCTGTGGTTTTGGTAATCGCTCACCAGCTTCTAGTTTTGCGAGAACCTTAAATGGTAAATCAAGCTTAATCTATAGATTTTTAGAATTTTTTTTTAGTCATCATTCATGAATGAGAGAAGAGTTCAACCAGTAAGTCTAAGAATTTAAGTATTTTTAAAATGTATTATTTTTTCTTTGAGATTATAAAAACACGCATATCACAAAATGAAATAAAACAAGAGCCTGTAATGAAATGAAAGAGCACAAATTTGTTCTTTAGATCAACCTCGATCATTAGGCTTCCTAAATTTGACTTTAAAAATGGTACCTCAGCTCCACGAAGACCGACCCACGGTTCTTCGCCATACGAAAATAACTCCCACAACGTCACACCAAAGGACCACACATCGGAAGCATGTGAAAACTGACGATACCTCAGGGATTCTGGTGGGCACCTGTAAGATATTTTGCAAATTCATTGCAGTAATGAACATTAGTTCATTGTTCAAATAATGTGTTCATTGCAAAATAAAATTCAACAAGAAACCAATCTCACAAAGAAAAAATGTAATATTCTGCTCATCTCTACATTATATCGTAGGTCTTAGCCACTGCTGAACACACCATGTAATTTAAAAAACAGATCCCGATTTTGTTTCAAGAAATGCATCAATTTTCATTCCCCCAAGAAGTTTTCAAGAGCAAAATTATTAACGCATTAACAGCATTAAGCATTAACGCTATTCAATCTGACAGCTTTTGCTGGTTGTTCGGATGTAAATGATCAATTTATGGTTCAGGAAACAAAAAATAAAAACAGAACCAAGCAAATGGCACTTTCTTCTGTGTTGACATCACATAAAGCCTCTCATTGTTCTCTAGTACTCGCATCAGACCAAAATCACAGATTTTAGCGACCTGAAAAGAATTCCTCCTTCGGTCCGATGTCCATTTCATAGCTTCTTATAATAAGGAGGAGGACTGTATGAAAAGGATATCACTTTACTTTATATAAAATTCCAAACTCATCCTTAGAGCAAAAAATAAACGATTAAATGCGTCAACTACCTTTCAACTTTGAAAGACAGTTACTTAGTTGTACTCAGCACTAATATGCCATTGTTTCAAATGCCCGAACTTCCCTAGCAACCTAAATAAAATTTAAACATACACGCTCATTGTTTGTTAGCAAAACATTGCGCGCTGCGAGGTCACGATGCAGACAGTTTTTTGACTCCAAATAAGACATACCCTAAAAACAATTACAATCTGTGAATTGTCAATAATAACTAGCATTATTTTTAAGACTCCTAAGCCTACAGAGAGACAGTATTTCACCTTTGCAATTTGTTGCGCATAATCAGTTAACATTGAAACCAAGATCACAGGCTTCTGGGTTGACCGCAAACGATCAATCAGTGCACCACCATCGCAAAATTCAACCACCTAAAATTGTATCATCAAATCCTGGCACTCTAACAATTTTATCATGATTGTCACCATATTAAAAATCTAGATATTTATAAGGATATAACTGATACACTGATCATAACTCTTAGCACAATTCATATTTACAATTATAAAAGGAAAAACACACAATAAACGATTTACCATCATGGCTGGATTTGAAAAAACAATCCCATAGAGCTGGATTAAATTTGGATGTTTTAACTTCTGCATATTCGTAACTTCTCGCTGCAAATCCTCAATTATTTCTGGAGTAGAGTCACGCAGAATTTTTGCAGCAACATCCAATGTTCGCCCCGTTTTCGGCGTCCACACAGCACGCTTGACTACCGCAAATGATCCTTCACCCAGCCGTTCCATTAATTTTATCTGAACTGTTACTTATAAAAAAAGTGTAGCGTAACTAAATTCTACTAAATATTACAAAAAGTAACTAATTAAACACTAAAGGAGTCATATAATATAACATACAATCACACCTAAATTTTTTTAATTTCCTTTCAATCTCTTGAATGAAGTTTACAATGTCAACTGAAGTTCTCAACTCAACTAGTCTACCTCATTAATTAGTAGGATAAAACTGCGATCAGACATCTACATATTCGTTGAAAACAGCTATAAATCTTTAGATAATAATTTGGTGACACATATGACACATCAACTTCTACATGATTTTAGAACAAATAATAGATATGAAGTATAACAGTGCATTTAATTAAAATTACAGGAATAATAGCTACACAACTAGATTTCCTTAATAAGGAAGCATTAACTTAAACTTACTGTTACGAGTCTTTATTCTTACCTCTTCTTTCACAATTAGCGACGTGCCACCATCCTCCGGAAAAGTCCATAACAGTTCTGTTGTACCTGTAGTCGGAACAAAAACCTTCGTAACTTCACGACTTTCCTTTTTTCCAATAGATGAAAAAATCCCCTTCGATTTCTTACTTCTTTTTTTCTTTTCCGCAATTGCAGCTCGTAGTCGACGGATAGCAGGTTGCGAAAGACCCGTATATGACTAAAACACGTATTTTTATAGTTTTAATTTAAATAAAAGACAGGACAAGTTCACTGTCTGAAAAGATGGCTAGGGAAGTTGTCTGAAAATGTCGAGTGCAAAAATTCAGCAGCAATTTTTTTTTCACAGGGAAAATCTCAAGACCAGATTAGGAACTTTTGATCCAAAAATTTTTTATATAATTAACTTTTACGCAAGAATACTCTCAAAACAAAAAACTTCGTCCTCCTTTTAAAAAAATATACCACAACGATGTAACTAATGTAAAAACTTGTATATATACAGTTCCGTTATATTGAGGGAAGTATCAACATTTATAACCCACGATGGAAAACATCATACTTTTAATTCGTCATCAGTAACATGATCAAAATGCTCCAAACGTGATAACTGCAATTCCACGCAGAGTTTTCGTTTGAAATTTACTAGATCTGTCTCTTTTAATACATCCTGAAGAGCTTCCTCTATATACACACCTTCTCCCATCTGCAATAATGGCTTTTCTCTATCAATGATCCAGTATGTGGATTTTTAAACAGGATCGATGTAGGCACATTTTTTCATGTTACTGTTTATAAATATTGATATCAGTGTGTACGCGTTTACATCTGTACGAGTAGATATATTTTTTGACACGTATATTTTCTATATATACTTTTGTATACGTAGAAAGCTAGATGTACAAAATGACAATTCTCTGTGTCGAGTATGATTTCAGATTACAACGAATATTTACACAGGTAAACACATTGCCTCAAGAAAAATTTAATATCGAAGATATTTTGAAATTCGCACTTTCCTTCTTTCTGCGCTCTTTCATTCTCCCAGACAATTAACATTTTCGACAGCTATAAAATGTTCTCTATTCTTTCACCACCTCCTCACTTCTTACAATTTAACTGGAAATCTAATCCCATATATACCAGTTTTCTTTAACTGATGTTACTATATAGCTTCATATACTATAAATAAAATGAATTTTCAGAAATAAAGAACCTTGTGAGCTCAGTTATCATCGTTGCAAGCTGCAAATATAAACACAGGATTTTCGGAAATGTGATCAAAATGTATAATGGTACCTAATGAAATAAAATATAAAATGCTAGAATACACATCCAAATTCCTATAAATGACTGCTAATATATGCACAAAAAAAGCAAGAGGCTAAAGGCTTGAAGTCAATCAATATGTCATGCATCTCTAGCAATTTTCCGAGTAACAATTAAAGTTTATATAAATATTCAAAAATAGATATAAACAAATGTATAAAGCACGAAAAGGTATATCTAAATCTAAATACACTTGGAAACCATTTTTCTTGTAAAGCATTAATTTCAATAGTTGATAAACTTAGCAGCTTGAGAAGCACAGGAGACATCTGTTACAGCGTTATTAATCAATACACTACACAGTGAATTAGTTACGTCACTGTAAATATTTCAACTTTGCTAGAAAATACTTCTCACATCACTTAAACAGTAATGTTTAACGACTTAATAACTGATCTTTGAAAGAGTACTCATAGAAAATCAAACTGACCACTTCGTCAGCGTGCCAAACATATCAAACTTTGTTTGATGTTAACATTCTTATTCTTTAATAGAAATCATTGGTCGACTAAGCAGTATTTATGCGATCAGACTAGTCACTTTTTTAATTCTCCTCAGACTAGTTGATCCATTTGCCATTATCGAACTATTCAACGACTGTAACAGTATTATCAGAATGACTACTGCTATATTATACAGATCACGAAATTCATAGATAATTTTTTATGAAACACCACAAACGATATAACACAATTAGATGAGAATAATTTTTTCCCTTCCCGCTATTCAGTTCAACCCATCGCTAATCAGATGCTTCCTTTTTTCTTCGGTAAATTTTTAGCCAATAAGCCTATCGCATAAATAAAAGATTAGAAGGAGGAAGAAAGTTCTCGACAGCGTACCTAATTGTTAAGCTTCACAGTTAGGTTCTGCTGCAGGCAAATGAAGTATTAGAACAATCGTGGAGAACAAAATCGGTGGAACTCAGCAATCAATTATTCACAACAAACATCCAAATTTAGGAGCTCAATTCCACGCCATCAGCTAATGCCACATTTTGGTCCCATCCGTGAACGAGCATTGTGCACGCTTGCATGTTCATCGCTAATGTGGACGTGCCCGTCACAGGCAGACAAAAATCGCAATTTTCACGAAACCATCACTTTACCAGTTCCGAATGTTGGATTCATCGCACCTGCCGTGTTAATTTAGAGTGTAAGCCTATTGTCACGTACAGAAGAAACATAATTCAAGTTCATTCCAAGAAATCCCTTTAATGAATTTCATCTCGACAGTCCATGAATTCAAAATTTGATTTGGTGTGGAAGAAGTAATTTTAAAGGTACATAGGAATTCGCAGAGTGTGACTAACAAAATATGCCACTAGACTGGAGGAGGAGGGATTGAAATGAACAATAAAGTAAATTGAAGGGAATTATTTTCGGAATTGAATAACCTAAGTAAATCATTATTGATAGCATGAAATCAATACCCTTTACAAAGTATACACTCGTTGATAGCCATAACAGATGAAGTGGAAAATTATTTTATTTAATTGAAACCTTCTTTACTTTCTCTATTCCATGATACGAACTACATTACGATTTGTATCAAATTCCCTGCTTTAATTTTTTTATTTGGGAAGTTACTAATAAATTTGCATGTAAATTTGCCAATCAACTCCTATCAGTATGCAAACTAATAGGAATTTCTTTAAAAAAGTATTTTTGAAATTTTTTCAGTTTAAAAAACTAAATTACATGGTTAATACTATTTTCTTACTTCTTTCAGTCCAATAAAATTGATGTCATCAATGAGCGAAGCTTGTGCTACATTTATTCAGCTAAAATCACATACTTGTAACCTCGTGTTTCTTAAGCGAGTGGTTGGGGGATTGAAGAAGAAAGACGTAAATGATGTCGGAATTTTTTTTACAAAAATAAAATTTCGTAGTCAAAAATACAATGGAATCCAAAGGCAAGTAAAATTAAGATGTATTTCACATATTAACGATATATTTCATGTGTAATGAATTTTTTCCACTTACATAGCACAGAATTAGTAAGCAAAAGATTAAAACACGTGTAGCCAGTCATAGAAATGCGTTTTTAATTAATTTCGAAAAAGAAAGTGAAAATAAAATTGCTATTTGAAGACAAAAAAGATTGGGTTGACGGACGAAATGATGAATAACAATCAGTCAAATGTGAAACTGATTGGTTTAGACTAAAAAAATACAAAGGCAGCAGAAATCATCATCATTGGTATTTAATGTCAGCTTCCATATTCAATCTAACTGCTGCATTCAGCTTGAAATCGATAATTTCTTTCTCTCAACGCATTTCATCGATACTTTTTTGATCACAGTACTATTATACAGGTTCAATACAAATCATCATATATCGACTACGATAACGATAATATGAGACGCATGCAGTGCATTTTAGAACAAAGTATTAGTAATAGTAATAACAAAATTAGTAGTGAGATAGCTGCAAGTGTTAATAAATAAAATGCTAAGATAAGATTAAATAGAATAAACTGTAATAAAACCTGACGTTAATTATAACAGCTAAATAATATCACTTTGAAAGGAGACTAAAATTTGTGAAGGAATTTTTCTATACCACCTAATTTAACTAGCAACTTGTTCAAATTTACATTGTCTCATATGTTTACATACTCAAATCGATAAGGAAACGAAAATGACTGTCAGCAAATCACGTTTTCAATTACCTTAAGCAATCAGTCATTTTTGGTTAAACGTTCAAATTAGTTCTCAATGATAACAAAAAAATGCGATAACATGAAGAAGGCATGTTAAATGTCTTTAAATTTATTTTTGAACATCCTACCATGTCCAGGAATAATCCAATCAGCTTCACTTAATATTATTTTACGACTTTTATCTTGATCTTCCGGATATTTGCTGTTTGCCTTCCAGCTATCATCGTCATTTTCCTTTTCAAAAATATCACCTAAAAATGTTATTTAAAATATTACTTTAATAAACTTCTTCTACCGAGATAAGAATGAAAACAGCTTACAAACCTACAACAGCAACTGTTCCATATTCAGTGTCTGTCACGATGACACTACGGTCATGATCAGTATGCCCAGGAGTTGGTCGTACCTGCACTGAATCATCTAATATCCAAGTATCCTGCAGAATAATAAATGATATAGTATTTAAATCTACAACAGAGTAATATTTCTTATAACCAATACTCTCTTCTTATAATCAGCTGATCAGTATTATCTATCCATTCTATCAATTACACCATTCTCTAGAATTTAAAGGAAGTATTCTGAATGTAGTGATTGTGAAGTAACAGAATGCCAACAAAAAGAAACTAATTTTGCCATGAAAGGAAGGAAATATGTCGATGGGACATTATTTGTTATTTCATCGTCCAGCAGTATATCGTCATTGATGTGAAGATACGTTTACAAAAAAAAAAAACAAAAAATCAACTGTACCTTACGAATTTCATAAATACCGTTCTTAGCCACATCATCATCCATATAAATGTTAGCTTGTTGAAAGAGTGATAAATTACCACAGTGGTCACTATGTCCATGGGTTATTATTACATCGGTAATATCATCACAATTTAACGAATATTTCGAAAGTGCTGCAAAAATTCCTCCAGAAAGTATTAAATGACTCGTAAGTTCGAAAATCCAATAATGTAATTAACATCTTCAAAATTTTTTTCCAATAATGTAATTAGCATCTTCAAGATACGGTGGCCATTTAATATTGGTTATTCGATCTTCCTTCATGTAACAAATATGTGGAAAGTTGATAGGAAAATAATGATGCCGTATTTCTGATGAGCTTAAAGGATCGATGCATACAACACAGTACTATGTGTTTCAGAATCTTTCTTGTAATTGGTAATACTAATATATATATATATATATAATATTGCAACACTTCCATTTCTAATTCTAAATCATTCAGTTCTAGTGTTTTGAATCTCCATAAAATTTTTCAAAACATTTAATTCGAATATAATTTTCAAAAAATAGAATAAATGAATGATAAATCAATGAACCTTGGATAACACACGCACCATTCCATGGATCACCGCAATCCACTAAGATTTTCCTCCTTTCAGTTAAAATTAGTGCTACTGTACCAGATGCTTCCGAACAGCCGTTCATTTTAACCTGCGAGCAGTGACCATCCAGCAATACAAACACCTTTGGATACTTGTCTGTCATACCATATTTCGCTAAATCGTGTAAGATCTCAACAAAACATTATGCAACACCCAACCCTAATAAGAAATAAACAAAAACAGTCAGAAACAATTTTTATCGCAACAGTTCAAATTTTAATAAACAAAGATTTAACGCCTTGTCATATTAAGCCTGGAATAGGATGTGTTAAATTTAGAGTCGTCGGCTAGTTAGCAAAATTTGAAGTGTGCGGTCAAGCGAGAAATTAACGCTTCTTTGCTGGTAGTGATGACCTTTGGTCATTGCCAGTGGATAACTTTTTTGTTGATCAGGTGTTGGTGACCTTTGATCATTGATAGAAGGGATATTTTTATTGAAAGACGTTAACCTTTGATCGTTAATATATTTTCTTACAGAAAAGGTCGATGTTAACACTACAGATTCGTTACCTGAAACTCTTCCATTGCTTTAAGCGAGTCGGATGTTGGAGGAGCAGTAGTAGCACCTCAGGTAGTCAGGCAGTGCCTTCCACATCATCAATGATTCCTCCTGATAAACAGCAGCGGGACTCGCAAAGGCTGATGAATGAAAATGAAATCAAACAGGTGTGTTTACTTCTGGAATTTTGAAATCCATATACTAAACAGTGGAAACATTTATTTTTACTTGTATATGCAGTTGACCTTATACGAGACTTGGAAATTCTTTTGTTGTGTTAAATGCTCTAAGTTTTGTTTTCCAAAAACATCTTTCTAATCATTGGTACTTACATCTAATCTCATTATGGATACAGTAGTATTTAAACGGCTTTGAAATTCCAGACTTGTCAAATTTTGAAAATTTTAAGCTACTGAATACAATCACTGTTTTGATTTTTTTCAACAGTCACGGAAATTACTTGGCCGCAAAAGGCGAGAAAAAAAAATTTTTTAACGGATGTAGTATTGTGTTGTTTTTAGGGCAAGGAAAAGTTGGGTTTTAAGTTTATTTTTTTGTTATGTGAATGTAAAATTTATTTTTTTTCGTAATTTTTCTATTTTAGGATCGACAACGCTTTGCAGAATTATTTCGACATTCGAAATTTGTACAACTTGCTGATTTTGAAGGGCGAATAGTTATAGGTGAAATTGTACGCCGGATAGCAGACGATTTATATATTGATATGGGGCTGAAATTTAATGCCGTGTGTAAAGCACCGGTAATGAATAACGAGTTAGTTACATGGATGATGGTTTTGATTTCTGATTAATCTTTATATTCATATCAATATTTTTGGTAAGGTGGAATTAAATCTAATAACTGCCAACCAAACTTTCCCCGAGATTTAAACCAGGCATGCTTTTTGTCGATCTTTTGTTGACATCGATTGGAAAAGAATTGATGCATAAATGACCTATGTCCATGAAACTCCAGGCAGACTGCAATCCACTATAAATTTTGCTGAAAGAGTATGGTAATTGGAAGTTAGATGATAATTTAATTGGATGGTTTGGTAGCATCAATTCCAGTTGTTTCCTCACACGGGGGTTTATTATAGGCATTATTTTTTATCATTCCGTAATTTAGCCTTTATTCCACAAGCTATTATAATTACGGTATTTTTTCTTTACATAACAAAAAGGGTGTTCAAATTACCAATAGTTTGAGATTATATGTTTCAGAAGTTATAGAATAGGAGCGATGGTTCTTCTTCGTTTGCATGATCCCGAACTTTCTGAGCTCTTTTTGGGCTCCACAAAAGAATTAACATTGTTGGAAGCAGACGCAACTCTCCTCGGTCTATATCGTCCAAATTCTGATGAATCAATGAAAGTTGCTTTCCTTGGAAGTATAGGAGAAGAAGGTATTATCATTCGCAATTTTTACTTGGGGATTACTAATAGCTTCGATAAAATGCGGTGGCTTTGTTTACTGTTCATTTGTAATCCTTATGATGCATTTGAACTTTACTATGAAAGGTCAATTTTCATCAGGTTATCGAAAGCTGTCCTTTATATTTTCTCCTTTTAATGAGAATTTTATTTCAAATATTTGAATAATAAATTACAAGGAAGTTAAGTTTTGATAAAATAATTTATTATTTGTAATTTTTGAAGAACAGGCTTAAAATTTTTACTGTACAGCAATTGATTTTAGTAAAGAGGATTGAAGCTTCAACATCAAAGGATGCTGCTGATGAATCGGAATTGAAATAATCTTTTGCATTTGCTAGCAAGATATGAAAGTTTTTGCGCTGCAGTATTAAGAAATGAAAGTTTAAAATGAAGTTTGACAAAACATTTCTTTCTTTTTTGTGTAGCCCTTTTGACGTTTTGAAATATTGTTGTGATATGTGTGCTTTAAAAAATGCTATCGATCTTGTTGCTGAGCATTAAATTCTGTTTGCTTTGCTGAGCATTAAATTCTGTTTATGCAACCTGACTGATAGTAAACGGAATACTGCTAAAAACTCTTAGCACTTGATATACCTTATTAATTTTGCTAAATGTAATCTAATTATTGTCGAGTTGTTAACAGTATTGCGCTTTTTTGCGTGATGACATTTTGTACTACAGGATTTTTGCAACCACTCTTACAGAGAGAAAAAGATAATTTGAAAGGAAAAACGAGAATTGAAAAAAAATACAACTGACTTGATCAATCTCAGTTCTGTTCAATCAGTTTTATTGCGAAAAATCTGCAGAAAATCTTTGGATTGCTACCTAGTTGGTATTGGATTGCTACCTAGTTGGTATTGCTGCCGATATTATTTTTTTTATAATTCCGCTAATTTCTTTATATTTATTAAGCCAAATTATATATAAATGTTGCTTATTCCGGTTAACGTAATTTATGAATTGCTCAGTATTGTTGTTTTGCTTGAACGCTTGCGAGGAGACTTGTATCTTATTATAATACCCTCATTTTCAGGGCAATTGTAATTTATGGGAATATTTTTTCACGAAGCAGATTGTTTAAATTTTTTTGCATTTTCTAATTTAGCATTAACGAATCAAATCTATGTTTTTGGAAAGCATATAGGCAGCTATATTCGATCATTTATGATAATTAGTCATTGAACAATTTTGGCAGTATTGATAGTGTCAAGTCATTGCAGTAATGAAAAGTGGGGAATTGTCCCGTATTTGTGAGAAAAGTTGAAGTTTTGTTTTTGAAAAGAAAAATGTTTTTTTTTCCTTTATTCCGAAATTGGGAGATTTTAATTTTAGAAAGTAATGGAGAAATCGATGCCTATAGGCTCGCCCGAAGATGACATTGCTCTCTCAAGTGCTGATATGAATCAAATGAAATTTTTGGTGCAATCAGATTCTATCGTTCCATCGGCTGGTCGGGAAGGTACTTCGATTGCGCCGCAAATTTACAAAGGTCGAACTATGGCTGTTTTCACCAGTGGTGGTGATGCTTCTGGTACGTTTACTATTTTTCGAATATTAAAAATAAGTGGCTAAAAGAAAATGATTTGCAAAATCACCATTGTTGCTATTTCATTAATGTCATATGCGCTGTGTTTCAAAGTTTAAAAATTAGTAATAAGTAGCAAAGCAAGCAAAAAGATATTTCAATTTTTAAGGAATGAATAGTGCTGTACGCTCAGTGGTTCGGATGGGTGTTTACCTTGGATGTCGAGTTTTTCTCATTTATGAAGGATATCAAGGAATGGTAGATGGTGGTGATAATATAAAGGAAGCGGATTGGCGGTCAGTATCGGATATAATACAGCGTGGAGGCAAGTTGGTAATTACAGAGCATATGTGTAGCCTTTTTGAAATATTTTTTTGTAAAGAATTGTGAGTCGTCTTATTTTTTCCTTTTTTGTTTTATTGCACATTCTTTGAGGGAATGGTGTTGTTATGGGATTTAGACATTGTTGAAAGTTTAGGCACTGTTATTGGATCAGCACGTTGCAAAGATTTCCGAGAACGATGGGGACGTTTGCAAGCTGCTAAAAATCTTATCAAACATCGCATCACAAATCTTGTATGTATTGGAGGTAAGTTTTCCATTTGATGATTAAAAGATACTAGAACGAATTTATGTATTCTAGTTCTATTGAATCAAGCAGCTTAACCTTGTTTCTTTTTCTTTCGTTTATGGCATTACGTCTTTCTTTCGAGAAAAGAGGATGCTCCCTGATAATTTTACTGTTGCAGTTAGTGAAAAAAAAATTCTAACTCCTCCATCAATGCACCATATTAAAATGTTGACATCAAACAGTTCAGTTTTAACTATAAGGGTCTAAATTTTTAGACATATATGGACATTTGAGGGTTGCCATATGCCTGTAATTGTTAATAGTAGCATTTTATTTTTCCACATAGGTGACGGTTCATTAACGGGCGCCAATCTTTTCCGACAAGAATGGCATGATTTGGTGAAAGAGCTTTTATCTGGTGGAGAAATAACAAAAGAAGAGGCAGTAGAGTGCGGTAACATCCAGGTAAATTTTATCTTCGTATAAGTTTGAAAGTCCATCTCTCTTGTACATTAAAGTGGGTTCAGGATTTTGATTGGAGTGTTATGTTCACGATTTCTGACGTTATAAACATTCACAAATAACTTACATGCCATACTATATGTGTAAAATTATTTTAGAATTGCGTGCGATCACCATAACTCGGATCCAGTTAACTGGAATTTTTCAGATTGTTGGACTTGTTGGTTCCATTGACAATGATTTCTGCGGTACAGATATGACCATTGGTACTGATACAGCGCTGCAACGAATCTGCGAAGCAATTGACTGTGTGATGTCAACGGCTCAAAGCCATCAACGTACATTTGTTATTGAGGTCCTTATGTTTTTTTATCTAGATGGATTAAAACGAATTAATGAAATTGTCCAAATTTTCATAATCCATCTGAAAGAAGTGAAAGGGAGAGCTGAATGAGTATTGATGGTAATGTTGCTCGTTTCTTTTCGTTGAATTTGGTAGGGAAAATAATAATGACCCTAAAAGGTTTTATTACACTGGATTTAGGTGATGGGTCGTCATTGCGGTTACTTGGCACTGGTTGCTGCACTGGCTTCTGAAGCAGATTTCTGTTTCATACCGGAATGGCCAGTACCAACGGAGTGGCCAACAGTATTGTGTCAAAAACTGCGAATGATGCGTGAAGCAGGATCACGTTTAAATATTGTGATTGTTGCGGAGGGCGCATTGGATAGAGAGGGAAAATGTATTACCGCGGAATCGGTATGTATTTCGTTATAATTTTTCCCTCTTGACGCTATAAAATGTCATTATTTAGGTTCGTGCAGTCGTAAAGGAAACATTACATTACGATACACGTGTGACCGTGTTGGGTCACGTACAACGCGGTGGTAATCCATCAGCTTTTGACCGATTGCTCGGATGTCGTATGGGTGCAGAAGCGGTGCTTGCTTTGATGGAAATGACACCGCAGTCGGAGCCTTGTGTTGTTTCGATTGATGGTAATGTGATTGTACGCGTTCCACTCATGCAATGTGTTCAACGTACACTAGCGGTAATTTTTACGTTTTGAAAAATCCGTAACCGACTTATATCCATACAAACAAAGAACGAATTATACTGGAGAGACGGAATAGTTCAACTAGTTTCAAGTGTGGCTAGATAAAGCTTTTCATTCCAAACCAGAGTGTGCATGGCGTTTTTTAAATTGAATTATGTGTGAGTCGAAAATTTTTTCAGGTAAAGAAAGCAATGGATGAACGCGATTGGGAAATGGCCGTAAAATTAAGAGGTCGAAGTTTTCAACGGAATCTTGAAACTTATCGTTTGCTTACAAAAGTGGAGCCAAAAAAACTTGATTCAAATGTGCCAAGTTACAATGTAGCTGTAATTAATGTTGGTGCACCTGCCGGTGGTTAGTTATTTTTTGCTTAATCGATATGGGAAGAATAAATTTAAGGTGAGTACTGAGAATTGTTTTAGATACTATCATCCTAGATATAATACCATAGTACATTCTTTTGCTTTTTTAAGAAAGGTTTTGCTCAGCGAAAAAGTCTTCCATTTTTGTTGCAGGGATGAATGCAGTAGTGCGTTCATATGTCCGCATGGCACTTTATCATGGATGCAAAGTTTATGGTATAAAGAATTCGTTTGAAGGGCTCTGTCGGGGAGAAGTGCAGGTAAACATAACTTCATATAAATCATAGAAGTGTAAAGGTTGAAAAGAAGGAGAAAAAGAGGATAGGTGTTTATGATCAATTTATTTTGCTGCTATTTTTATTATTATTATGGAAAAATTGTTGAGAACATGGCTTGGGGTGATGTCAGTAACTGGGTAATGCACGGTGGCTCGTTTCTTGGAACACAAAAGCAATTGCCCGATAAGATTATGGATAAAGTTGCTGATGCTTTTAAGAAGTACAATTTTCATGGATTATTACTTGTGGGTGGATTCGAGGTAAGGATTAGCAAATTGTTCGTAATAAATGTAGCTGATTTTTCGCATTCCTATGTTAGTCAAGTAATAATGATTAATTAACTTCCATCTAATATCAGTCTTATTAATGACGTGGATATATGGTGAGTAGAGATGAGCACTAAGCACAAGTAAACTGCTAAATTACTAATAATTTTTTTCTTTTTGTTGTTGCTTTGGATTTATTCTATAGGCATTAATTTCCAACAGCAATGAATATCGGAAATTAGTATAAAATTAATGCTGATCTTTGAACTACCAAAAAAGTATTATTTATTTTTGTTGCTGCATACATTTGAAATATTTGGAGTATAATGAGTCTACTTCTGATGAATATCGGAATTAGCATAAAGTTATTTTTCAGGCTTTCCATTCTTGCTTACTTCTTTCACGTGCTCGTGATAGATATCCATCTCTACGAATACCGATGTGTGTTATTCCATGCACAATCAGCAACAATGTTCCGGGAACGTCACTTTCGCTTGGTTCCGATACAGCTGTTAACGAAATTTGCGAAATGATTGACAAAATCAAGCTATCAGCTACTGGCACTAAGAGACGAGTTTTCATTGTCGAAACAATGGGTGGATTTTGTGGTTATTTGGCAACTATTTCAGCTTTGGCATCTGGAGCTGATAATGCTTATATCTTCGAAGAACAGTTTAATGTCTTTGATATTATGGATGATGTAAAGGTAAGGTTGTCGTAGATTTTAACTGATACAACCGTAGAATTGCTAAACTAAATGTCGAAGCACAAGGTATTTGTCCTGCATCTTGAATGAACTGAAAAGATTAATAAAGTGATCAAAATATTGGCAGTTTATGAAATCATTTCATGGCCATGTGCTTTGAAGTAAATAATGATTTCAAATTTGAAATAATTGCGTCAAGTTGGTGTTACACGTCCATGACACTGAGACTAGTGTTTTGGAATTTATTTTGAATTTAATACTTTTGGACATTAACGTCATTATGATCTCATTGGTGGTTTGAGCATTTTTAATTATAAAATAAATTAATTTTATCAAAACATTTCGTTGTTGCAGGTTATCAGTCGTAAAATGCGTAGTGGCGTGCAGCGTTATTTAATTGTACGTAACGAATGTGCTAACAAAAATTATACTACCGAATTTGTCAGTCAGTTGTTTGCTGAAGAGGGAAAGGGAGCATTTTCGACAAGGTTTTCTTTTTCAATCTTTCTTGTAGTCTTGCTTCTAAAAAAATTGAAACTTTCCGAAATGTGAATATTGTCATCAGAATATATCATTTTTAAATTCAACTTTTAGAGCCAATGTGTTAGGACATGCGCAACAAGGTAGCAACCCAACACCATTCGACCGTAATATGGGAACAAAACTTGCAGCGCGTGCATTAGAGTTTATTATTTCGCAAATACTGAAGTATATTGATCCGAAAACCGGTATTGTAAGTGCAACTTCTCCGGATAGTGCTACACTGCTAGGACTGCTGGTAAACAAACATTTATTTCATTCTTTACATAAATGTTAAGTAACTGACTGGATAAGAAAGAACATTGGTTAGATTATACGGGATTTTTTCGTCTAAGATTTGAACGAGAAAATATTTCTGCTGATAACAGCTTGCATTGGCGAACACTTTTAAGGGTCGTCGAGCAGTATTTACACCAGTGGAAGAGCTATCGCTGGAAACTGATTTTGAACATCGTGTACCAAAGCACCAGTGGTGGATGAAAATGAGACCACTTTTAAGAATATTAGCTAAACATGATTCTACATACCGAACAGAAGCTATGGTTGTGCCGGAGGTAGAGGGCGAAAGTACTTAAAATGTTGTTGGAATAATAATTTTCTACTTATCTGTAGAAACTCCTTATTTACTGTCTCACGTTTATACTGATTTATAAGTTTTAAAATGGTAGAATAAGCGTGATCATCCATAGAGTAAAATCGTCTTTGATGTTCGTTTAAACCTTTCTTCTAGTTTTACTTTTTCCAGTATCATGTGCTAGTGTTAGACTTTATTTATTATTAAAGTTATTTTTGGCTTTTATTTTATAGTCCCGTGGATTTCATTTCCCATGCTTAAATTTAATTTCGACTTGCATTTGTCTTTGATAGTTTTTATTTGTGGACTAATCTTATTTTATTTCGTTAATGTAATGTTTTTCATAAAATATAATACATTATTTTTCCTTCCAACAATATTTCCACAACAATCTTTTGGTTTTGAACAAAAAGAAGTTTGAGTTATACAACATATAATGAGAAATAATTGGTTTAGCATTTCATTTTTCATCATTTTTTTTTCTTTGCTGAATACGTTATTCAAAGCTTTGGAAAGAAGGAAGAGGGATAGGTTTCTGATTCCATCGGTCATAATCTAATGGTTCATCGCAATTGCAGTAACGAGCCCTTATTTAACATAGATATTCAATATATAAACCGCGTTTTCATTGATTTTATCGTATTTTTTGGCAAACAGATCTGTAAAACAAAATTGACGAGTTTTCCGCGTTATTGTCCATTTTCATTCATAATAGATACATGGTTTACATTATTATTTCATGAAATTCTGATCATAGATGCAGTTAGGTCGAAGTGAACGGCAGGAAAGGGTTTCGATTTCAAGATTCTAAATACTTCCCTATTTTATTTACAACATCATTGCAAATACCATTGTTTCCTGAAAGAGCTACTTTTACGATATCATTCAATACCATGTTTTAAATATTCCAAAATCATATTAGTGAGCGGAGGTGACTAGTTTTAAAATTTTCCGGGGTCATTCCTTAGTAAATTCCAGGGTTCACCATTATCTGCTGTTTCCGTTATGCTCACGCTGCAGCAATACACTGGTCCCTATTGATGAGTCGGGAGATTCTGATACAACCTGCCACTGTTCACGCTGTATCAGAATCTCCCGACTCATCATCATCGCCCCCACTGTTTCCGCGAGTTCCCAAACTTCCGCGAATAATGGTAAATCGGAAGATATGGATGGATTCTGATGCTGTTTTGGAATATGCACACACAGACTGGCAGACATAGAGAGGAGGAACACGTACTCAGGCATGTAGACATATACAGGCATACATAGAAAGAGGCTTTAAAATCGACCAGCAGAAGGGCAGATTATATTGTTTGTACATTCCATTGGGTGGGCTGCTCTCTTGACGGTGTCTCCTCGGTATGATCCGTTCGGATTTCAATTTGTAAATGTAACGCAGGGGAAAGTAATTCGATTAAAGTTCATTCTACTGTCCCTTTGCGTGTGCATAACCTTTGTAAAAGACATCTCTGCACTACGTATACTCGGCCATTGTATACGTTCCTTTGTTACACTTATCCTTTATTACGTACGCTACTGTGATGCGCGAGATTATGTTTCGTGAATGTTACGTAGACTACATATTTTTTGTTTCTCATTCTTTAATAAATTGATGTTAGCTTCAAAATATCTACTACGAGCGAGGGTTGCTGCTACATAGTGCAATTCGTTGAAACTGTTACTTATTTGTTAGGCTGTTTCTTTGCTCAAAACCTGTTTTACGCCGTTTGCATGTATATTGTAATTATACAAGTAGTAAATAACTTAAGCGGCATGCGGTAGATGCGTGTAGCTTGCTGCAATGTTAACTGAAACACTTCGAAAAGGAATCTTCTTGCTTATAGAACTACAAATTTACGGATAAAATTTCCAGCACTATCATTCGAATATTTTTGCGTGGAACACAAAAAAAAATGACACTGAATAAATTATCGATCGACAAAGTAGATGTGAAGGATAAAAGGGTGCTGATTCGGGTCGATTTTAATGTACCGCTTAAAGATGGTAAGATTACGAATAACCAACGTATTACGGCTGCAGTGCCAACTATTAAGGTAAATTGCCATGATTTTTTTTGTCTGCTGACAGCGTAATCCATCAATATTTAGATCATATCATTCTCATGTCTTTTTAATTTTTCGCATGGATGCCTATGATTTCATAGGTGAAAACTTTAAAAACAAACGTGGGAAAGGAAATAATTCGTGTATATAGTTGCTATCACGAACTTTTTCTAAAATTTCACTAGTATTTACTATTGCAGCATGCTCTGGATCATGGTGCAAAGGCGGTCATACTAATGTCACATCTGGGACGTCCAGACGGGATGAAAAAGATGGAATTCACGTTGGAGCCAGTTGTAGCGGAACTGAAAAATGTTCTTGGCAAGTAAGCATTAATTAATTTATTCAAAATTCGCATTCGATGTTTTATTCATAGAAGAGCAGTTAAAATACTTGTTTGCGTTGCTGCTTTTCAAAAAACGAGAAATTAATTTTTCGAGTGATAATGTTCATATTTCCTGCAGGGATGTCACATTTGTGCACGATTGTGTTGGGCCAGAAGCTGAAAAAGCTACAGCTGATCCTGCTCTCGGCAGTGTTATTTTACTTGAAAATCTTCGATTTTATTTGGAAGAAGAAGGAAAAGGTGTAAATGAGAAGGGCGAAAAGGTATAAATATTTGAGAAATTATCCGGGAATGGTGGATACTTTATTGTTCCGGCTTTCGAGGATTATTCACGACATCAAATTTCGCAGTAATGTAAACTGCGCGTTTTCCGTATAGTTACTGGAGGAAACAATTTAAAAATTGTTCTGTTTAATATGTAGCGACAGAAGTACGAATGATTTAGTTCGATTTTCTGAATTTTGAGAAATGCTTGTATGGACGAGTTGAAATTGGTCGAGTAGGATAATATTAATAATAATAATAATTAAATTGATGTTGTAGCAATTTTAAATAGTTAATAAGTCGTTCTCGTAGTTGTGATTTTTTCATGTTATTTAATTCTAGGTCAAAGCATCACAAGCTGATATTGATAAGTTTCGTGCATCTCTGACAAAACACGGTGATGTTTATGTGAATGATGCATTTGGTACTGCACATCGTGCACACAGGTAGATGTTGTTTTGATTTATTATATACATACCAAATAATATAAAAAATTGAGGCAGATACATCTTTTCTCATTACTGACATAGCTACTTATCTACCAAACATTGCCCTTAGGATGGCTTTATTTTCTATCAGACATTATGTAGTAGTAATTAAGCTAGATTTTATTGTTTGTAGTGAAATCTAATTCAATTTAAAAAACTAGTGCTATCTGGTTACTATCTTTAGACTACTTTGATACAAATTTTTTGTTAAAAAATGTTTGATGAAAAAGTGCGATTGTTAGACACGTTATTTATTTCTTTTTGGTCAAATCTTCCGTTGTTTTCAGTTCCATGGTTGGGATCAAGTTGGATAAACGTGCCACAGGTTTTCTGATGAAGAAAGAGTTGGACTATTTTGCAAAAGCTCTAGACAATCCTGTCCCACCATTTCTAGCAATTCTGGGTGGTGCTAAAGTGGCAGACAAAATTCAACTTATTCGCAATCTTTTAGACAAAGTAATTTGGAACAAATTTTCTCGATATAAATTATTTGTACAGGCTGCTTTCAAGTAAAGTAACAGTTAAACAATTTTGTGATTTCAAATTTTTTCATACTAAAATGGCACTCTCTTCGCAAAATTATATTTTTAATTTTCATTAAAATACTGCCGACTTTATTTAATGAAAAATGGTTCTTTATTTGGTGCTTCTACTCCTTAAAAAGGTAAATGCACTTTAAGAGATTATTTATGGAAAGAGTATTTGATAATCCTTCTTATCTTGTTTAAACAGGTTAATGAAATGATAATTGGTGGTGGAATGGCCTACACCTTTTTGAAAGTTATTAATAACATCAACATCGGAAAATCACTTTTTGATGCCGAGGTGAATAGTTAAATTACTCCATATATGAAGAATCTGTAACTTTTGTGTTGGATTTTTTCTCTTATTCTTTTTCCTTTTATTTACATAGAATTTTATTAATCTAAAGGTGTGTGAATCAAGTTAATGTCTGTAGCCCCACACAGTATCTGAATGATCTTGATGTTACTATTGCATTGTAGGGTGCCAAAATAGTCAGTGAATTGATGGATAAGGCTAAAGAGAAAGGCGTGAAAATACATTTACCAATTGATTTCGTTATTGCTGACGATTTCAAAGAGGTATCGATTCTTTCTTTCATCATACAATGGTAAAACTTTGTTTTTGAAATGATTTCATACTCTATAACAAATCAAATTTGTTATTTTCTTTCCAGAACGCTCAGTTCAAGACAGCAGACCTCAAGTCAGGCATTCCGGACGGATGGATGGGTCTTGATATTGGACCGGAAACAGCCAAACAATTTGCTGAGGTTGTGGGGCGTGCAAAAACTGTTGTTTGGAATGGACCTGCTGGTGTTTTCGAATGGGAGAATTTTTCGAAAGGGACAAAAGCGGTAATGGATGCAGTTGTTGATGTTACTTCCAAGGGCGCCGTTACTATCATCGGTTAGTATTTTAGTTCTTATTTAACTATGTTTCATTTGCATTCATACCGTTCTAGAAAATGCGTTTTATTCAGTTTAAGCGTATATAGTTTTAATATTAAAGGTGGTGGTGATACGGCAACATGTTGCAAGAAATGGAAAACTGGTGACAAAGTAAGTCACGTTAGTACTGGTGGTGGTGCAAGTCTGGAATTACTTGAAGGTAACAACTGTTTTACTTCCTCTATAGATTAGTAAACATTTACTTAATTTGAATGTTTAAGAAGTGTTGCCATTGGATGTTTTGAGGTCATAAGACCAGATGTTATAAAAAGTAGCACTGGGCACTCTCTGATTTCCTCACGTATCTTTAATTTCTTGGAGTTTTTCTTTTGTGACATAAGCAACAATATCGGCAAAGCAAGGGGAAATATCTTGCAACTTAATTTTTGTATTTCAGGAAAAGTGCTGCCCGGTGTTGATGCGCTTTCTCCTGCTTGAATGGCATAGGTAGCTCAGAAATTATTTGAAAATCATGAATCTCTAATTTATTCATTGATGTCAATGATTATAATATTACAATAAATACTATTAGTGATGAAGTATCTATATGTGTGTTGAAGTACAAAATAATTTATGAAAAGTAGCATTTGATTTTTTTTTGGAATAGTATATTAGAAAGAAGAATTATTCTTTTCCATTTCTTTTTTTTAAATTTATTTCTAGTAAAGCATTTTCTTGTACAGAAAGTGTTAAAACGTGCACATCATCTAGGCAATATCACTTAATACGTACCTGTACGTCAGAGTGGTTGTGGAGACTTACTAAGGCAAGCTGTTTATTTTGTTTAATTTTCCTCGCCGATTTTGCTATTTTTAACAACTAGTCTTAAAATTTTGTTGAACATATTTAGAATTCCACGCTCCAAGAAAGTCTTCCAAAATGTTTTCCAAGCGCTACTTGATTAAAGGTTGTATAGAAGTCAATGAAAAATCTGATAATTTGAAATGGGGGTGTAATATTAGGGAGGTTTTGCATCGTAGAGTATAAGTGATACAACAGATGACGTTCTGGAATAGAGAACATTTAGATATGATGGTTTGTCGAATTTACTAGAGAAATTTAAAACTTATTTAGGGAATTTTTCTGTGAAACTTCGAAACTGAAAAAAAGCTTGTGTTGACTTTTTGTTGCTTGATACTTTATCAGTTTCCATTTTTCATAAGAAATGTGAGGTGTATAGTTAATTATGGGTGAGATTAGATTGTCTGGTAACATGATTAAGACCGTCTGATGTGGTAATGCCATTTCCAATTTTTTAAATGAATCGTGCACCGAGATCTAAATAGGATTCTGCATAGGAATAGAATTATATCGTTGGATTCAATCGATAATTTATTAATTATCACACAGTTTTCTTAGCCTATAAACTTTCAGAAACGCTTCACGCTTTATCCCTCAGTTACTTAACTCGGAACAGATAAGCCCGACGATATTTCAGTAAAAGTAAATTTTGGAAAAAAAATGGATGCATTTAAAATTATTTCGTGATTCGTTTGTTAGAAAGAAATTGAAATTCATTGAACTGACTGAAATATCGGTACCATTTTTTGTTTCTATTTACTTAATTTACTAAACGCTATTTTTTGGAGAAAAAAGAAAGAATCAATAAAAAATTGATATCAATTGTTCAACTTACAGTTAACATCTTTCTTGTAAAACAGCCATTGGAGAATTGTGAAATTTTGGTATCATTAAAATAGGTCACATCAACAATTACTAAAAGTTATCATACGTAAGTATAGTTGGTATAGTTGGTTTGAGAACTCGTTCAAATAAAATGAAACAGTGAATAAATTTGGAGATGAGAAGGGGCATATTTGATTGATGAGGATATTTCAAAGATGCGTTACTCACATCTGTAATATTATAATGAAAAGCAGCATTATGAAATATTTTTCAAACTTTTAATTTTTTTAGCAATGAGCAAACTTTGTTATTCCATTGCTGTCGTTTCTTCTATGTATTACAATTGCAATAGATTAATTTATTTGAAAAAAAGTTTTTTTTGCCTTTTTCTTCCGACCAAAATGTTTGAAGAGAAGCAATTTCCGCTAAAATCTGTTCAACACATTTCTTATACCTTAAGGGCAGCAAAAGGATCAAAATTCCAGACGAGAAAATGGAATTTTAATTTGATGATGGCAATTATTGTTGCCTTTTGCCATTTGTCATGTCTGATCATTTATATTAACACGAATAAAAGGATAAAGGTCAATTGACCTTTATTGAATGATCAGATCCGTTCCTTTGGACGATCTATTTGTTAACACTCAAATGAACCAGTTAATCTTTCCTTGCAAGATTAAATTACAAGATTAAATTAATGCCAGATTAAATTACATGGATAGTAGCAATTCCACGTCAGTGATAAACATTTGCTTGAATCGTGTTTATTTTACCGGAGTGTTATCTGTTAAGGATGATGAACTACGTCAAAGAAATAATAATAGCTAATAACATGTATGAATCATCCAAATTTTCGTAAAGACCGTGAAATTTAATTGGCCGCCGACTTATGTGAAATAGATGGCGCCAGCGGGAAGTGTTGCTTAATTTCTGAATTTTGAGTAGGGTTCTTCACGGGTGTGACTTGATTGGCCTGAAGTGAGGGGAGAGGAGGATCTTATGTATACTAGGCCTATTACCTACGTATTTAATCACTATAAGTGAAATGTAAAGGATGGAAACTTCGTGGCAAATAATTACATCTCATTTCAACACTTTCAGAAGCTATCACACCCTTTGAAGCTTTATTAGCGAATTGCAAGAGATATGTATAAATTATTATACGTAATTAGGGCTTACGTGCATCATGCCGTGCACACAATACAAACGAAGCAGCCCTGTGGGAAGCTTTGGATGTATTATGTTGAAAGGTTCTGCGTGAATAAATGTACTCCAACTGTTTGATGCGTAGTTATTTCACTCATTTGCAACAGTTAAACGATAAACGTACATTGAAAACGTAGATAAGTTGGAGAAAGTAAGGAGGAAATGGATTATTCCCACCAGTCACTGACATCTTTCCAAAAGTTTGTGATTTTGTAATTTTAATTGTAACTGCGGGAGGAAATATATGACGGATATACTTTAACTAAAGGTAAAGAAAGTGACACGTTCATTACGTGCACCTTGCTATGACACGTTTTTCAACTCGGGCAAGAAAGGCATGTGTACTTGGTGTTAGGATATAGAGTTTCAGTGGTTATAAAAGAAATTTCCTTATTCACACATGGCTTTGTACATCCTAATGTGCTCATTATCATTTCGAATTTGCGATGATTTAAATCTCTTTTATAAATCGGTTTTTTAAGATTTTCTCCTTTTGTTGTTTCTGTAAAATTTTACATTATAATGAAAACATTTGAAACATCAGAAATTACAAAACATTATATATGTTGTGATTAAAAGCCAACTGTAGATATCCAAATGTTGGAGAGCTGTATAAATGTGTACAACATTTAGATATTTGTTTTTTTTGCCGGCTCCTTTTATCTTTTAAAATTTTTTTTAGATTGTTCTTTTTCAAGTTATAACGAAAATTTTTAGCCTTAAACAACTGTTGCATGCCACCAGCTAGTTTTTGATAGCATATAATTTTTGTTTCATCCCTCACTTTTTCATTTTTTTCCGGCTCCTGTTAACATTATGTGATTACCGGATGCCATGTCAGAGGGCACAATATCAGAAAACAAATTATTCTGGGAATTCGTTGTTTTGGAAGGAAAATATTTTTGCTTTCTTTTTTACCTCTCCGCATTTCTTTTTTTCTATTTCTTTCTTTCTCTTCTTCAAATTAGATGTAAAAGAGAGAAGGATATTTGTTTTCACTTGACTAATCTGTTTAAAGAGAAAAACTAGACATGATTTCCTGACTGTGTCCATCTTTCCGTTCATTATTTTAAAAAATGAAACGAAATATAACGAAGATACAGAATCGTTTCACTATCATTACTAACTTATTTCAGATATGTTATTATCTCTCTTTCGGTAACATCGATAGTTCGTTAATTCCTGATGACTATGTCAGGTTTCATCTATTTTATGCAGTTAACGTACCTTTTATGGTATCCATCGACATTAGAAGCTTGGTAATTTCTTTCCACTCTTTATTGTTGTTATTTTCAATTTGGTTTTTAAAAATAATACATTGTGTTTCATTAAAGGACGACAAATTTAGTGCAATGCGTCCATTCATATACTTAATGTTATGAATAATATAAATGTTCAAGTTTAACGTTATTCTTCAAGTAAATGTTTAAATTGATGCTTTTTAATTTCAAATATCAAAAGTGAATGTAAATTTTCACTTTGAAAAATACTTGCAGCATTTACGTAGTGTCAGAATTTACCTTTGCATTTTAAATGATTGCAGGTAGCTTTTAAAGCCGTTCAAAGTGAGATGAATTTAGTGCTTGTGAAAATATTTCAAAATTTTTTGTGGAATTTGAGTGTATGGTTCATATTTTTTTCCTGCAATATTTTTGTAGAAATGAACGTCGTAATTGGATGATACGTCATACTTCAGTATGCGTTCGTGAAATTCAAGTGTCATTTTTCAGGTTACCGACTCGACCAAATATAATACTTATTATGACCGATGATCAGGACATCGAATTAGGCTCTATGGAGGTCTTTTAGTGCTTCATTTGATTTATCTTTGTCGTGTATAATATCACTCTAGAAATTAAGAGTTGATTCATTTAGAAATAAATCAACTTTTAATCTACAGACTGGAGGTCCGATTTCGATTTATGACCTCACATAGAAGTCTTGGCGACTGTTTTGTATTGATAATTTTCTAGACCGCTTTATATAAGATAAATGTACCTCTGCCTTTTAGTTTATGCCAAAAACAGTACATCTGATTAAAGAACGTGGGGTAACATTCAACTCAGGTTTCGCTTCAACACCTATATGCTGCCCAAGTCGAAGTTCAATATTGACTGGAATGTATGCTCACAATCATCACGTACCTACTAATAATCACAACTGTTCAGGGAACGACTGGAGGTATCCTTTTGAATCGTCGTAATTTAAGCAATTTGGAAGTATTGCCTACAAAATTAGACAGCTGTAGCTGGATTGTTGAATTGCATTAATGGCTGTTATCGTTAATTAGAAAAATAGCGTGCATTCTGTCCAAAGATAAAATAAAATAACATATGATGCATTTTTAGGAATAATCATGAAAAAAATACATTTGCTGTATATCTAAAAAATGAAGCAGGTTATACAACAGCGTATTTTGGTAAATATTTAAATGAGTATACTGGTTCATACATCCCCCCTGGCTGGGATCATTGGATGGGATTGCTTCGGAATAGCCGATTCTATAACTACACGGTAAATGTGAACGGCTGTAAGATCAAGCACGGTTATGATTATAAAAAGGTTTGTTTACAAAAAGACTTTCTTCCTATTTTAGTTATTAAACTTTTTCAGTACTGAATTTTAATTATTGAGAGAACACTTCAACTGCGTCATCGTAAACCGTTTTCAGTCGATCAATATAGAATCTTCTGTTATCTGCTGTAATATTACATTTTTTTTATAGTTTCTGTCATTAATTAAAGAACTTAGAGTGCTACACTATTGCAGGATTATTTCACCGATTTAATTGCTAATGATACGATAGCGTTTATCCGACAGTTGCATGAAGGAGATCATCTCAAACCATATATGATTGTGCTATCATTTCCAGCACCACATGGTCCAGAAGATCCAGCTCCACAGTATTCTTCGTGGTTTCAAGATATCGAAACACACAGGTACATTGATTCAGGAACTCAAAAATGCTGTGTACTTAGTGAAATAATATTTTGTCTTTACAATTAAGTTTAAGGACACAAGCTTGGAATTATGCTCCAAATCCTGATAAACAGTGGCTTTTGCAACACACTGGACGCATGGAACCAGTTCATGTTATATTTACCGATGTTTTACATAGACGACGATTGCAAACACTGCAAAGTGTAGATAGTAATGTTCAAAGAGTTAGTTCTAAAAAGTATTTTTAATTCTGTCACTCGCTGAAATGATGCTGAAGACTTGTTTTAAAATTTTAATGCGCTAAAATTTATGTGCCATGAATCGACAAAATTCTTTTGCATTCATTTTAAACCACAAAGACAACAATTAATAGATTAAAGTAGAACAACGAAGTCAAAAATTTTTATGTCAAAAATATTAAGACTGCCTGTTCATAAGTCGCAATGTCTCTCTTGGCAGTAATATGTCGATGAACTGTAGTAAATACCTTCGATATACTATTATAATTAGCTCCTAGTTATATTAGTTAGGTTATCAAGGTTGATTGTTTTTGCCTATGAAATATAAAAGTAATTTGCAGCTAATAAATGAATTACGCGGTCTGGGTGATTTGTCGAATACCGTCTTCATTTATACAAGCGATCATGGATACCATTTGGGACAATTTGGTTTGGTCAAGGGTAAAAATATGCCCTATGAATTTGACATTCGTGTGCCATATTTTATTCGTGGACCAGGATTTCCGAAGAATATAACGTAAGTTATACTTAATCTTCATTTTGTTAATTTCTCTGTTTAGCAAGCTTTAACATAACGACTATTTGTGTTTTCTGATACTAGTGCCGTATGTTCCATTTCATTAATTGTTGAATTTTGTTCATTTTCTATTCGTTTTACTACCGTTAAAAGTGGAACCAATTTAAATTAATGAGAGCTTCCTGGAACACTCCTTAATTCACTCGACTTTGAAAGAAATTATATAGGATTCGTGAACCTGTAATGAATGTTGATATAGCTCCGACAATCTTGGATATAGCCGGAATAACAGTACCACGTCATATGGATGGACGTTCATTGGTACAACTTGTGCAGCGATACGGTAATGTGTGTTGTTCTTTAACTATGCTGTCATTGATTGGTATTTCCAGTTAATTGATATTTCCAACTTTCACAACACTATGACAAATGAACGTGATACAGCTCTGATCGCAGCTGAAATAGTTTGTTTTTTGTGCTTTCAGTAACAGATACCAGTATAAGAATTGTCATTCCGGTTGAAGTCATAAATACTAAGCCTGAAATCCTGAAGTTGTGTTACAATCCTTCCTAGAAGTTTCGTCTCTTTTTCTTATTATCTTTCTGCAATTACCATCTTTAGGGTTAATTTTTCTTTAAGATAAACAAAAAAGGGAGAGGAAAAAAGAAGCAAGAAAAACGAAGGAATTCAAATGGCGAGATACAGTACTGATCGAACGAGGGTAATCTTCTGTCTTTACTTGTTACCCATCTCCTAAATATCGTAATTTGAAATGAACCTATATTTTTTATCTTATTTGCTTGGTCTGTATAGGATCATGTAGTCTGGGCAAGATATCTTTCGTCTTTTTAAAATATTCAAAACCTATTCATGATATTACAGTTGAATAGACAGTACTTTTCCATTTTTAACCATGTTTTATAGAAAAATGTCGAAATTAACTCGAATACGTGATCGGTTTATGAAGCAACGTGGTCGACTGAATAAAGATGTTCGCTTACAAAAAGCTTGTACTCGATCAGAATTCAGAGGACCATGCAGGAAAGGGCAGGTACTACTAACCTTAGAAGGAAAGTCCATCCGAAGTTACCTCTTGCCAACTTTTTTGTGATACTTAATCTCTTTGGGACTTATCAAATTTATAAGTTGTAAAGTTCTTTCTGCAATTAGTTTTAGTTATTTGGTATAAATTGGACCACTTATTTCCCTTTAGAACTTTTAGAACATGTGTTGCTTCTGCTCTAGTGCAAATGTGTTTCCATAATTATTGTAAAGTCAAATTTTTATTTTAGCAATGGAAGTGCATTCATGATTCTTCCGGCAAGTGGAGAATTTTCAAATGTCAAGCAAATGTGGATATCATTGAGGAATGTAATTGTTCTTCCGAAGATATAATAAAACGACGCTATCGACGATCCGGGAAGAAGCACGGTTTGCTCAACATATTTGTAATTGAAAATTTCTTAGGCATTTTTATTTATACTAATGATTTTGTTGTTGGACACGCAATATGAAGTCAGTTCATTCTACTGCAACATTTAACGATAACTGAAATTATTTCATTGAGAGCATTAGTATTTAATTTTTGTATCAGGTTATTATATTTTAGAGATTTTTCAAATAAAATGTTTTGAGGAAAGGTAAGTGTTCGCAGAACAGCAACTATAGCTCAGTTGGACGAGGAAGGTGAAACAGTTTCTCTAGACGAAACGTTGCGAAGGTTTTGGGAGGAACAATTTTTGCAATATATGCAAGAGGTATTTTTTCAATTCAAATATGGAAATAATCATATGCTCAGAAATATTCCATCTAATAATTATATTTTTCCTCTTACTGCGGTCTAGCTCGGTAAGTTTACCGTCTTATTCATTCTTTTCAATGCAGAAAGAAGTGATGGAAAATGGTGAATGGTATCAAGGTGTTTTGGAAGACCAAAATGAAAGTGATATACGCATCAAGCGATCAATAAAATTGGAAAAAGAATGGATTGACTGTAAGTTGTTATGAAATTCCAAACACATGATAGCCGTGGTTTAAGTAGGATCAAATATCAGAAGGAAATAAGTATTGAATATTTTATGAAATAACCATTATTATCTCTCTGAAGCCCCGTGTGTGCGAAACAATACGAATGTCATTTGCAAGCCGAGAATATTTCGGAACTCCAAATTATGGACAATTCGCAAGGCAAAAGTGAATCGTCGAATTGGAAATCATAGGAGGAAATTACTGTTTGATAAGGTTCCTTATCTTCCTTTATCTCAAATCTACTTTTTACAGGTGATTATGCTCTCATGTGTTTAGAATCGAAGACCTGAAACATGCATCATTAAAGAATGCTGCTTAATATATCAGGATACATATTCTTGTCAAACGATATTTAATAATAATCCCAGTATTTTGATAGTGCTGTATTCTATCAATCTCTCGAAAGATAGTAAAGTTTGACGTCGAAATTCGATATAGAAGATTTTAAATCGATATAGCTCCAGATACAGTTTTCCACATATACTTGCAGGGAACAGTGGTTGACGTTTGGAGTGATACTATTACATATTCCTTGTTTGTTTTATTTCATTAATTAAAAAGTCCTTTTTCAAGGATATGCGCAGAACATTAAATCGAAGACGACTGCTGCCATCGAATAAGTTTTCATCATCAAATAATTTGAGTAGTTGCATCTGTAGAGGGGCGCATGCTCGTCAGCCAAAGTAATTTTTAATTAATCATTCCGATTTACTTTTCGAATACATATTGTTGATGTATTATAAAACGCTTGAAGACAAGTTAAGAATACTGGTTATTTAAAGGATTAAAAGTAGCCGCAATGATGCATTATGGTGGCAAGAAAGTGAGAAAAATGTTCACCACAGCCTACGTGTTGGATTTAATTCAAAGTAATGTTCTTTAAAAAGAATGAAATCGTGGCCAGATGGATTGTTCTACCTTTTTGTAGAATCTAGTTGAGGGAAAAGATAAAATCAATTAGTTGAGCAAATAATATTTGTTCATTCGTGAAGTTATGTTATGCTTGAATATTTTGCAAGATATATTTCAGGACACCGCAAGGATTTTTTCTTATCTGCAGCGATGAATAGGTGGGATACCCGTAGAATGTGAATAATTGCAGAAGCTTCAAGAATGTGAATAATTACAGAAGCTCAAGTCATGGTGAAATGAATGCGAATTGTACGACACCACAGATGAACTGTTTCGTCCATAGTGCACATCACTGGAGGACACCACCGTTTTGGCCGGAACGGTATGGCCAGTTTTGCTTCTGTCAAAATTCCAACAACAACACATATTGGTGCATACGGACAGTTAACAGTACACACAACTTTCTGTACTGCGAGTTTATCACCGAATTTATAAGCTACTATGATATAAATGCAGATCCTTATCAGGTAGTCATTTTTAGAAGTTTTTGGAAAAGAAGAAATTAGGCATAAATGCAAACATGAGTTTGAATTTTTTGAAAAGAACGATTATTTTATTACGTTATCATTTGCTTGCCAAAAAGTATTAAACCTTATTGGTTGTTCTATTGAATAAATGAAAAGGGTGATATAATTCAAGAATATATGCTACTTTTCAAAATTCGGCTAAATGTATATTTTATTGGTTTGATAAATGTTGGGAAGTGATTAATTCGGTGAGCGATAGCTGGTAAGGTATGTTATCAACTGGAACTTTTTATTTCAGTTGCACAATATTATATGGAGCATACCATTGGGAGTATTGGAGCAATTAAGTAGACAACTTGAACTTCTGCGGACATGCCAGGGTCATGCACAATGCGAACATTATTCTTCTTCAGCATGGTATCTTCCATTCATAGAAAGCGATGACAATATCGTTAATTAGTGTTTGCGTTCCATATGTCGGAGTTTTCGAGAATTTTGGAAGAAATTTTCCCAAACTTTGAAAAAATTTTAACTACGAAGGATACTAAAGAAAGAAAGAAAAGATCTAAAAATTAGTACGTTCAACTTTAAGTTTATATTGCATCGAACGGTGTTGCACAAAAGCTTATCGCTATAACGCCTTTGGTTTTAATCGTTTTTGTGTATTTTTTTAGGGTCAGAGATTTGAATAAACGACCTTATAGATTAGTAATATATAGACAAACGACAAAGGCATGACTGAACTTTTTTGCAGTTTTTTTAAATTTAATAAGTGAATATCAATGGTCTCAATGATGGGGAATTAATTACTTTGTTCAATTACCTGATTTCAAAATATTTTGAAGCTGTGGAAAGCATCGAACTTCCACGAACTGTAATTTAGTTATCTGTTTTTCCAATTTATTCACTTCATCATTGCGTTCAGCTAGGTTTCAGACTAACTTAACTCATTTTGGGTGATTCTTTATTTCTACTCGATTATTTGAAACAACTGATTTTGAATTTCTTGGAATTGATATTGCAGTTCTGCAGCTAACATGTTCACTTTAATTAGTAGGCGTGAACAGTGCATTTTATAATACTGGCAGTGGTCTCTTATCGGGTAGAAGAGTGGTATCAAAACTTCAACCAAGATGATACGGTGAAGCTCTAAAACTCTGAACATCAAACAATGGTTGTTGGAGATATGCATCTCGATGAGTTAAATTACCAGAAAATGTAGAGAAATTAAAGCTAAGCTTACTGTAGTTGTAGTTGTCAGGACGGAGTTGCAGGTTTTGTTGTGCCTGTTTCATTAGTGTCTGCAGTAACTATAGTAAGGTCCAGAATAATATTTTCATTGCTGATTTTGCTGTTGCGGATGCTCGATTTTTTTAAATCCTACTATTCCTGTTAAGTCAATAATTTTGTTGATGTAACCTTATTTTCCCTTTAACAGGTAGACTAAACTATCCAAGTCTTGTTTCCGACTTAACGAAATTGTAAACTGGAGGGCAATGGGGACAACAAAGGGAATTGAAAGTTTTCTGAGGAACAGTTGATTGTGTGTTGTGCACATTAGATATACATGAAGTTTATCACATTGATATTAACAATCCGTTTCATTATTTGTTCATCTTTTTTCGCTGACAGTATAACAAACTAATAAGATATCAATCAGTTACGACAATAGCCTACAAAATGTCATAAACATTGATGTAATATAAAAAAATCTAAAAACAATGATTACTCTGTGACTTCCTGATTTTCCTTATTGCTTCATTTTTCTCTTCATTATCCGCCTAAGAGCGAAGATGCTGCAGTAGGACTCTTTGTTTTACATAAAGATACATCTGAAATCTTTGAAAACACAAATTTAGTTACAACCAAACGTGCTTTAAATGCTGCATATTTTGTTACACTCTTAAAGAGATTAAAGTGATCAGGATTTTGATGGACACCAAGCCTTTCAGAAACAACATTTTTCAGGTGGAGATATACCCCATCCTAAAAAGGATAAACAAAAGCAAATATTAAGGATGATATAAAGCAACAAACTGGAAAACCGTACATGAAAGAAAATAAGATATAACCGTCATATAATAATAATAAAGCATGTCCACACTGACAGCAATATATATATATGATTTAAACTTAAGAGTACAAGCATACGTTGAGTAGGAATACAACACAACATAATGTTTTAAAAGGCATTTTTTTCTAACATATAGAGCAAAATGCTTGAAGATGTAATTCATAATTTCAATAACATCCAAAAAAAATGAATGGAAGAATTTATTCTAATGCGATTTACAACCATGATTCTCCAACACATTCCATTTTCGAAAAACGGAACTTCCTGTCTGTTCCTTAATTGAGAAAAGATGGTACAACTAAAACCTATTTGTTGCTTAAATATAACCATATAACGTTGTGGCACATTGTGTACCTTTTAGCATATGTCGGACACTGTCGTCTTCAATTTCTTTCCATCGTAAACTGTTTTGAACTGTTCAGGCACAGCAAACTCTACCTGAATAACGAGGCCAATAATTCATCGCCTACTGACTTTTGGTGATTTCCCCTTTCCCTGTACTCATTCTTTACTAAGCGTGCTAGTCATTGGTAAGAGCAAAAATTAATTCCAAAATGTCTCTCAGTCACATTCAGACCGGAAAAAATTTCCACTAAATTTGAAGTGTATGTTATAGTACAGCGGAATACGAAATAAAAGTTACGAGCTAAAACTATGCCAGTTGTTATCAAACAACAGGAGCCGATATTAACTGCTGACACTTCAAATTTAATAAAATAATGAGAGAGAACATCATGAAAAGAACATTCTGTTCCCTCACACTTGAAACACCACACAAAATGAGCTGATGCTTATTGTTATTTGTCAAACAAGAAATGATGAAGAAAATATTTCAAGAAGTTGATAATTATAAAAAAGGACCGACTAATTTATTGCACTTCATTTATCTTCATGTCCTGTACAAAACTCTTCATTAGCTTCTTCACAAAAAAAAAGAAAATTAAAAGCTCAAAACTCACGAAGTCACCATCTTCAACACCTGGTACAAGCACATTCATCTCAGATGATTTACTTGTTATTATTTCCGCATTTATTGCACTCTTACTGAGATACACCTGACAACCATCAGTTTTCTGAATCGATAGTGTTGGCATAGCACCGAGCGTCTGCAAATACATTAAAAAAAATTATATAATATCGACAATGCAGTTCTACAACCAGTTTAATAAATTGAGGTGTTAAAAGAGTATATATAACGCACATACATCTAGTACCATAATACTATTTAGTAGCGTTATAAGCAATACACGAGTGCTACTTCCTCTCAATAACTACATTAAAATTGAAATTGAAAAAAAATAACCAAAACTGTTTTGAAAAAAGCACCTATAAAGACTCAAAATGCTTGCCTGTATTTGCACGCTTTGACAATTAATTACTTCCAGCTGAGACAGAAGGCTGTCAAATACAACCGATGTTTTTTTGCAGCTATCCAATGTTACTGAATTTACCTTCCCCTTAATCTGAAAATTCTTCCTTTTTCAACTTTTTTTTTCTTTGGCTCCCCTTGAAAAACTCATGTACTGTTCCCTTTTGTTTGGATATGAAATATATAACAGAACTAGAAGTCGATTAAAAATTAAAAACAAATTATGTACTAGACGCTTCAATTCAGTATTATTATTTTAGCATGTATGATAAAACAGAGTTGATGAAATACTGAAAATAATTTTCAGAATATTCATTTTACATTTCATTATCGACAAAACTTGAATAAATGAGTAATCCGGACTAAATAACTGCACAAGTAGATCATTTCTGCAAAAACCAACCGACCTGAATGACGCTATTCTCGCATTTGAATACATAGACTGTTTGCTTCATATCAGAAATTTCAACCACCACACTGTTGTTGTTTTTATAGTATTCCTCAAATATAATCCAAGTTTAGTGAAGAGTTTTCTCTCTTGACGCCTTACCTTGCTTGTATAGGATTTCTAATTTTCCTTTATTTTGCTTCCACAATCCGCACAATCCTTTCCATCTATCATAAAAACAGTAAGAAATTTACCAAGTTCCATTGCTTGCCATTATCCAACCAAGTCTTTGGCGGCTTGTCTTGGTTTTTTACTAGCGAGGTACTACCAGTTGCTGTCAACATGGCTTCCTTGCTTTGCATCCCAGCATCAACTTCTTTCTGCTACAGAAGTACAAAAATTTATTAGTTGCTATAAAATGAAAGTTTTCAAAATTCTGGAAAGTAGGATAAACGGATTAGCAATTCACCTATATTCTAAATCCGACACCAGAGTTTCCGATATATATATATATATATATATATATATATATGATATATCGGAAATATCCGTACCTGTGATCGAAGTGCCGGATTCTTATGTGTTTGCATATCTGGTGTTACTTTTTTCAGACGTTCTGTAATTTTTTCACCGGCATTAATTTCCGCGAACAGTGCTGCTCGATCACTTTTATCTGTTGAAACATTGGTTTTAGATGGCACTGCAGCAAAAAGATCTAAAAAGAAGAAGACACCTCATTACCCATCAAAACAGTTTGAATGAATTTGAATGAGTGAGACCATATGCACAATATGTTTGAATCTGTGGGAGTTTTGCAATTATCGAAGTGAAAAAGCAAATAAGAACACTGGGCTAACAATAACAGCTTGTAATTCTGAAAAAAGTTCATATCAAACTGCAAGTAACATAAGACGCTGAGATTCAAATCGGATGCGGTAAAGATTTAGCTTCTCAAATGAGTTAGATCAGGTTACTTCGGCAATCTAACTCTTAAAATCACCTACTTTAATTTAAAACACCACCGGTAAGCTATTAATGAGGGCAACCTTAAAAATGTCCTTAAGATACAAGCACGCACAAAAAAACACAACTGACCTGGTGGTAAGACAGGAGGAGGTGGTGGAGGTGGTGCACCTCCAGATGAAATGCTGACTTGTTTTACCAGTGCTGGTGGCTTCGTGCCCTTCAAAAAAAAAATTTTAATTCCACTATTTTATATAGCTCATAGAGTAATGGTAGATGTTGTAACTAACTAATCGCAATCATGGAACTACACCTTCTTAATTCTGGCTTGTTTATTTCTGCCCAGTATTTTCTGATTTTTTTAATTCTTCTTTCATTACCGTCCATGAATTAAACTTTTTAACTTATTTTCTTTGCTGAATACATTAGAAAAAAATCTCTGCTCCACCAAAAGAATATAAAAAAATGCGGATGGAAGACATAACGCTCAACTACAAGTCAATCATAAGCAAATCATTAGATATTAAGAATTTGGTGTAAACATGTGACAGACAAAAAAAATGAAAAGATAAGTAGCAAAAAGATTAAAAAAAGATTGCTTTAAAGTAATCTAAAAACCCTTCCAAATTAATAACTCACTGGGCAGCTGTTCCAAACAAGACCCGTAGTATGTACTTGTTGTACATATTTCTTCAAAGCATTCAAAACATCTGACCATGACTTCGCCCATTCGGTATGGATCTGGAAAGCACATCAAATGATATAGAAAATTCCAGGATCGCAGTAAACATAAAGATTAGAACTAAATTAAAAATGTGCTTAAACCGTTTCGGAGAAAGGGATGCAAATAAACCAAAGTATGAAACACTTATGATCAACATTTAGAGACAACATACCTTATCGTCCTTCCACTCTTTCAATACACGATTCACAAAAAACACTGATGCTTCAAACATGTCTTTGATAAATGGTGCAGGTGTTGGTTTCTGTAAACTAGGAAAATCTAACGAAGTATAAACGAAAAGAAAAAGAAATATGGTATATTTATTTACACTCCCATGCTGATGTAAAATAGAAATCTAAATACGGGGAAGTTTATTTCAAAATATGGCATGTACTTAAAAAAAACGGCAAAAGTTAGGATGCCTCGAAAATTTTACCACAGCGAGCCATCCAAGGGCTTGAATTCCTTCACTTGCTGCTGAAATATGATTGAAAAATGGTGTATTCCTTTTGGATTCTTTGAAGATAGATAAATCTTCCATTAATTTAACCAAAGGGCTAAGTTTTGATTGAAGCTCCTTAATAGACGGTTCCTTTTGACCAGCAGCTAACCAAATAAAATTACGCTGCTCCGAGAAAAGTGTCGACAACTTATTACCCTAAAAGTATACGCGTTATTTAATGCAGCATTTCTAAAAATTAAACATTTTCTTTCCACTGATCTTCGCTAATCTGAAAAAGGAGTATGAATCAGAATTTTCACCAATATCACCACCTTTGGGATCATTTTTTGTTCAAAATGGCTAATACTGTTTATCGGTCACTATTTCAGGATCCTTCAGACATATGTTTAGTCTCACAACCAAATAGAAAGATAAAGAAAAATAGAAGAAAAAATAATTTCAAAAGTAAAGAAAAACGATTGGAAGGACACACCACTATTTGCAGATCACCACCAATATCAGCACTTAGTTTCAGCAATCTTTGAAGAGGCTCATCAACAGCATCATCATACTGCACAATAGATAGTGGAGTTTCACCTGATGCTAAAATTTCCATAAAATACTAAACAAAAGATGTGCACAGCAGATGCAACCTTTTACCAACTGAAATGGCATCCGACCAAATGATATGATATTACGATCATCAACAGCATTTTTCTCTTAAATTTCCTTACAACATAAATTTCCTTTTTGGGAAACAAGCTGTTGACTCCATCAATAACTGCTCAATTTTTCAAACATCAATATTCATCATCGTAATGTCGGAAACTACTATGTAAGCACTGTTCAAGATGCATTCCTAAGAAAATCAAGCTAAAATTTAAAACTAGCAATTTATTCCTTATGGTAACTATTTTTTGAAACCTTTAAAGAATATTTTTCCTTTGCTCGTCCATTTCATTGAATCAAACGTTTTAAGTTAAAAAAAAGAAAAAGGTACAACCATTACAAATACCTAAAACATTCCTTTTCGTGCATCTATAATTAGTGGTACAAATAACCGGACACCTAACGACAATTTCATCGAATTGGGCATAAGAAAATTTATAGAGTATAACGACATGTAAAATGGGATTTGTGATATCTAATCACTTTTCACCACATTTAATCTTACATACTATTCACTAATCAAAGTTAAAGTTAGAGATGAAATTCAAAAAAAAAATTGTGTATAAGAGGAATTTGCAAAGGAAAAAATTCCAGATGAAAAACACATACATGCCTTGTTCATTAAAAACAATAATAATGATAAAGACAATATCTTAACAGTTTATTGCAGTAAGGTATGACCACTTTGAATATTACTTACTTTTACTCCTTTCGAGTTCATTCTTTATAACACCAGTACTATTTCTATCACACTGAAATGCAACTTTTTTTGGCGTTTTAATTCCCGAATCTTTTACTGATCGCATACTATTTCCATCTCCATCTTTCATTAAAATTCCAGGTGGACCTGCAGTATTTCGAGTTTTCTCTCCAGCACTAACGAGTGCAATATCATTCACAGGAAATGGCTGGTTTAAGGGTCGTGCTGTGACAAAAGTGGTAGAAGAATCATAATCTTTTTCTAGTGTAGCAATATCGTGGGAAACGATAGACTGCCCCTTCGACAGAGTTATTTCTTTTCGCATTTTCGTACTTTTATCGATGCCTGTTGTAATTCCTGGTTTATCGGCAATAAACATTGGATTTGTTTGCTTATTTGTTTTACCCGTTTCACTAACAGAATATACTTTCTGTTCTACCAATTTTCCAATGCTACTTGCTGACTCGGTGGTACTTTGTGGAGCGCCAATCATGCGCCGTCCGATAGTCCCTGAAGTTTGTGTATCTTCCTTCAATTTAGCATCAGTCATTTCGTCTTGAGTCTCATGCATTTCAACTAATGATTTCAGTTGTGTATTTGTAGATATGGAGGTATCCTCTGTGCAAACAGTATTCGTTCGGAATATACTACGTACATCTTCTAAATTACATAGTTTCCCTAATGATACGAGCGGTGGTCCTTTGATATCAACAGTGTTATGAAACTGCCGAACACTTTGGTCGAAAAAATTTTCCATATGTCGCAGTGAGGGAGATTGCTTCGGTTGCTCCTTAAGAGGAGATGTAATAGGTCCGCCTGCAATAGGTTCCGTTACTGTTCGACTACCCAAAATATTGGCTTTCCTTCGGAATTTCGGATCTAGCTCCAATTCTGCCCGAACTCCCTTCGCGACATTAAACATTGCTACGTTCTCCGGTAAATCATTGCCGTTGATTTTTATCAAATTCGGATCTGATGTACGCCTTTGCGATGGCCCAATTTTTGGTGATGCTATATGATGTAATGTTGCATAGTTTTTACGCCTTTCCAACTGCTGATAAGTAATTGATTTCTGCTGCTGTTCACTAAAAGGAACCTGAGATGCATTAGACGGAGTAGAACTGCTAACCCGTGTTTCGGAAGAACCTCCGTGTTCATGGGTTGATTCATGCATATCAGCATGTCCACCAATTCGAGCGTGCTCAGCAGAAGGTACTGTTGAATCTGAACGAAAATGATTGCCTTGATTGCTTGTGATCAGTCGACGGTGTTCTTTGAGGTATGGACTAACAGTCCGTAAAGTCTGTTCTGACTGCAGTTCTAGAGACCGTGTTTGAGCTGTCCAAGGTGGTAGCTCCTGGCATACATTGCTTCTCGATATTGGAATACGCACTTCCTGTTGGAAAATGTTCAAGTCCTGACCAGAAGTTCCGCCTGAATCAGCTGAATCATGAAAGGGTATTACCTTCTGTTTTTCATAATTTTTGAAACCCACTGTAGACGTCCCAGATGAGCTGACACTATTTGGTCGATCTCCTTGCACATTCTTAACAACCTCAACTAAACATGAGTCTTTGGAAATTCTCGTCTGTCCGAAATCAGTATTGCTAATGGAAGTATGATCCACTGGTGGCCTAAATGAACCAAGATGGCTACCCTCATAAATAGGAGCAAAATTGATTGGTGGTACACTGGCACGTCCACTTTTCGATTCTGGCATTTGTAAACTGGCCATACTAGATGATGAATGCACACTATTACTCATCGAACGGTATGACGTAGAGTGCTGTCCAAACGGTCTTGGACTCTGGAAGAACATTTCCGCCACTTGTTTCTCCTTTTATACAAGAAATCAAAATAGGAGGAACAAATAAAAGCAAAAACTGCCGTTTCAGAAGGAAATAGCGTGAATAGGCGAAGTAAGTATCAGCCTACAAATTTAATACAAGCTGGAAGAATATGCCATTATCAAATAAACAGTTGTTCAAAGAACTTCAGCAAACTTTTCAGTGCAGTTGACGGTTTAACTGCGATTTCCCAAGCTCAGTGTTCGGAAATATTGTTTCAAATCAACCGAACTAAAAAAGAAAACAAATAAACGACAATTCGTTAAAAATTACTAAAATGCTAGTGTTTATCGATCGTTAGATTCCAATAAAAGAAAATTCTAACAGAGTTAGCAATTTCCATGTGAGAAAAAAAAAGACGAGCAGTAAATGTCCTGCCACAGCACTCAAACCCATCCTAAATAATTCACAGCAAAGAAAAGCTTTATTAGTTGAGTTTTGTAACTCATTTGTAACCAGGACGAATCAAGACTATGATAATCAATTAGAAACACAGGCAGTTTCGAAAACAAAGTTCCGCAACTCTTCGAAGCCTAGAAAACTTCGTAACCATTCTTCTAGTTTTCGATAAACAACCGCGTTTAATACTCTCCACACACAATACTAAGACACAAATTACTCAAATAGTCTCAATGGTTTAACAAAAATCATGTGACATTTTTTAAGTGTTTTTAAGGATTTACAACCAACCAGTCACGCACCGCCTTGCAGTCTTGGGAAAATATTCATGTATTACGAAGTAACTGTTTCAGAAGAGAAGCATTTCCATATAATGGAATACTAAAATCATCTTCAAAGAAAATTCTCATAGAAGCAAAACGAGAATTTTCGACAGAGATTTGTTCCACTAAGCAACTGTTCCATAGGGCTCAAAAAGCTTGCAGCATTGAACGAACTGTTCTCTTTTCTTTCTCTCCTCTCTAAACTTGAACAACTAACTGATAACTTCAACAAGGCTGCAACTGAGGGATGAAAACAAACGTTATCAAATCTTGTAGCTCAAAATAAATGCTGACCAAGAAATTGGAAAAAAAATACTTATCAACAGATAAAATGACTTTTTGAAGAACTGAAGAAAGGATATCGATAAAGCTGGGTGTTATCATGTGTTTACGTAAAAACTTCATGCAATATTTAAAAAAAAATGAAAAAGCTTATTGAGGTAGAGAGCTATAAAAAAATCAGAGAAGATACTGCTTCAAAGTGCTATATAAGGCCTTGTTCAAAATGCAGTCAGCTGAGATATTACGGTTCTCACGTTTTCCTGCAGTCAGTTCTCAAGTCTTTCAAAACAACAGAAGCATTCTAATAATACAAAAACACCAAGAAATTCAAATTAACTGGAACTGGAACTTGAATAAAGCGATAATGTGCTTGTAACTGCTGACCGAAAACAATGTTGCAGCAGTTCCAGCAGCACCTACACTAATAGTACATAAAAAGGGAGAAAAAAGGAATAGATAAGAATTATGGATACGAAGCCTCAGGGTAAGAACGAGCTTATTCTCACTTTCTACAAGAACATTTCAATCATTTTCATTAGCATCCACTGCAGTTGTTTGCTTCACAGAACGTATGCTCTTATCGACATCAAAACTAATGACATTACCATCATCCGTGTTACTTCATTTTGTTACTTCGTTTCGACCATTCATCTGTGGCCAACTCAAGATGCAATTCATAAAAAAAATTCTAAAACATTTTAAAATCTTCTTCACCACATAAATCAACACAGAAACACACATACGCTCACAAAGCGCTAGACATCATCAATGCATGCACAGTCTTTCAACCAAACATACGCTACTCTCACTATATTAGACATGCCTCGATGTACGTTCTCCAGCTCTACTGCCTACTGAAACGGAAAGAACTGATATAACAGTAAAAATACATTAAAATTCAGTAGAGCGTAAAAAAAATCAGTTCCGAAAGAGATATTTACAATCATTTTGCAGAAAATGAGGGAATTTATTCAACTTCATCCATCAAACAAATAAAACTTTTCATCAGAAAGTTTCATTTTCTACCTTTTTCAGATTTTAAATTCCAAGCTATCATGAGAAATTCATGCGTGCACGAAATAAGGACGTCCGGTAAAATAAGTCAATAAAACTAAGAGTTAGATTCTTCTAATATGTTATACTTTTAAGAGATTATAAGCCATATTTGCATTATAATCTATATTTCTAATAGATGCTTTCATTAATCTCTTATATATTATTGAGAAATGCATTCCTGAATTATTTTTACACACACCTTTTCAGGTCACAAAACAACTACAATTCAGGTGAAATCGAGTTCTCTTTGAAAAAAAAATCTTACAACTGAGTAGACTACCCAATAAAGGTTGCATAATTTATCTAATTTTGAATCGCCTAATCTAAATTATATAACTGAAGGCACACACGGATCTAATCAGTAAAAACAATATACAATTATTTTCCGAAGTACAAGCAAATGAAGTTAAAAAAACTATACTATGTCACGCCTGACTGTTGGTCATCTACCTCAATTACAATTAATGCCTCAGTCTTATGCAAACTATATATACATATATAAAGATATAATATCAAAGAGCACTACCTCACGATTAGAGAACATAAAAGGCAAAGGACTTAAATAAGCTTACAGGGAACAGTCGGTGGTGGTATATCATCTCCGGTAGGCTTTGGTGCTAATGCTGGTTTCTTAGCACCTAATGCTTCCAAACGTAGTGTTGCTGTTTCAAGTCGCTGCACCAACTTTTCCAAATTACATGCTATGTTTGTATTCATCGTTATTTGCTGTTCTTCGTTATGCACATATAAGTCACCTGCCTGCAATGTGAATCACAAATTTATGCAACATGTGCAAATACGTACTATAAAAAAAGCTATTATTTGCATCAAGAAAACTAGGAAAATCATATGGAAAATTACGAAATCATGAGCAAAAGTACTGTTGGTATATTAGACATATTAAAAAAAGCTGTATGAAAAAGTATAAACTTAGGCCAGAAAAACACAGAATTTCTTTAAGCAAAAACAATTCAAACACTGAAAAATAGAAAAAACTTGCCATTGTTTGTTGAAAAAAAGCTCAAAAAAGAAAAAAAAACTGGTATACAAAAAGTGTCAATTCAAATGAAATCGAAAAGAAATTAGAATGAATAAATAGCTCGTTTGCATAAGGACATCAATTCATGCAAAAATAGACTTATGGAATTAAATTTTGGAAGTTCGAAAAAAGGCAACAAACATAATCAAGTACATAGATGACTCAAAACCTTGTCCAATTAAATCAAAATTTCAAATAAATCAACGAAATGTCATGAAAAAGACGCAGCCCATTCAGCCAGCATTTTACGAAAACCCGCATCTCACTCACTTACAAGATATTGCAACCCACCAGTCCCACTTACGCTAAAAGCACGAGACAATATAACAAAGTACACTGAAAACTCATCAAATAATATAAAAAATACCGAAATATTCAAAAATAAAAAACATAAAAGTAAAGCGAGCAAAAGAATAAAAGATCTAAACGAAAAAGATAACGCTATCCTAATTTAATTTGAGGAACAACGGACGAAGTAAATAATAATTTCATTAAAATGATTATTTAATGAAACGAAATAAAAACTTTGCTAAAGGCAAATTCAATTACACAGCGAGAAATGAAACTGCTAGTGGGAAATTGAAGGAGATGAGTAATGGAAATGAGTGACAGCCATTTAATTCAGTGGTCGGTGCTTAAATGATGAATGATCGTTACTGGTTCAGTGGGTAGAGGGGGAGCAAATGGATCATCAGCTCTAAAGCTGATGATTCACTCATACTCTTATGTGTAATATGTGTCTGTACGTGTCTGTCTATATGTGGGTGTATGACAGGCCTGTGCCCATTTGCAAATCATTTTAAAAGGCTCTTCCGTATCTTATTCGATGAGAATAAAGTTAGATGTGAGGAACAATGAAAAGTATTCCTTAAGGAACCAATGAAACAGTTATGACCAAATTTATTAAGCTCAAACAGTATTTTGAAGTTTGTTTTTTAATTCATTTCACAGTGAGTGAAAAGATGTTGAAGTATTGCGAGTATGAAACATTGAAGGTTAGTGTGTCATTTCAAACTAACACGTGAAATTTGCTGAATTGAACAGGTAGAAAAGAAAGCATTTGTTCTTCAATGACATTAGATAAGTAAGTATTAGGAGAGAAGTGATAAATAACAGTAATTGAAATAGTGAAAAAAAATAATGAAAATTTCCGGATGAACAACAAGCGAAGTTGAAATGATAAAAAGGAACGAAAATTTCCGGATGTATTCGTTTCTTCTATTTTGGCCTTAAAATAATGGATGGTTGGCTTTGATATAAGAAATAGTTGAAAGCTTGTGGAATAATATTCGTTCACCGCAGGGGAGGGGGAAAGTCTCGAATTGTAAGATTATGTCGACTTTTTTCCTTTACTGCTTGCGGTAGTAGCAAACGATAGATGTAAGGCATTCACTAATAAATGCTCAAAAGAAGTTAAATTCTAATTTTTCATTTTGTCCAGTAATTAAACTTAAAAACAGAAAGCCGTGCAGCTTAGCAGAAGAGATGAGAAATAAAGAGTGGTTTTTTTAAAGTTCAATCGATTGAATTGAAATCTGTGTAAACATTTAAGATAAGAGAGAGATGCAAGGAAAACACCTGGCAGAAACATATCTTACATCTCGCAAACAGATATCGAAATACTTCTTGCATTTATCGATTAAGAAAAGTGTGCATTCAATTGATTCGTAAAATAAAATAAGGGAAAAAGTAAAAGTAAAATAGAAATCATAAAATTCCCATCAAATTGTGAATGAAATTAAAAGATTTAATTGCTCTTTTCGTCCTTTAATTTTAAAATTTCAATTCTCCAAAATCACATGTTAGGACTAAAATTTCATTAATATGAATATTTCAAAAAAACAGCGATACGTTTAAATATTTGTAGTTAGACTCAAAAATTTTTAAATTTTCTTTTCGTTTCAAGCAGCTCGGAAACTTCAAAAAGGAGAATATACAATTTTAATTTGTAACTTTAGCAAAGGATGAGAAGAAGGAAGGGAATATCTTAATTATTGTATTATTTGAAAGGTTTTGTCATTTAATATTTTAATCTCAGTGGTTATTAGTCATTTGTACAACAAAGATATTTGTGACATGCATGACTGCCAGTACTGCAATTATAACAGAAGTTGAGGACTGATGGTAAAGTGAATTATATAACAAGTAATTCTCCGAGTTTGAAGATAATTTGTTTTATTAGCAAAGTAATAAAAGCAGAAAAAACTAACGGTGTGATTGGGAACAGGTGAGGGAGTGATGAATAGATCGTATAGTGGCGGAAATATTTCATAATGATCAAATGGTTGGTTGAATACAGTGCTAGGATCGAGTTCCCAGTTGCGCAAATGACAGGGTGATGATATCGGTGTCAGAGATGCATCACGACATGCATTTCCGGAATTTCTTCTGGATCGAGCCAAGCAGGAGGAATTATTTTGTATATTGCAAAATAATACCGCTGATGGTTGTAATTTATTCCTAACATTTCCCTGCTCTTTCATTAGACAATCATCCTTAAATTGATATTCTCGTTGGAAGCATCGAGCGAAAAAATTCCAAATAAATGACATTTTTCATTTGGCAGTAATCATTCGGACAAATCGACGTACGTAGAAATGTAAGGAATTATCGTTCGAATGAAATACAGGAATTCTAATACGAATCGAATTGAATTCAATTATTTTTTCCAGCTTATGATCGAAATTGGAAAGATATATGAAGTTTCGTTCTTATTAAGCCATTTATGATGAGCGATTTCATTTTTTTAGTAAAATAGAAAGGACAGTGATAGTGGTCAGCAACTTGAAATTTTGGAGTAGGCCGTGACACATTTACAGACAAATACTTTATCGTCGTGTTAGAATGAGTGATTTCACTCTCTTCGATGACTTCTTTCTTCTTCCTTCTTGAAATCTAAAATAGCAAACAAAATTGAGAAAACTTTAAAAATACAATAATAGTACAATCTGGTAATTTATATATCTCAGTACAGCTTCTCTTTGTCTTGCAGAGAAAAAAAGAAAAAAGTTCTGTAGAGATTTTAAACGAATTTTGGAGGACATAGACGTATTTGTAAATAAAACAGGTGGGGGGGGGGGAGGGGGAGGGGATAGGATGACGGATTACTTTTCAAGTATTTTAAATCAGTAGAAGGGAGCCCTGACAACTTCTTTAGTATAATGTCTTCTTCATTTTGGTGAAAATGGAAAAGCATTAATGAAATAGATATTTAGTTAAAACGAATGATGGAAATGAAGGAGACAGTTGGAAACACTTTCAGTGAGACACTCAAAAATTTCATCAATTTTCTTCCAAAATGTGTGCGTTTGTAATTCGAAACGAATTAACGTCTCATTTACAGAATATCAGTTTCCTACATAAACTAAAAAAGGTAACAATAGTTGGCCTTAGCGCAATAAATAAGCAATTTCATGCATAATTTAACTAATATCTTTGTGAGTTTTAACATCGATGAATTAGCAATTTCATAGTTTGATCGTACCATCATTTTCCTGTGATTTTTTGCAAAATTTTGTTTCTGTTTACTGCTTTTTTGGGAACAAACGAACAATGCTGAAGGAATGTTGATGAGCCATCTTTATTGCTTTCTCGAACATTTCCAGATTTTAATTCTTTTAATTTAGCATTTAAAACAAAAAAAAACTTTTAGCTGAATGTGGAAGTTATGAAAAGGGTAGAAAAAATAGACAGATAATATTTGCATATATGCGTAGCACACTTTTTACAAAAACTCCAAAGGCATTTGTTAATTCTGTCAGTTCATTTCGTTAGTACTTTACTGCGTTTGTCTTCAAAAAGATATGCTTCGCTGAACTGAGAATATTCAAGTGCTATTCGACAAAAACTGACAATTCAAAATTTCCAATAATACAAAAACCGTTGTTATTCAATAATTTAAAATCGTAAAAATGGAGAGGTGGCGAGTGGAAATGTAACAAATACGAGTGGAATACAAATTTTTGAATGATATCTGTTTGAATCAAAAAAAAGTGCTAAGAAAAAGTTTGAATTCACTTCAATGCATTACAACCAAAACAAATTTTCATAATTTTTGTCACTCTATTTTTTTATTGCGCAGCGTTTCGGATGAAGCGTTTCAATTGCGCCCCGCGCAAATTGCTTAAAGAATTAATTTTTTTCCCCCAACTCATTCATTTTTGAAAATACTGGAAATTCCTGAGCATTTATTCTGCCATTCCATTAATTTCGCACAAACATTGCTCTTTTCCTTGCCGGTTCACTGATAAAATTTCATTTGACAAATAAATTCTTTTTTTGTCGATAATAAATAAGACGAGCGACTGAAAGGAGAAAATTCCGGAAGAGACTGGAAATACATTGCGGAAATGAGGAACTGAATGACTCATTTTAATGAGAGGAATTGAGAAAGTGGAGGAGGAACGAATTCTCGGTGACATCATTGCATTAAACTTTTTAGCAACTTCCGTTATGCTTTTAATTAACTCAGTTGCTTTTTTTCTTTTCTTCTCTTCTCTTTTCTCCACAATTTCGATTATTCAAATTTTATGATTGTTAAAATCTAAAAAAATCATTGCGAACAATTAACCCTTTATTGAATTTTGTTAAGAATTCCTAGGATTAACTCACACTTACTTAATTAGCACCGATTAGTGCATGTACTTAATTTGTTATGATTAATACCTTAATTTAGTACATACTGACCACTAACACTTTCACGTAATTTATGCTGGTTAACATCACTACCTTGGCACACCAACGCCTAATTTCATATTTATTAATACTTACATGGAATTAGTTCTGATGAGCTCACACTATTTCAACCATATCTGCTTACTTTTCCTCAATAAATTAAAGTGTATACATAGTATTTGATTAGATTTAGCAATTAGCGCAAATACATAAAGCATTCGATGTGATCTAATCTGTGAGTAACAACGAAAAAGTAATACCATTAGTTTCATATCCTTCGATAACTTATTTCTTAAGTTTTATAAATTTAAATCTACAAAAAATTCGAAAGTTAAAGTGAAATTAAATTTTGTTTGCTGTGGAAAAACAGAAGTTTGATATTATTATTACCGTTTTTAATATTGCTATTAATTGTTATTACTACTAATTTTGATTTTCTTCATATTCGGAATCTTATCGCTTTTTTACTTTATCCCCTTTAATCTCCTTGCTACCTCTGCTTCTTAATAAAAGTCTTTTACTTCAGTTGCCCTTTAACCCTCCTTTTCTCTTCTCTTCCAACAGCACAAAACATTTTCTGCTGATAGCTTAACAGGAACACATAGATCACCATTTTTTACATTCACGTACAAATAATTTGCTATCTATATGATGTATTTTTTTACGTAAGAAAGCCATTACAAATGTGAATCGGTTACGTAACATAATTTACAGGATAACACACCTAATACCATTTTAACATAAGTTTGATCGAACTACCAAAGTGTAGTGTTTTAATTAGAATCAAAATTTTGCAAAGACACGTTGCACTTTTCAACTAATAAATAAGTCAATAATAAAAGTTGGAAAGAAAATAAAATTTTTGAAAAAAAAGGGAAAGATAAAAATTGAAGTAAAAAGTGTTAATTTGAAATTATGTAGAAATTACAGGGGAAGAAATTATGCGAAATGTTAAAGTACAGCTGTTCGTTAAGCTTGCCAAGCCTTCCTGCTATTACCGCATGGCCCATAATTTCTTCTCATTTCCTTGGCTCTGTCCTTCCCCACAATTCTCAAAACATCCAAAATGGTACAGAAATAAAGAAAAACAGTAAAAAAGTGAAGACATTTGAATATTTAAAGATTAAAGAGTGCAAAAAGAAAAGGGAACGATAGTTGAAGTTTTCAGATCAGAAACGAATGAACGAATAATTTATCATTGATACTTTCTTCCTTCCTCTCCTTCTTTTCATCTACAAACGTTCAATCACACAATTCATTAATTATCCTTCCAATTTTTTCTAACAGTAATTATGACGTCACTTTAATAAATTTCACGTTTCTTATAGCCGTAATATTGATTACCAGAAAATAAAGTAGGAATAGTGCTGAGGCAGAAGGGACGGGTGAATCTTTTGATTCAATCATTGTAGGAGAAAAGAAATGAAAATAGCAGGTGTAGTGTATATATACAGCATTTTAAGTTATTAATTTCCGTACATCAAGTTTGTTTTGATGGATAACAATCGTTTGAAAATGCGTGGAAATGACATTTGCCACTTCAATCAGTTCTTATTATAGTAACGATCGGCGTGAATAATCGATTATTCGTCATTTTTAATCAGCGAAATAAATTATATTATTATTACTTTCCATTATTTCAAGCGTTCTGATTTCATTTTATTTTCCAATTTTTCCCTTTGAAATAAACCATAAAGAATATGGAATTTAATGGTGTAAATAGAAATGTTTAGTTAGGAAAAGAGAAGAATTACAATTTCGAGAAATCCAAAAATGACAACAAAGGTCGAAATTAATTAGCAACAAATGTACGGCACTTCCTTGTCATTTATCCAAATCAAAATAATTTTAAACTATTAGAATATCGAAAAGTTTTCGAGAACTTACAAATTTGCGATTTTTTTATTTTTTGCATATTTGTGAGTTAATAAGCCAAAGAAGTGGAGGGATGAAATACCTGTTTGGCAAAGCAATACCGGTAAACTGCAAAGATGAGAATACTGGCCAATTAATTCCATAGTATTACGAGAATACTCACAAATATTTAATTAAATAAAAATGATAATTGACAGATCACTTATGAATTATTATCAATTCAATCGACACATTAAGCACCGATTTCGGAGATGCCGATGGATGCATTAAATTAGTGGAAGATATTACTAATGTTGTTGAACTTATAACCGATTTTTTACGCCTTTTTTTACCCATCGAATAAGGCTAAAGATCTTTTTCGTTTTAATTTGCCCTTTAAGCCTGAAGTTTATTTTGTAATGCAATAGGCCACTGTAATCAATTTTATAGTTATTTGAATTTCTCGAAATTTTGAAAAGGAAGTTGACTGAAAATGTTTCTCTTTGATTTGCTAAAATTTATTCCATTTGCTATAAACATTTTTCGGGATTTTCTCATGAAAGTTCAATCCAACGAGAAGGCTTCAATGACTTTTCAGACAAAGTGTCCTATTAAAAGAGTTGCCGAGTTAACTGACTTTTTGCGTAAGAAAAAGGAATTCTCTTTACTTGTTGTGCACTAACTTCCCGTATGTCTCAGTCCATTAATATTACTTTATCTTTTTTAGCAAATTAATTACTACCAATTTATGCAATAAATAGCATTATTTTTTAACCAAATAATACAGTCTTTTCTCATTTTCCATTATTATAATTTCCCATCCAAAGTGATTTCATTAAGTTAAAATCTTTACTTTCTTTGGAATGACGTAAGAATGGATGATCGACGATATCCGTGCGACAGACTTCTTTCTTTTCTTTTGTGATTGGTGGATTTCTCCCCTTGCAGATGACGAAAGCACTTCGTTGTTCGAAATGCCATTACAATTGGAATATAATAATTATATTTGATGGCATAATTTTTCTTCAATCTTAAATTTGATTTAAACCGATAAATTTGATTTTTGATTCATTAATGAATTTGATTTCATAAATTTGATTCGTTTATGAAAGTACAAAAATGAAATTAATCATTTTTTGCATTAAACTAAGGTTACTTGCTGACTTCATGTCATTTCGTATTAATTTTTTTAACATTTTATTATGGCAATTAATTGATTAATTCACTAATTAAATGCAATTTCAAACACTCGTCATTAAACTTAGCAAACAGAATACAATGTTATCTTCTTTTCTGTTCGAAACTTCTGGTTTGGTGAAATCTAACCGTTCCTGACATAACTGAAGGTAAAATTAACCTTCGACGTGAAATAATTATCAGAGTTCTTCCTCTTCTCGGTTAAATTTACATCAAATTATGCGTTGTTTTTTAAATTTTAGTAAGATATTTCGATTTAATTTCACTAAATTTGAAATAAATAATCCTTTCACACAAGACAGCACGTGATATTCACAGAATGAAATACTTTACTGATGAAGATGATATTTATTTCTCTTCTTCTCTGACTATTGAAATTCTATTAATCACATTATCTGCAAAATATGCAATTCTTAAATTTCGGCAGAAAGTCATTTTATTGCCATTTTCTCTTCCTCACTTTCTTGAACATTGCTGGCTCTTAAATTCATATTTCCTTCCTGAAGTTCGGTCGGAACATATCTTACTTTCGCCACGGAGAAAATTTGAAAACAGCAAACATTGATCGATTCATTTTCGTTGTTTGTTCTTCGAAATAATTACTTCAACAACTTCTGGTAAAAGCAAAACTTTTGTTCCTTCTCATTTAGCCGTTAGATGAAGGAGTAAATGAGCAGCGCAGCTGTTTTCTCTTCAGCAAATGAATGCTTAGTGCCATCACTTAATTCGTTTTAAAATTCAAAATACATTTCAACAGAGAGAAAGAGAGAAGAAGAGGAGTGCATGGAAAAATGAAGGAAGGAAAAAGAAGTGAGAAAAAAAGTAAAAGCAAAAGTTTGTTCTAAGATAAATTTAAAACAAAACCTTTCAGTGGAAATAGTCGATGGATGTATACAATTTCATTGTTTTCTATTACTTCAATATCACATTGTCTTCATTTTACATGTAGAAGTTAGTCGGAAAATAATTTTTTTATTCATCAAATTAACTCAGTCCATTTGTAGGGTTAATTAATTTATTGTTAATTTTAAGACATACTTTTTTTAATTATTCGCCTTCAACGGATTCGCTAAAAATTTTATATTTCTGAAATTGTCCAATCCAACTATTGCTATTAACAGATCAGTGCACTCATTACCTTCAAATAATGGCGGAAGTAAAGCCGAAACTTCGACGGGTTGTCACATTCACCAGAAGTAATCACCGTTGGTCGACGACATTCGATGAGACCGATTCAAGGTTGCTGCTAATTTCATCTTTTCCCTAATCAACTAATTCCATACATTCGATCTGCTTCTTCCTATTTCCCACCACTTAGTTTCATTTTCAATGATAATTGATAGAGAACATTTGCGGTTATCATCTGAGAAATCAAAAATTTCATTTTTTGCGTGATTTTACGAGTGGAAAAATCGATGCAATTTTTCTTTTTTTCCATTTGTTTGATGAAATAAAAATCAATTTGAAAATCATCAGAAACAATTCCTACAAATTCTTCTTCAAAGTAATTATCAAACGAAGGTGATTAAGTAAACAATAATTAAGACAAAGGTGAAAAAAACAAGTTGTGGTAAATGAATGTACAGTAGTTAATTTGATTTGCATATTTCAGATCTCCATGAAATCATAATTACTTTATGATATTCTATTCTATACAAAGAATACTGAAGTCTTTTTTAGGTTAAAATAAAAAACTATTTTATGTGGTCTTACTGGCTGAGAGCCTAATGTTGGTATTCGTCCCATATTGCTGATCTCTAGAAATTCCTTGCTAAAAATCAGTGGAAAATAAAAAATAAATAATTAGGCGGATAATGAAATACTTAGATATTTGATTATAAGTTCCGCAATGAAAAAATAATAGTTATAAAAGAGGTCAAGTTAAGTCACATCAATTTCATTTGTTGTTCGTTCTTGTAATTAAATAAATATTATCACTGTCAATAGTTCATACAATGACTTTTGTACAGCACGTACAGCATTTTCTTGCCAATTAACCCGGTTCGTTCTATTATCAGCTTATCATGTTGCTTCAGCCCATATCTTCAACCGAGATTTGCTAAATTCAGTCATCTGACAAAAATTAAAAAGTTAGATAAAATACGACAGTAATAATGATAATGAGGAACAGCAAACCGCTATCACTGATAGCAGAAATATCTAATTTGAAGTGCTACTAAATATCAAAGCAGTAGTATCCATCAATCTCCCCTGGTAGTTTACTGGGAGAAGTAAATTTTACTAAAATAAGTTACTTGTAAGATGTAAAAGATGAACGAATTACAAATTACTTAATACAAATTGCGAATTACAAATTACACCAATTAAATATTTTATTTTTAGGGAGGGAGAAGAACCGAAAAGTAAAGATAATGAGAAAGTTGAAGTTGACGACCAAGTTGTTTCCGATGACGGATCGAAAAATATTTTGTTTAAGCGAAGTCAGACGATAAACTGATCATGAATTCCGGGTATTTGTAATGTTTTCGTCTGCGTTGTATTTGAAAATAATTTATATGTTTATTAAAGATAGATTTTGTAAACGACTTGAAATGTCAAATAAATTCAGGTGGATCTTTGATAAACTCTGAAGCTTCACATTAAAAGTTCCTGAAAATGACAGGTAAAGTTCACTCCTTTTTCCTGTAAATTCATTAATTTCATAATGATGTAATTAAACTGAAACTGTTAAATTAGCTATGTGCATTTGTAATTCAATTCGAATTAATGTGAAGCTTTAAAAATGCAATAGAAATTGTATATTTTTTGCCATCACAGTAATTTATTTCACAAAAAACTTAAACGATAAGAATGATCTGAACAAAATAAAATCTGAAAGATATTCTTAAGTTTTTCCAAATTTTGAATTTAAGCAAATTTTTGCAATATTTTCGCGGAGCTACAACCTTTTTTCTTTTCCCTTTATCATCAGATAACAAAAATTTGCCACTAATTTGTCTTATAAACAAAATATGCATATTTTTATTTAACGACATCACTACTGGGCAAAATTTCACTAAATTCAACTGTGAATTTCGATATTAAAATTCACTTTAGTAAACTCTTCCACTGATATCACATTCGTCTTTCGACCAAACCGCAAAGCTTTGAAGATGACAATTAAGAGTATTTAATTAGCCACACAAAAGATATGTTTCTTCGTTCACTTAAATTCAAACTGAAATTAATTCAATTCACGAATTAATTAGGTGAAATCACTGATAACCGCAATAAAGAATGACGAATCCAATAGCTTTCTTTCATAAGCTGTCCCATTCAACTGATTATTACAGTAACAATTATTATGAATTTAAGGCATGCCATTTAAGCATACAAAATTAATGCAAGCATATTTTGGCATTTTTCAGAATTGAAGAAACGAAGATTTCCATTTGAATTAAATTCAAAATATATAAATGGAGAATTCCCCTCTCTCCCTCTTTCTTCGTTTCTCTCTCTCCACGGTACCATTCATACAGTATATTGAATCCTGTAGCTTTCTAGTAAACAAACTCTCATCTATAAAGGCTTGGGGAAGAGGTTTATTTACGTCATCAAACAGTTATTGTCATATCCATTTGCTTTTATTCTTCCGACAGTTATCAAAGAAGCTTCCGGTAATTTAGCCTCTTTCTTGCCTTTCCTTTTCCTTTGTAACGATTGTTATCAAACCTCTTCTTACGGCTCTCTCTTTCTATTATCTATTCTACCGCTTCCTCCTTCCTTAAGCTAAAATTAGCAGTGTAATAAAAAAATCGATGGAAATAAATTGATTTAATTAATGTCTGTATAGATAGCATGAAAGTTGAAATTCTAATATTTGGAAAAAAGGTCAAGTTGTATTGTTTAGAAGTCGGAAGAGAAAGCGTTTGGTTTCAAATCGTTGAAAGAAAAGAAAAGACAAAAATTTATATTATCCAACAACACGGTGAAAAACGTCTTGTGAATGTTAGAAATGAATGGATATTTCTTTATTTGAAATAGATCAAATGAAATTAATCAATTATTGATCGGAAATAAAAAGGAAAAATTAGTTATGTGACATGAAAGATTGACCTGATTTTAGTAACAATTTTGTCCTAACTTTTATCTTAATTCTTTAGATAAAATTAAAATGGATAATTTTACCCAAATAGTTTGAATTATTCAATAACGAAATAGAAAATGCGCTGCAAAAGACTTTCATATTTAAAAGTCTATTCTTTCCAATTTGAATAGAATCAAAAGTGCCTGCAAGTTTTTTCAAATTCTAAAATTAAAATAAATTTCAGTGTTGCATGAAAACTTTTCTCACAAAATATTTGATATTCAATTTCAACAAATTACCAATTCAATCGATTTGACCTGTTGTAACAATAAATGAGAAAATCAGTTGGAAGTAAAGAAAACCGAATTTTTAGCAATTCCACTGCTACACTTAAATGACAAAGTTAAAATTTTCCATTTAAGAAATTTGTGGAATTGAGTGGATGGATGGATGGATCTAAATAGCAAATAATTTCTGATAGCGAAAACATTGCATTGCATTTTAAATTACAGGAAAATTCAAAAATGAAGTAACCGCAATTTGTCGAATCACACTGATATCTTTTACTGCTATTCTAATATTTTCAGATATTAAATTACCTTCACATATCAAATTTTCCCAGTTATCTTATTTTGTCGCATCCTTCATGGATGAAAAATTTCGATGACCAATTGCTGCATACCAAGAATTCCGGATTGTTCCGTTCCGTACCAACCGTTTTGTTAACAATAAACAAGGAAGATTGTTGCACTGAGGAAATTTGCCAAGAAACGATAAAGTAAGGAAATTAAAGATCGAAAATTCGAACTTTGTTATTTAAAAAATGTTTCCTAACACAGTCACACATACAAAGTGAACAGTGTGGAGGAGTGTGAACGAATAAAAAAGCAAAAAATAATATGCGTAATTAACCGTTTAAGTTTCATTTTATTAGAAAAGGATTTTATGATAAATTATAGCACAGCGTAAGTATTACTTCCAATCACAACTATCACTCACTTATCACTTTTCCAACAAACAACAAGAAATTTTTAAAAAAAGTGCAAAACATATTGCACGGTGTCAAAGAAGAGAAATGATGCACCACCAGCACTTCGACATTTTACAAAATGGAAGCTTAGAAAGTTCCGAGTTCGAGCAACAATTTTAAATGAAATGAAAAAATGTAAAATTTTGCAAATTTGTTTTGCTATCAGAAAATTTGATATAATCGCTAAATTCATTAATTTAATATAACTTTTAACTGCTTGGCAAGTAATGATCTTTGAGAATAACTGAAGAAAAAACTTTTGCAGGAAGTACGGGTTAGCTTAATCTGTGTAGGTTAAAGTCTAGAAAAGCAACAGCCAATTAATAACAAATCCTTTGTGCTTTGTATTTCTGTTTTCACTCGACCGCTAAGCTCAACCGGACAGGACAATAAAGTGTTTAATTGTTATCGGATAATGCTAATGTACCACTGGTCATCAGGGAGGAATGGCGACCTGAATTGCTAGGTTGATTTTCATTACACACTGTTTCTCCGTCTTCTTCACCTTCTTCCGTCACTGCTGCCAATCCACCTGAACGGTTTGTACGAGCTGTCTCAATGCATTGGCTTAAATGATTCTGAAGCATTTCACAAACCTGAAAATTTTCCTTTTTTAAATTTCTCTTTAAATTAAAACTTTTAATTAAAATGAAAAATCACGCACACGAAGTATAATCACACGTGTTGATTATATTCGGTATTCTAATTACTTATTATTGTCAAATATGCAGTTTTTTAAAACTAAAATAATAATTATTGTTCCGTAAGAGAAAAAATTTGATTATTCTAATATTATTGTGAATCCAGCTGTTTGTGATATTTTAACAAATTGCGTTATTTATTGTTGTTGCATCCTAAAGTAACAGTAAGATAAGTCAATTAGACCATTTTCTTTTTATTTTCCTTCCTCTCTTATTTTTCAATTAAATCTTGCAAAGTTAAGCCTAAAAATTATAAAAGAGGGTCCGACCGAAAGGCCCAAAACAGCAGAAAATGATATTAACAGTCTGCGTAGAGTGAATTTTCGTTTGCACTTCCAAATGAAACAAAAAATAATTGTTTAAAAATATATTTATTGTTCTGAAATGAACGGGCTGGGATGGAATTGCTGTCTTCAAAAGCTTTTAAAGTCATATTATTTTCGGCGAGGCCAATTCAAATTGCTTTAAAGTGCACAAACAGTAATTGGAAGGTAATATTCAAAAGGCCACATTCATACCATCAATTCCATAATTTACTTTCAAACTACAAATTTTTTCCTTATAGCAATGAAATTTGTTTCTGAAAAATATGAACTTTGCAAATTTTGAAATTAACGGGCATCCACTGCCCGTATAAGTGGTGTAATAAAAAACCCGTTCCTTCTATTTTTTTCTTCAGCTTCCAAGAAATTTGAATTTTATGAGACCGTTCGTCTTTCATTTTCTTCTACAAAAGAGGAAATTCTGTGTTATATAATGAAACTCATTTCAACTTTTTCTCATTATTAAGTGCTAATCAAAAAGATTCTGAGGAATTGAAATTTTATAAAATTTGAATTTCTTGTAATAAATTTCCCTCGGAAGAAGGGATTCAGTTTTTCAGTGAGTAAATAATGAGAAAAGGAGGGAGAGGTAGGATGAATGCATTGCTTTGGACTTGGCTCCATTTTATAAGGTGCAATAATAAGGTGAAGAAAAAGGAGACGGGTCGATCCCATTTCATTGAAACGACCAATAAATCATTCACCAAAGAGCTACAAGGACGAAAAGAGGCAAGAAAGGGTCGATCGATCGTTTTGTTGAAAATCCATCAAACAGGAACGACCTATTCCACAGATATATTTAGTATTAATGAGATAAATACCTCTCACTGTAAAAGAATATTAATTACATTACATATCATATCAATAATAATAAGAAGAATTCTAACATATCAGTTATTAATTATCTCTAATAATCACACTATCGATGAAGAGAACAAGAAGGGAAATCATTTTATGAAAAGACTAAAAATCAAAAGTCATACACTACAATTAATTAATTTACAAACATTTCAAGATTATGAACTTTGTTTGTTTATTTCTTCCAAATTGCAAGTTTAATTAATTTAATGCAAAACATTCAAACTAATTCACTTAGTAAGACAAACAATTATTATTTTGATGAGAAAAATTATTAGGCTTCTTTGGACTATGAAAGTTTCCATATTCCGATATGTTTACGATAATAATATGCACGCAGCAGCAATAAGACCAAAGAAATGAAACGATGGTGGATTACTGTTATTATTAAAAAAAGTTAAAAGAGAACATTGAAATATATCCATTGTTATAACAATTAAAAAAAGGTTAAATTCTGATAGAAAGAATTACCCGAATGCTTCAGGAAGTTATGCTAATTGAAGGAAGGTTACTTAACTAATTAGCTATCAGGCTCGCTAAACTGATCTTGTTCAGCACACCTGTCCATGAAGTTTTTACTTTTCGTTTCATCCTTTTTGAAAATAATTTTTGAAACAATAGGAATTTTGCTGATATTTCAGCAAAAATATCCGCGGAAAAATTCTATTTTTCGGTTGTTTTTATCCATTTTGACCAATTTATATTAATTTACAGCAAGAAGAGAATGATCGATCAGATGAAACATGTGGCTGATATTTTGAAATGCAAGCATACAGGCCAGCTAAATCAAAATTGATAAATTGGCTTTTGCCTGTTGAGAAAAGTCCTCGTGGACTTATCTGAAAATCCAAACTGAGCTTACCGATGCATATCGCTTTCACTGATATTAATTCAGAGATTATTACTAATTGACCGTAAAGGATTAGTAATGCAGTGAGGTAAAGACTGCGTAAATAAACAAAAGTAAACAGGTTGTTTAATTAATTAACTGAAATCATACGCAAACAGACTATACTGACGTATTTGTGTTTTTAGAAATAAAACATTGTGCGTTCAATCTGTGCTAATAATAAAAGCAAAATATTGGAATTTCATAGCATAATTTACCTAACTTAAGCTTAAGCAATTCAATTAAATCAAATTGTTGAAAACAGAAAACTTAAAAATAGCAATTATTAAAGAAAATGATAAGCATAAGTTGAATCAAACTGAACATTTTAATAAATTATATGAATTCTCTTCGCTTAATTAAAATCAATTTTTGTACACATTCAGAAATCGGCCGTGAAATGTAATTGGTTGAAATTGACGAATATTGAAGAGATATTTTAAAAGATTAGGAATGAATCCCATATGGCACCAGCCATTTGTCAAATATCCATCCTCTCTTGTGAATTTTAGCGGTCAGTGATCTTTTACAGCTCAATCTTTCATAGATTAGTGGACTGATTTGTGGAAGGTTCTTACATTTTCATAGGTTAGTCAAAAGAAAAATGAATGATATTATTAAAGATTCATTGATTTCTATACAAGAAGGACAGTACGGATATTTCGATCAGATAATACGTAAGAAATTTTGGAAAATTATAAATTATAGAAGGAACCTTAAGAGAGTCGTGAAGCATCGCGTCGTATACTGTCGCATCAAAAAGACAATTATCCAACGATCGAGCGGCAAAACTACTGGTATCAACGACAGCATGTTTCGGGATTGAACGAGCTACCAAAGGTTGTGCATCAGCTAATGTTTCCAGTGCTTCCATGAGATATCCTCGATCTGCATGATTCATCGCATCAGTCGAATAAGCCTTTTTTCGCACTGGTAATACCGAACCTTTCTCAATCAAGCTCCGACTTTCGCTACGTGATCGAACATCCGGTAGAACATCTGGTCGTGATGGTGAAAAATTCTCGACCTCATGAGTACGGGAATTTTTATAATACCGTTTATGATCCGTGAAGGTGAAATCGGTTTTTGGTATTTCATACTTGTGCTCCTCTTTCTGTTGGATTGATGGCGTTTGCGATGGTTGAAATTCTTTCGCCCAACTTGTACTTGCTGGTTCCAATGGTACCATCAACATTCCCGAATTTTCCAAGTTACTGTAACCATTGGTATGACTGACGTTTGTGTTGCTAATAGTTTTGCCGTTTGTTAAAGGAGGGGTGATCTTCTTGTTATCATCCGACGATTCAGTAACACTTCTGTTCAGTCGTTTCTTCTTCGAAAATAATGACAGGAATATGGATGAATTTTTTGTGGAAGGAATATTGTCAGGTGACATAACTCTTCTGAAACAAATTTCAAGATATTTTAGAAAATATCAGATGTCAAGCAGTAATTCGATCTTTCATAATTAATATGATATCGGTTTCAAGTGAAAATTCAGCAATCTGAAACGAAAACATAATGTTTGTTAATCCCACCACAACAGATAATATTTTTTATAAAAATTTCCGGTATTAAAGGAAATTATTATTCCTCACAGGTCGAAAATGAAGTAATTCGGAAAACAATAAAATTTCATAATATGTTAAATTAGAGGAGACTTCATAGAATTGACCAATAATAATTGGAAGCAAAAAGTATGAAAATTTGCAAAGATTAAACAAAGGAACATTCTTATAGACAATGTTCTTGGCAACCAAAGAATCGTTTCAAAAGGAAAAAGAATTCTGTAATATTTCTTAAATTATTTCAATTTCATAAATTCATCTAAAATAAATAGACAGCTCTTTTTTGCAGATGTAAAAATAATTTTTTCAAAAATTAATGGAGAAGTTATGAAATTGTTGAAGTGACTCAGGCCCATATCCATCATATTTTCAATTCAAAGTAAATAAATAATGCAAACAATTTGAGGACAGTAGCGGATTTAACAAAACATTGAATTATTGAAATATTCAAATGAGTTATTCACTTATCTAAAACGAGTTCAGAGATCATTGTAAAGCTCCTATTCAATTCATGAAATAAGGAAATTAGAAGGAAATGAACAAAGAGCAGAGAGACCAACAATCGAAACACGAAATAAAATAGTACCTGAAAATCAATCAATTTCGAGCAAGTCAGTACAGTCTCAGTAAAGCGATCGACTACTTGTGGATGATCCGTCCAAGTTAATACTACACTGAGAGGCAAAGGAATGAAAGAGAAAATTTGTGTAAGGGATGAACTGGAAATGTAATTCCGGCTTTGCACTTCGGATTAACTGAATGTATGGCTGAAACAGTACTTACATGTTTATGTAATAATGTCAAAAAATATTGGCAAAAATTGAAAATGTAAAATTTTAGGGTAAATGAAGTGCGAATTAAACTGAGAAAATACAAATTTATTTAAATGTTTGCGGTGAAACGTATCATATTGATGCCTATCTAAATATCTTTAAACTCATTTTTAAGTAGTGAATTCTGTCCAAATGCTGCATTCGCGGATCTGTGCTAAACAGATCTGATAAAAGGAAGTAGCTATCGTCACTATTACCACTACTGCAGTGCACTACCAACGTCATTACTGCCACTGTCACTGTCATGGCATTGAAATTGAGGAAATTGAGCAGTGCACGAGAGAGGTAACTAACTGCCGACAACTGTAGCGCTTCTACAATTTTGAATATCTATAAATAAATACGTGTGTTCGTGTGCGTGTGTGTGCGTGTGTATGTATGTATGTGTCGCAGGAAATGTATGTGTGAATATGATAAACGCTGGTAAGGATGATAGGTAAAACAAAGGGTGATAGCCCTTCCCTCACAGATTACCTTCTCCTCAAGTTTTGCCAGCTCATACCCTTCCTCTACTGTTTCCCATCTTTTCCTACTTTTTCAATAAAATTGAAAGAACTAAACTTTCGGGAAGGTTGTTATCAAATTACAATTATCTAAGGAGAAGAGGAAATGAACTATTATTCGTTGGTTGGAAATGGTCAAGAAAGAACAGGAAGATTAAAGAGCAACTGCTTGGACAGTTCTGGAAGGATTGAGCTGCCTGATGTTGTTGTAATACAACGAAATGAATGAGGACGAATGTATGAATGGCCGTTGTTGGAGATGCAGAAAAAGAAAGGATGGCAAATTAGCAGATGGCGGCGTTGCAACAGACACACTTCGGCCAAGGGTTAGGTTAAGTCGATAATTGCAGCACCGAGCAGATTTCATAAAAATTCGAAATGTGAAATGACACTTTCAGTGTGAAATGTGAACAAACAGAGGAGAGTGGTAGTTCGAAAATGCAAAGAGCAAGAATTATGTAAAGTGAAGTTCTTCATGTCAGTGAAGCCGCCACTACAATAAAGGCAATTTTTGTTGGTGTTGGAAGCAATACAGTATGTTTTGTGGGGTTGATAGAGTGAAAAAAAATAAATATTTGAAGAAATAGTGAATTCTTCAGTTGTCATAACTTCTGCAACTGTCACTGCAGAAGGGCGAGATTTAAATGTCATTGAAATCAAAATTATTGCATGAAAAAATGGTCAAATCGGCAAAAAAGAATGCTGAAGGAAGTGCAAGGGAAAAAAGATCATATGCTGTAATTAAAAAAAAAAGTCGTACAACGCTGTAGGAAGAATATGTGGCATTTGAGGAGGAGCGCTAATTGCATGGATGAATTTTGAAAGAGAAGAAAGATCCTCCGCTCCCTCGAACTATCGATGAATTGAGAAATGAAAATAGCAATCTCTCAATTATAATTATTTTACTTCTTAAACCATTCGCTCTTTTCATCTGCTAGTGATAATTGGGAATCATAAACGAAAAATAATGATTCGTCAAGATTATTGCTGTTATTATAATTTGAGTAGCTTTTTTACCGTAGTGAAATGAAGAAAGTAAATGAAAAAATGATTGGATTAAGATAAGGTAGGTTATCAGTAAAATAAGAGATGCACTTTTTAATTTCATTTTAACTTTAATTTATTATAAGAGTTAATCAGTTAGTGATGACAAGCTGTTCTGTTTGAAAGCACATATCGTACGATAATTGAGAATGATTACTTAAGAATTATTTAGAAGCTGTCAGTAAATTAGGAAATTCAGAGATGACGAAGGACTTGTCCTTCTTGTCGTTGTCATCCTAATTATCTGTGTCAAATTTCACGCTTCAATTTTTTCCCTTAAATTAGTCCTTGGAAGTATCATTGGTCTTAGAAATAGTTAGTTCTTATTGAATAAATGTTTTACAAATATGAAGAAAAAAACAGCAACAACAATTTGTTAAAGGTATTCTGGAAATTTCTTTTGAAATTAAAGTCGTTAATTCCATACTTTTAAATACTAAAATGTGAAAGAAGCGGAAGAAGCCGATATCTTCATTAGTAAAAATGAGTATCAGAAATAATTGAAAATTCAGTACATTTTTCGGAATAAAATTATAAGAAAAAGAAAAGGTACACTGATGGAATTGAACTATGAAGTGGGCTCTAAACCATAATGGACAGAGAGAGAGCCACTGGGCAAGCACTTTCCCTCTCCCTCCCTCCTTCCCTTCTTCCCCTCCCTCTTCTTTCCTCTTTATCCTTTTTCCCTTTTCCTTCATACCGCCCAAGCATTTTACACTTCACTAAACAATTTCATAAATTAAATGAATACTTTCAACTATTAAAATGAACTTTCCAAACAGAATACCTCCATGTTGTACGTTATGCTAAATTTGAGTACTCTGACTAATAAAATTCACAACATTGTGAAATTTCCTCATATATTACTTTTAAGCTTTTGAAAATGTAAAATTCAATTAGTAATAACACGGCAACTTTCAACAACAGTAATTTCTGCTAATATTTTAAAAATGCAAGGATTAATGGAGCTGAAAGTGCAATGAATTGAACAAGCATCCACTGATAAATGAGGGTCGGATAAAAATCAGAAAGATATGATAAAGTTAGGAAATGATAATTGATGCTTACGCAAGAATGAAGAGAGCTGATAAATGACGACGGAATACAATTCGATAAGATATGATAACGAATGATAAGTGGTTGATTGAAAAAAGCCAACAAACAACTGTTGGCAAATGGACAATTTTTTTTAAATCAAAATTAACGTCACTTACATTTTTCATTGAATTACCTTTATTACATCCAAATTATTGTATTATTCCAATCAAATTAATTTAAATAAAAGAGAGCGTTGAAAGAAAAAAAGGAAGAAAAATTCCGAATAAATTAGAATATTAAATTTGTACGAAAAAAGGTGTCGGGAAAGCCGAGAAATCTAACACAAATTATATAAAAGGTCCCTAAGATTTACCATATAACCAATTTCGAAATGATTGTTATATCCCTTTTTCAAATTTTCATTGTAGTCTGTAACATCATTTACAAACCTTTGTCACTTTACAAGCTTTGGTAGCTAACCCAAATCACAAGACGGTTAACTGTCTTCTTTACTGCTAACAAAGGCAACATTAACCTCACATAATCTTTAATCTGTTTAAAGCAATCCTTTGTTCTTGAATTCCACCATAATTGGAAGTTAACAAGCTTCTTCCCTCATCATGGTGTAAAGCAATCCTTTGTTCTGCATTTCAACATAATTGGAAGTTAACAAGCTTCTTCCCTCATCATTGTGTGATAGCTCAACCCTTGTTGCAGATTAAACCCCGCCCACATAAAGGGATTTAAATACCATGAGACAGTAACCTCATGAGCTCACTCATCAACTCATCAACTCCTCAACTCAACAACTCAACACCTTCACCGCCACTCCTCATCTTCAACCACATCATCAATTACATCATCAATTTCATCATCAATTATAATATTGCCCTAATTTGTACCGCTGAATAAACTTATTGTTGAAAAACTATTCCGTCGCTAACTCTTCTGCTACAAAGACAAATCAATTCCCAAATAAAGCTTGACGACGAAGTATTAGTGTTGTGGAACTACGAACAATAAACTCAAAACCCCAAAACTTCCGCGACAAAAGGTGCAATTTTCACATTTATTTTAATTCTTTTCAGCGAACAGAAGAATTGATTGGCGGTGAAGTGAGTGAAATAAGTTTATTTCGAAATTTTTAAAAAGAACGGAACAACTGCCACTCTTCCACTTCAAATTACATTCGTTCCAAACATTTCTACGCATTCAATGCAAATTTCTTTTTGTCAACAAATAAATAAATTTTAACGCCAAATATCGAACTGAAAGGAATAAATGTTAGGACGGCGAATTTGTCAGCGTCTAACAATCGCTTGCTATGTGTGCGTGTGTGAATGGAAAATACTTTTTAAAAAAATAATATTTACTGAGAAAGGAAAAAGAAGTGAAAAGATAGAGGAAAAAATGACGGAGAAAAATTTTAACGACTAAATTCAAATAACGGCGCACATGTCTGTTTGCTAAATAGCATTTCAGCAATAAAATTAATATCAATAAAAATCAAATTAATATCAATAGAAATTAAAAGAGAGAGAGAGAGAGAGAGAGGGAATTAGAAGAAGAACGTGTTGCAATGTATGTATTCAAATAAATTACGAATTATCAGTTTTGAGGTTTAACTAACTTTTCTCTTTTTAAATGAAACAGTTTGAAATGAAAAACATTTAGGGTTTATCCTACAATTGTATATCTGCCATTTACGACAAAAAGCATACATTCCGTTGATGAAACATTTTTTTTTGCTTTTTTCCAGGCCAGCAGAATTAAAAAATTGCGCATTTTGAACTAATGTTTTTACCTTGTAAATTATGAAACGTCAAAAATTTAGTAAATTGTATGATTTTAAAAAACATAAACATCTGTCTATCTGTACGTATATGTAAATCTCGATGGTTCCTTCATCTCGTTTTTTCGTTTATGCTTCTTTTTATTTTAGAAATAATTGAAAATTTCATTCTGATTACATGTATAGGTAATGTTGTTATCCTGAAATATCATATGAGATAATTACGAGTCGCTCATTAATTATTCATAATTACGAGTCGCTCATTAATTATTCATAATTACGAGTCGCTCATTAATTACTTTAATTACTTTTTTATGTTTTTGTAAAGGGTGTCTTCCGACCATCTAACGATGCAGAACGGAAAATATTTTTGCGAAGACAGGTGGAATGGATCAAGCAGATCAGATTGGGCAGCAAATTTACTTCATCCTTAATTGTCGATGGGACAAAAAATAAGATAAATATAAAACCTAACAAAAAAAGAAAAAATTAAAGTCTCATTTATTGTTGAACGACTGACCTGGTTTTTCAATCAAAACTGTTAAACTTTAATAGTAATATGATACATTGTTACAGCATATTAGAAAAGATGTAATTTTTGTCACTTCCATTTGCAATTGCTGGAAGCAACCATAAGATGAAATTTACGAGAGGAATTCTTAAAAATTAAAAAAAAAACAACTTTTCAGTAGGTTTGAAAACTTTGAGAAATTTGAAACAAAGATTTTCAATATGAGAATAAAATCAATTTCTATTTAGTGATTCATCATTCCAAATTAAACTAGGGATTTCGTAAGGAGTCATTTGAATAAACTTCGATGGATCGTTTGTTGAGGCTTTAAAACGATCGCAGTAAACTTTCTTATGCAAATGTGTGAATAGAAATACTTAATTGAAGGCGATAAAATTGCACCTCTCAGCGATATAAATGTTAAGTGTAAACTTTTTCTTTTAAATGCACTTTAAAATTTCAATTGTATTTCTTGAAATTTACAGCTTATTTCCGATGATATAGGAATGAATGAGACGTTTTGCAGTATTGCCGATCGATCGTGTGATATGAAAAAAGATGACTCATAATATCAACGACATGAAAATGAAAGAGTTTTAAAAAAAGCTTAGGAAAAGGAAAAAATGGCTTTTTTGCTTTATTACAACACCACATCGAAGTACTGAAACACAAACTCGAAAGTGGAAAGTGAAAATATTTTATCGCTTACGCTGCTTTTTTGGGAGAGACGGCGGTTTTTAGACAGTGTTTTTTTTTATATTCAAATACCAAGACCTTCGATTTACGTGCAATGAGAATTTTTTATTCTTTCTTTCTCTGTAAATTTTATTTCGTTAAACAAGGAAATAACATTTACATAATTCTTTTCCATCAACTGAATGTAAACAGAAAAAGGAATAAAAAAAGTTATAGAGAAGGGACGCTTTACGTCTAAATACTATTAATTAATTAATTAAATATTATCCAAGCACATCCAAATAATAACGTGTGATTTTGTGGTTTTAAGCAAATACATGAAGATGGAAGTAAAGTTACAAGACAACCGATTGTCCAAATATTTCGGATTTCGAAAGCGTTTTCGGTCTTCGGGGTTAATGAACGGAAAGAGAGGGAGCAATGTTACCAATTGTCGCTTTCAATTATATTTGTTGTCTAATAAATGAATGCAATTTAATTAATTCATCCATCATCAAATTTCACCGAACTTTTTACTTCCGTGAAATTAATCTCATCAAACTTACAAATGCATCCGTCTATATCGAATGTCTAAAATTTAGCTAACTTCTTTCCTACCGTATGACAGTATTCTTAGAAAACATAATTGCAAATTTTTTAAAAATCCAATGAATAACAATGTGCTAGAGGGTGATGACTTTAAATGTGCAAGAGAAATCGAAGAAAGGAATAGAAGGAAAATATCGGAGGAAAATATCGGCGTTAAATCGAAAGCATTTTATCAGTGCGTGTTGATCAGATTATTTGAGAAATGAAATAAATCATTTCATATTATCTATTTACTTACAACGAAACTATGGGAACGGATTGACCATCCGCATATTTATACTGAAATCTGAGGATGTAGCGAGAGGGAAATGAAATTAAAAGGGAAAAGTTTGAGTTAAATTAAAACAACTAGTGATAGATGTGAAGAGATTAATATAAGTGCACATTGATAACAGTAAAGAAAGTACTAAATAGTTAATTTTAATTTATTAATTATATATCAAAAAGGCTGAATTAACCAAAAAGCAGTAATCCTGTGGCATTCTAAAAGGTTCCTTCTGTTGATTCGTTGTGAAGTCGAAACCGCAAATGACAAATGTGTTCTTTGCTGATATTATTGTAATAAGCAACAATCTTTTTTTTTTCAAATTTCAGCATTAAAGTTTTTTCCCTCAGACATACTTTTTGAAATATATAACAAAACTTTGGGGAAAATAACAGTGATAGGAAAGAGGAGTGATAGGAGAGATAGAGATGGGAAGTGAGACAAGGAAAGCTTAAAATAATCATTAATGATAATATGGATAGAATGATACCAATTCCAGGCACTATTTCAGAGTTGATTTTTGGATTTTTTTATAATTCAAATAAACTCTAAAAGACTTGGTAGGGTCATGTGATGATTGTGCTACTGAAAGTGATATCAATTAACAGCAGCCTATCTATTCATCAAAAAAACTATTAAAATTAAAATTTTTGAAAATGTTAAGTTTGGAAGAACAATGATAGCAATGAATACGAAATAAATTTACATATTAAAGCAAAGAAAAGAAAAAGAACAGGCGAAATGGGAGAACAATGATGAATGAAAGGAAAAAATGCTTCTCCCTGACATTTCCGCTCTTTGCATCTGTCCATCAATGAATGACATTAACTCTTTTAAAATTCTGATTCTGAGGATGACAATGAAATGAATGGATCTTTAACGATCCAGCGGTACGTATTTACATCAGTCCCATCCTCTACTTCCTTTATTTCATCCATGAAAGGACGACATAAGGTTTTTTGTCTATTTCAGTATGAAATATAAAATACCAAATATTGTCGTTTTTCCAACAAAAAAAGGTTTTATTTGCAAAAGCGATTATAAATATAATTAAAATATCAAAAAATTTTTGCGTTTCTCTTCAAATTATTCAAATTATAATGACTACAATTGTCGCATCAAATTAATTTGCATAATTCTAATTATTGCTTCTTATATTTGAATTTTGCATTTTTTTCTTTTTTGGCTATTTGTTTTATTTTTTATTTAATGATTAAAATTCTCGTCACTCTAAATCTCTCCTCTGAACCAAATGACTTGCAGTTACATTCCAAATTAAAGATGAAAGAAAGGCGAAATTTCTTTTCCTAAATATAAACTACCGATACGTAGATAACGCTAATATTTCAATATATTTGTTCATTGGTGACAAAATAATAGAAATGATAAACATATTCATCGTTACTATTGCTACATTACATTGCATTGCATGATTTGCCGGCTGCCGGACTCAATGACATTTCAGGATATAAGAAGCAGTGCGTATTAAACGTTTCTTTACGGATATCCATGAACCAAACACTTCTTCCAACTTCTTGATTAACATATCGATTGGTTCATTGTCGATTATTTCAGCCACGTCCGCCGTAGCAATCTTGTCGGAAACACTAATTCGCTTACTGTACGTTACCATTAAATCCAACAGTGCACCGTTTGTCCAACCATAACCTTCCTAATTCGAAATCTCTTCTCAACTTCCTCATTATTTCTCATTTTTAAGAGAATTAAAAATGGAAAGCGAAATGAACTATGATAATTGAGATTAAGAAGATCAATACCTCATTAGTATAATCGTCATCTGTCGCCGATCGTACATAATCTTTGGCAACATCATACTGCTGCCACAGTTTATGATTAGCTTGATAAACTTTATAATTTCGATTGATCCATCTATTTGCTAATTCAAATGCTTTTTGTTGCATACTGAAATTTAACATGCCGACTGCTTATCATTAATCCGATCTCTGACAGCTATTAGCGTCACTACGACTGTTCACCTATTTGTTTATCAATTGAACCTATCGGTAACGTTTTTATAATTGTTGAATTATTTGAACAGATAGGAATAGATCATTTTTTGCATTAAAATCCCTCATTTTTAGTTTCACAACAAAAAATATTAAAAATGCAAAGTGAACTATCAAATATTGTATGTTTTCTTTTAACTTAAGATGAAAGGTCCGAATGTGATGAAATGACAAATGCCTATGTTTTAGGCTAATTAATGTTATTAGACTAGTCTGTTTGGCTTATTCAATGTGTCAGAGTCATTTACATTGGATGATTTGATTTGCGTAAGCCTTCGATGACCATATGATTGATTGGGGCAAAGCCATTAGGATAATCCCACTGCTGATTCGAACTACGAATCAAACTGTAATAATCATTACTCAATTAATATCCATCTTATTTGTTAATCAGTAAATCATATTTTCTCAATTATTATTTATAGCTAAAATCAATGTGTAAATTTACGTTAACTAATTACATCGGTACTTCATGTAATGTAATGTGTAAAAAATAAGTAATTACCTTGCAGGTATACCGCCGGGGAATTGTAATAATCCTTTACGTTGTAACGTTCCTAATACTTCAACCAACATTGGATTATTTAAACTGCTATAACATTCGGTGAATAAGGGAACAGCTATAGACGGATAGGTATCATCCACACGTTCACCGGTGTTTAAATTGAAATCAAACCATGAACCTTCACTTTCGTCAAAGAACACCGCTTCAAAAGTGTCAACAAATTTTGCTCTTTCGGTGTTTATTTCTGCACGACGACTTGAATCACCTAAATTGTAATGTTTGAGAAGTGAAATTTTTTTTTATAAATTTAGAGTTATTCGATTTTGATGTTTAGATAAATAATAAATAAATAAATGAATAACTACAAATAATATTGGTATAAATGTAGCGAATTTAATAAAAATTTAATAAATTTGAAATCCTTCAACATTTTACCAGTCTCTCCATGTAAATGTGCTAAAATTTCCATGTTCCAACACATTAAAGCATTCAGATCGACAGGTACAATATTTGATGTTTCAATAGTATTCATCGTTTTACTGTTACGAAGCCATCGACTGCTGAAATCCCAACCGGATTCGGCAGCACTATTAATGTCATTCCATATTTGTCGACGTTTAATCTCCGGGGCATTTTCAGCCGTAAGAAAATCGCTACGATATGCTTCTGAACTATAAAATACGATAGAATTTCATTTCATAAATTATAAAATTATTTAGAGTGAAATACGCGAAAAATACGTGAAAAACATTGAATACATGCTGACGCTTAACTCCCTAATAGCCCGACGACCTGACAATCCGAAATTTCGAGAAAGTTCATGTACCGAGGTGTATTTACTGGAGAAATATATTGGAATATCGTATAATTCTTTCCATTTTTTAGAATTGTTCTTGTCCGATGTTTCTTCCAAAATTCAAATTCCTGAAGTAATTCTGCATAATCAGTTAATTTCGGATATTTTGAACAAGCATTGAACTGGAAATTTCTCATCTAATTAATTGTTTTTCATACGTAAATCGTCAATAATGTTCGATTTAATAAATTATTTATCAAATTGCTTACCAAAATCTTATTTGTTTTTGCTGCACTTTTTTCCAATCTTTTCTTATTTCAATTTTCACTTTTACTTTTTTTTTGTTAATAAAAAGCTTATGAGTGCTAATTAATTAATGAAACAAATTCTTTTATAGTATTTGTGAAATTTAAGCAAAAAAAGACTTGTCATTTACAGCTAAGTGGCAAGTTTCACCAATCGCTCAAATGTTTCATCAAATTTATTCATAAAAATTTGCATATTAATAGTTTAAATAAGCACCTGAATTGTTGCAAATTGTTGTAAGTGAATTTTGAAAACATTAAATAAATGAAAAATATTCAGTAAAAAGTAATTATTTTTCTAAAATGGGAATTAGAGTTTTATTTTTTATCGGAGATTTTATAGGTACGCGATCATTAAGATTTTTTGATTCACTTGGACTAATTTACCTTAAATAGGATGATCAGATATCTGAATAAGTATTTTTAGTAAAGTTCAGAAACGTTACCGCTTCCATAGGAGCCATAACACTAAGCAAAAACTCATCATCCGCCGTTACAGTATGGTATTCGTAAACCATCGGAATAAAAAATGGCGGTTGGGTACGTTGCAGCATGTAAGTACGACCACCACTTGGCACATAGCCATATTTTTCAATCAAATATTTAAAATTTTGGAGTATGTGTTTTACAGTGTCATGCATACCTGAAAAATAAATGAGTAGATAATATTAGTGATAGATACTCATAATTCAGGTCTAAAATTGATGCAAAATATTCTGTTACTATATAGGCTTGTAAATTATAAAAACGTCCATCACTAATTTGTTGTATCTCTCATAAACGACTATTGAAAGAAATAAGAAGGAAAAGCGGAAGGTATTCGAATGTACCTGAAGCAAGCAAACCCTTAATGATCCAATAAGTGTCCCAATAATGAAATTCACGGTATCGGCCACCAGCTATCATGAATTCATATGGCAAGTATAGTGCTGAATAACGTTTAGGGTTATCCTTTACCTGAATTATCCAATTATAAAGTCATTCAATTAATCAATGTATATTTACTGTTTTGCATTTCTCCACCTATTAAGTTTAACATACTATAAATATAATAATTTTAATTTTTTATTAAACTTGATTCAGAGAAAAGGGCTGAAAGACTGAAGGCAACCTCAGGTTTAACTATATGACAGAGTTTTTTCCATAATGCATGGATTTCCAAAGCAAATTGACGCAGTTCTTGGTTTTCGATTGCTATCAAATATTCCGGTTCGTCGTTCCAATCTTCTAGAGTATCTTCCGGACACCTGCAATTTTTCAAAACTAGAAATTTAAAATTTGAAAAACGATGGTGTGCATCGTTGTTCATCATTGTTAAAGATAATTTCCCAAGAGAATTTGAATTTTGTTGAAATGAATAAAGAATGAATATAAAAAGCAAACTCTTGGATATCACTGCCTTCGGTATCAAAATGTTCATCCACAAAAGAAATTAATGCTTCTCGATCATCCGTGCTGATCTGGGAGGGGAATTTCTGGTTGAAGGCGCTGATGATTTCTTCCGGTTCTTTTTTCATTGGTTTATCCACGAATGTTTTCGGATCTTTGAAGATATTACTTAACGATACAGCATGTAACAGCTCACCCTGACAGTAAATCATATAATTCGGTGAATTTTTTTCATCACATGGATAAACCGGCGAAGCGACCGCAGTGTTTGTAATAAAATCGCGACTTGGTAGCAAAATTCGGCGTCTTAAATCGGTAGTTTCGATATTAGCTGCTGTTGATGGCATTTTATCAGCTTTCTTCTTACCTTTCGCTGCTTCTACCACAACTTTGCTGATGACAAGAGCGTCAGAACCATGCTTTGATGAAAAGTAATCTAACGATCGATAATCAGGATTGTAATTTATCAGGAATAAAATTACAAAAAGCAGGAGCCGTGACACCTTACATATCATTTTCGGCGTTTTTCTTTTGTAGCCAAATCTGTAGTTGTTAGATTTATTAAATCTGAAAAATTTCTTTAAAATAGCATAGTAATGTATAAATCCATTTTATTAGTTTAGACGCTTAACTATACAAGTAATATTAGACCATCTAATAATCAACTTAATGAGGAAGGCCATTAAGGCTTGTTCACTATCTTAACTTATTACGCCTGTGCAACGTTTTTTCCGTCTTATTAAGATTTAATATTAATCAAATCACTGTCTGTGTTTAGCTAGGCCTTCGAGGAAAAAAAACTTTCTAACACTTCAAGATTTTGAGTCCCAAAAAAGAACAATTTTTTAAATACAAAAAGCCAAAACCAACCGAGCACAGTGAGTGCATGCGAAAGGCTGGCTGATTGAGTTGTTTAATAATCATCTCAATCAGCCTTGTTTAAAAACTTCAATTTGTAAATTTCATCATTTCAATTTTACCAAACTGCTGGTTCAGATTGTAAATTTCAATATTTAAATTTCGCCAAACTGTTTCTTCAGCATCTTTTACTTGCAGTTTTCTTAAAGTTAATAAATTGATGAATGGAATAGGTATGTGGGCAGTTTGCAGGTACTCTTTATACACGGCAATAACACATAATTCGTTGTTATTTGTAATTTTCATTCCTAATATTTTCACTAATGCAAATTTTGCAAATGAAATTTTCTTCTTTCTGCACGTATAAGAGTACTGTTAACGAGTGAAACCGTTTATTGCAGTGTACTTGTAACTGTTTTACGGCTGAATTGACTACTGGGCATGTGTATCTCTGAAGATCTCACTCACTAAAAGTATCCGCTTCTGATGAAATATTAGTAATTTTAACTTCTGATGAAATATTAGAAATGAATAAATATAATATAACCTCCCACAACTACCAAAAAAACAGGGAAAGAAAATTTTTATTTAAAAATTGACAAGAAAAGTGCATTACAAATTTTAATTTCACTGGAATTTTATTTTATTTAGCAGTAATAAAATTATTTTACTATTATAATCCATTGAGTTGCAAAGGAAAAGAGAAAGAATGAAAGAAAATGGTTTCTGATGTTAGCGAACTGCTGGAGTAATAACCATTCGTGCCTTAAAGTCTAACATTAAAATAAATTTTACTCAAATGGTATTATTGATTAGGTAAAAGTGTAGAAATATGACGTAATGGCATGCTTTATAATTGTTAAGTCTCGAAAGTGAAGGCATATACATATATCGCTATCACTTTTTAGTACCATACGTGGTATTATTGTAAAAATTTCGGCTTGTAATTAAAATAAATTCATAGCAATACTGACCAATGCTTTTATAGGCAGTAACTTTAAGTCTTATCGATTATACAACTCATTTTACAATCAATCCTTTACCATCACTTATTTCCAAAGATTATGCTAAATTTATAACACGAAAAGACCGACCTGATAAACTCCATGACTATCCACCTTACCGTTAATCTTATTTAAATATTACTGTAGCATCAAAATTGATGAAATAATGCCAGAAAAAAATAAAAAAGAAATAATTAATTGCTGAAAATATGTTTCAGGATGGAAAAAGGAAGACTTATCCGGAACATACTTTTATTACTACTATTAGGTGCAATTATTATGATAATAAAATATAAGTATAATGGATCGATTATAACAAAGTTAGAAACAATTGGAAAGTATGGTGGAGGAAAAGGATGGCTGAAAGTAATAAATGAAAGTGGCGGTCTATTGTTGGATGGAAATAAGTTGCAAATGATCCCACTGATGAAGCAACACGTTGCTGCCGTTGATTTCACACGAACAGCTTTACTGGCATGCAAAGCGATGCAAAAACGTGCAAATGTGGCGGTGGTAAATGTTACCACAATAAGTGATACAACAGGTAGTAGCGGTGATAAAGTAATGGATGTCGTGACTCCTGAAAGCGCTGGTGCCGATGGTAAAGGTAGTAGTGATGCGGAGATGAAGATATCAACGAATGGAAAATACATAGCAATTCCGAGTAATGAAGACGTGATAAGCAGTAGTGTTGAGGTTCCGGAATGGGCTTGTAATGAGAAGCATTCTCCGAATTATATTATTTATTGTCAGGGTGAACTGCTTCATGCCGTAATGATGCTCAACATTTTCAAAGATTCTAAAACATTTGTTGATAAGCCGCTAAAACGAGACCCTGCTGAAATTCTTGCAGATTTTAGAAAAAAATTTCCGCGTAATATTACAGCAAATGATCGTGAAGCTGTACAACAATTTATTGATGAAAATTTTGATGAAGAAGGACATGAGTTGGAAAAGTATGAGCAATAATTTTGTTAATTTCATCCGTAAATTATTTCTGGTTGATATTTATTTATTGTCAAATCTAATAATTTTGATTTTTATAACACTTTAATTTTTTTCCTAAACTCGTCAATTCAAATTACCCCATTAGAATCATTATTTTTACATAGATAATCGTCAATGTTGCATTTTCGTCACTCATTGTACCTATTAATTAACTTTAATTAAAAATATTAATTTGCATTCAATTGCAATTCTATTGAATGTTTATTCAACTTAATTTATAAAGAAAGCCGTTTTCTTTACTTTCAATCCCTCTTATTAAAAGCGTAACCTGAAGGGTTAAAATTAACAGCAAGAAATACTCTCTTAATTAGGTGTGACTTAGTGGACTGGGAAGAGAAGCCAGAGAAGCTTCTATCAATAACCGATCCACAATTGCGTCAATTTGCATTAAATATCAATTCAATTTGGAAAACTTTGTGCCGAACGATTAAGAAAGATGTAAGGATAATTTTTAAAAAATTTTGCTAAAATTTATATGACATCGTGTAAAATTAATTAACACGTCGAAATTCAAACAGATATTTAATGAGAAGGATGAAAATGAGCGGAGAAAAAGACGGAAGAAATTGGCTATTGAAAGTTCTAATTCCAGGTTATGAAGTATCCAGAACGATATTCATTATTGTATGTACCATATGAATTTATTGTTCCTGGCGGTCGTTTCCGGGAATTTTATTATTGGGACACTTACTGGGTTATTAAAGGTCTTCTTGTTTCAGGCAAGCACAAAAACGATCACTTGAAATTAAATAAGTTTATCTATTTTGGCACAAATATGGCAGTATTTAGGAATGCAAGAAACATCACGTCGAATGATTCTTAATTTCGATTATTTGGTAAAAACAATTGGTTTCATACCGAATGGTAGCCGAGTGTATTATTTGCGCCGATCACAGCCGCCGTTTTTCATACCGATGGTTTATGAATATTATATGGCAACGGAAGATGATGAATTTCTGCGTTCCATAATGGATACTATGGAAATGGTTAGTTTTTTAATTTTAGTAGGATTTTTTCGAAGAACTTCATATTTCGTTTTAGGACATCCACTTCGATTATAATAAATTTCTACTTTATGAGTTGAACGAACGCACAATTCAAGCTCTGTAAATAGCATTAGTAGTTAATGGAATGGTCGATTTTTGATTAGACATCCTACAAGTTCCCTAAATCGAACATTCCGGGCTATACTTCCAGTACAAACTAAGTGACAGAATAACTGTGATAAGAACTGGCATACTTTGAAAGCAACGAATTTTAGGAATTCAGTTTTTGGAAATCAAGTCGAATGATTAATGTTACAATTAATAAAAGAACTTATTCAGTGTTTTATTATCGTGCAGATAGCAATGTACCACGGTAATAAGTTAAAAATTCTTCATCTACTAGTCGTCATTTGCTAATCTAATAAATATCTAAAAAAGAAAGCTGTTATTAACAGGAATAGTGTTTTTCAGACCGGAATCATACCGTGAAGATTATCAAACAGCGGAACGAGTTGATCGACATAGAAGACGTAAACTATGGCGTGACATAGCAAGTGCTGCTGAATCCGGTTGGGATTTTAGCAGCCGGTGGTTTCAAAACCGGAAAAGCCTGGACACCATAGTTACATCGGATATCATTCCGGTTGATTTGAACGCCTTTATGTATTGGAATATGAAAATTCTAGCACATCTTCAAGGGGAAATTGGTGATATATTTATTGTTTTCCAAAGCAGTACAAATTACAAATTAATCTTTTGAAAAAAAAATCGCTATATTAATTATGTTGCTTTAGGTTTCGAAAAAATGAAAATTTGAAGCTTTTTTTAAATATTTTTGCAGATGAGACGTTAGACGTATAAAATTCTTGCTTGCTCATACAATTATATAATCATTCAAGTATCTTGAAACAGTATTCTGGAATTGTGTGTTGTTTCGACATTATTCTAAAAATAAGAAAATAAAGAAAAAATAAGAAAGGAAAAAAGTACTCCCATGTATCAGCCAACCAATCATCCATGCTGTGTCAAAGGAAATGATTTTATTAAAATTATTTCCGTTGAAATCTTACTTTACTCTGTCATCAGGTAATCTTACTCGACGTGATGAATTGAATCGAGAACGGTCGAGTTTTGTGGATACGTTTGAGGCAGTTTTTTTCGATACACGTGAAGGTGCATGGTTCGATTTGAACCTGAAAACAGGAGAGCATTACGATGACGCGTATCCGTCTTTAGCTGCTCCACTTTTCGCCGAATGCTACCACATGCTGAACAGCGGTATGATGGTTGACGTGTTGGAAACGCTTCAGCGGAAAGGGTTATTACAATTTCCAGGTGGCATACCGTCAAGGTTACAGTTAAGACTAAAAAATAAAAAAAAAAGAGTGTTGTCATATATTGGGACAAAATGAAATCAAAAGTTAGAATGATTAGAATCGATTAGTAATTGCTAATAAGATGCAATGACCGGAAGAACAACAAACAATTCTTTTTCCTTGTTCATTTCGATCATTAAATTGAATTGATGTTTTCCAATATCAGACAAACTACTCTTTTGGTTTTCTGAACGAAGCCTCTAATAAGTTGTTTTACATTAAATTTTAATTCGTTATAGCTTAATGAAAGGTACAAACCAACAGTGGGATTATCCAAATGGTTGGGCACCGATAAATCATATGATCATCGAAGGACTACGTAAATCAAACAATCCAACGTTTGTTCCTTTCCATAGTATGGAAAATTTTTAAGAGAAAAGTTAGCCGTCAAGGAGTAGAATTCTGCCAATACAATATTATGACAAAAAAAACTTTTTCCTTTTTTTTAATACGGTAGAATTTTACGACATAATTTTATAGTAATCCTCATGTGTCATATCGACTAGAACGTAAGGACTGCTATAAAATTACAATGCCACAATTGAAAAATGATTGTTGCTGAGAAGTTTCATAAAAAAAATTGCCGTAACTGTTATAAATCCTTTCAGTTAATATAATTTGTCTACAGAAAGGTATTTATAATAAATTCTGACAGCCTAAAAATTAAGAAAATAGTTGGGAGAAAAACAAGGTATACCTGACATCAAAAATTATTTATATATCCAAGTTAAAGCAAATTCAATATTATTCACGTAATGGAGAATATTTTAGAATGCAACAACGTGCATTTGAGATTGCCAATAAATGGATCAATCGAAATTATGCTTTGTACCAGAAGGATCATAAAATGTGGGAAAAATACGACGTTGCAAAAGAGTATGTGCGAGTGGCCAAAGGTGGTGAATATGAAAATCAGGTAAGACGTTGGTGTATTTTTTTAAGAATGTTAGTATTTTCTGAAGACATGCAGTCTTCGAAACTTATACGTTATCTTTCTCCGACCTGTATCGTAGTAATTGATAAATCCCATCATATGTCATGTAGACCATTTGCTATTTTGTGCTACATTGCAACAGAATAATTCAGTACGGTTTTGGATGGACCAATGGCGCGGTACTTGATTTACTCGTGACATTCAGTAAGCGAGCTGTGGTTAAGCCAACTGGTGGTGTAACTGATGTTCATGGGACTGTACGTCCTAATATATCCAGTGCAGATCGAACTCCTCTTACTCGATATTTAGAAACAGGAAAATCTTCCGACTTACTATGGCGATTTACGAAACGAATTCTAATCCGGGTATTGATCACTTTTTTGAAGTGTAAAAGCACTGGTAGTGCAGCGTAAGCCAAAAGTCGATGAACAAACTTCCCTTCTTTAAAATTTGGCAAATACTGTTATCAACTGAATTTGATTACAAAATATCCAGTCAAGAGCAAAATAAATGAGCGAGGCTTTTAAAATTCACTTTAGCAACACAACTGTCAATAAAAATCAAGCATTAAATTAACTCAAATTCCACAAATACAGTTCAAATATTCAAATAGAGATTTGAGGAGAGATTATCTACCTAAAAAAAATTATTTACTAGCCAATAAGATACCAGAAATGGAGTGTGCAAGACTTCATTTAAACTACATATTACTGCAAGTAGGATTTCACGATAACTTCAGTGGACTGGACGGTATCAGTGTTCAAAAATTTATCTAAAATCAGGACAGAAAAGCCAATATAAATAAACATTATCATTTCCAGTATTTAACACATATTTGCGCGGCCCCTAAAAATATAGAAAAAAAAACGCAGTTGATAAACCTTACAAAAGTTCACCAACAAAATTTATATATATACAAACTGTCCCATTTTTAAAGCTTGCAGAAGAGATCCTGCACTCCGATCAGATTCATTATGTTTTATCATAAATGACTTTTGCTTCCCAGCTGAGTGAAATAAAAATTACAACAGCTCAAGGACTAGTTTCAAACTTCTATTCATCTTCATTATTCTTTCACAAGGTTAAATTACTATGAACATATTACGCGAAATATACAGATCATTACAATGAAAACTGCAAATTAACATATTTACAACTTTAACGAAAGACATGATTAGGCCACGACAAGAAGTGAGATTTTCAGATTTATAGACAAATTAATATTGAAATTAATTTTAATTTCACGGTAGAATTCCACGCTTTCCAAACTTGAGCTTTTGATCTCAATTTATTCCGAATTAAAACAACATATAAAATTTATATACATTTGCTTGCCGTTTTGAGAAAAAACGCCACTCAGAAAAATGTACATAAGGAAAGAAAATTATATTCCAAAACATATCCAATATAATAAAAACATACAACGCTTTCCATATGTAATTAACATAATGAAGATGACAGAACATAATAGAATTAGTGTTTAATCAACCAGGCCTAAGCAGCACCAGTGTGATGAGGCCTAAAATGTAGGCAAAAACTAATTTAAGGTGAACTGAAAGATGTAACCAACTCGGGACTACTGTTGATACATCCAGTCCTTCAGTTGGAAGCATTAAAGCAGCCGCACATACCGCAACTGCACCAACACATATCATTGCCAAAGGAGAATTTACGTCGAAACGCGTTCGCAAAAATGGTGAAGACTGTAAAAGGAAAGAAAGGTAAAGAATTAAAAACGCATAAAAAATAAAATCACAACGAAAAAAACAAGTAGCTATTGCTTATTACATGTCCCGTTTTTTTTAATATCATAAGGACTTAATCTTCCAAAACCAAAGTCAACCAATTATTCCAAGAAATACATTTTCCTATCTCTATCTTACCCATGTGATATAAAATATCACTTAGAAGGGGTTTATTTAAAAAAATATAAACTTCCTCATTTAAGCTAACTACGGGGTAGCTGCTAATGTTTTATTCATACCAAGCAAAAATTAAGTTCAGTGATTTCTTTGATCTTCGGGTTTTTAATAAAACCGTAGAACCAATAACAGATGAACAAAACATATTTCCGAGTTACAGATGTGCAAACACATGCTGTATTTGTCAGCATTGTTGTGTCTTAGTCCAAAAGCAGTTTGTTAAAAACACCATTTGAAGCGATAACAAATACCTGGGTACTATCACGAATGCAAGGACGGTCATTGCTGGTTGCTGGTAACAATTGGTGATACCGCGGTTGATTGAATTTTGGCACAGTTTCCACAATGTGAACAGGAACATCAACTGATCCAGAAATCTTCAAACAACAAAACTGTAAATATTTAAGTAGAAAAACAAATCCTCTAGCACATACTAAAGTTACGTTAATATGACCACATGATGTTCCAGTAATTTATCCGAATCACCCCAAATATTAAATAAGCAGAGTTATGCCACAAAATATTGGAATATATATAGTTTTCAAATGATTAGGAAAAAATAGTACTCTCCCTAATACTACACTCCAACTATCATAAGTTAACTAAATAAGTGATTGGATGAAATAGTTTAACAGTTAATGTTATCATTTTGAAAAATTTACAAATAATCTATCCAGTGCGTTTCGCTGCGTCACAAATGGCAAATAAGACATATTTGTTGAGCTAATAGTTTTTTACTTCGCCCAAAAAATTATGCGCATTATATCAAGTAGAATATATGGAGTATAACGAATGCATATAAAATAGACTGTATATGATGACCCATAAGCATACATAAGTGTATGTATATTGCAACACATTTTTGCATGAATTACAACAAAATTTAAACAATGTGACCCATCAATCATTCTAAAATATCAATTACCTTTTGATTATGCACGCAAAATATTTCGATGCGAAATGTTTCCAGACCAAGACATGTTTGAAATTTTACAGCGACATATCGAACAATACTTAAAAAAATGGGAAATACAGGTTATTACGATAATTTGATGTTTTTTCTAAATGTTATTCTTCTATATCTCTTGTATTATGTGAATATCAAATCTAGAAAGTTATATCATACTCAGTTACGGTTGCATATCTATGATATATGAAAACTACCATTTTACCATTTTTTTAAATTTATCTATTATATAAGACCAGATTTTGTTTAAAAAGTTGTCAAATGAAAAGACAAAGGAAGAATCCCGGAAGTTTGCGAGACATGACGTCTAAATATAACACTTACATGTCAATTGAACTTGATGCTCTCAATATACCACATGGTTCGATCACCGAGAAGTTGTGTGAATTTGTACATTTTACTGGAACAAATAACACAAATTTTATTCCAGTAAACTACATTTCGGAAAAACTTGATCCTCTTTTACCAAAGCTTAAATCAATGTGATGCAGTAACAATAATCCATGACATGCTATATATGCTTCGTAGTTTAATACAAAGCATATGCGATTACTTCCATTACATAACAACCGAAAACACGTCATTAAAGCCATGTTGCGCAATTCCATGTGAGATAAGCAGCACCATACTTTAGTATCGGACATAACTTCCTTATAAAAGCTCTAATTTCACCTTTTATGTAAATGATCCGATATTCCTTCAAGCAGTATTAAAGTTCTTTACAAGAAAAAAAAAGAACACTGGGAGAACAAAAAATCGAAAAAGAACCTTTAAACTTGATCGGAAAATGATATGGATTGTAAAGCGTCAATATCCGTTTATGTGTTTGCGGATCACATACGACAATTTCCAACTGGTTGGGAAAAACAAACGCAAAAATGCTACCTCTGTCATCAACCATTTTCACGTAAATTCGACAGTGAAAGAATAATAAACGCTTATCAATCCAGGTTGGAAGCCGTTGTTATTAAAGTTGATTCACCGAGCAAGATTCCTACTGAAAACGACGGTTGCATTTACAATATATGTGTGTATACAAGCAGGAAGGAGAGAGTAGGAAGGAAGTTATCGGGGGAGTAATTTCAATAAGTAATAGCATTATCTGAATATTGTCATCAGTAAAATGTACAAAGTGTGGTGTACTGTTACCAAGATTACGTGGGTACGTCAAGCGCGATTACACCACGTTGATGCATTAAATATAAATGCATTGAACGCAGTGGCATATACGTGAATGAATTCCTCACTTCCCCACTGAAGCATCATCCACGTCATTTCGATCGCAGACTGAAAAAACTTGCTTTTTAGCCTTCCCACTTTTTTTCTGACCTTTGCCATAGAGAAATAAAGTTCGAAACCACAACACCCTGGCTCTCCTCTCAGTTGACCCTTTCTCCGTCTCATTCAAAAGACCCTATCCACACTGCAAGCTTTTCTTAACCCTTCTCTCCCTTTCCTCTCGCAATATCGTACGATTTGAATAACTGCAGTAAAACCTATATGTGAAATTTACAGAAACTTTACTTCAGTCATCCACGCACGGAAGTATCATTAACCATCTATTATTGTCCAACTTCCGGAGTAGTGGAGCAATCTGTCCCCACCCCCTTTCCCCTACAAGTCTAGTTATTCCAGTTGTGCAATCTCACTGATTTGTTTCTACAAGTTTTTGATATCAGACGTTTTACTTCACCATACTTACAGGATTTCAAGTTGAATTTCACACAAATGCCAAATGACACTCAGAATCTGCTGAGACCTTTATCAATTACTATAATAAACTGACTTACAGTTTCAAAACTAATACAACAGTCGTGTACAATTTAAAACCCATAAAGCTGAAAAAATTGGAAATTGCATGAGTGAAACATCAGCATATTCCTTTTTATTCAATATATGTTTGGTTAAAAAAATAAGCTCATTTAATCATTCCAATTTCTATAAAACTTCATCCAAGTTTTTAATAAAATTAAATGAAATTTAAGAAACTATTTCGAAAAATACGCATAATGCACACAATAAAGGCATGAAACGCAATTATTACTTAGATTGAAAATTTATTTTATTCATAAACGAAATGAATAGTTCCAGAAAACAAAAAACAAAAACAAGCAGAAATGAAGATCAATGACTGAACAATTATTTGCCTCCTCCACCATAAAAAAATACTAATAAATTAATCCGATCAAGTGATAAATTGATACTCAACAAACGACTAATCATCAAGACTTAACAATAATCAATCGGTGCTTCATCAATAACTTTAAAGTTCCAAAATTTCTTTTCATATTAATGAAGAAAAACAATCAACAATCGTAATATTTTATAGCAAACATGAATAATATATAATGATCTGGAGCACGCTATTTTTACGCTTTGGTCGAAAAATTATGCCCATCCACGTTGCATACAACATGCGAATATGTAATGATGATATGAGCCAAATATGTATCCATCATCATTTGACTGACAGTATGTGGTTCTCGCCAAATGATTAACATGCAAATACCAAACAAATTTCATAAATTCAGTATCTCCGACTTAAGTCTTCAATCCCTTTCATGATGTACCATTCTAAACCCTTCTCAAATTTAAACTACAAAATTCACTTAGCATTACTATTATATCAGTGTAATATTCTTACGAAAGATGGATAAATTATCAATGAATTCAATCCCTTTCCACTCTTATCCTCAGTCATTTAGCTATGATAAAACAAACATTTTTTACGTTCAAATTACCTTACCGTAACAACAATAACAACAACAACAAGGAAACGACAAGAGATGTGGCAAAGATGATCCAAAGATGTAAAAGAACTTTTTTACTTCTAAATTTTCGAAGACATATGTACCGTGCGCTCGAGAAGGGATCAGCAAACTGATGATGGAAGTTAATGATACAGGTAGGTATTTTTTTTTTTAGTTTTAAAACAGTTCAGATGCTTCGTACGTTTGGAGAACTTCCACTAGATGTCTACTTCGCAACTATCAAACTCAGGATGAGATAAAGGAATTGTGACTTCAGAACAGGAAAGAAATACTAAGAAATACTATCACAAACAAACAAGATGACATATGAGATATAATAATGGTCAAATGAACAATTCGAACTCCAATTTCCAGCAATAACGTGGGGATCACGAAAATGTATGTCAATTCACAAATGAATGCGTAAAATTATGTGAAATCAATCACTAGTGGTCATTGTTTCGGTTTCATGGAGCGATAAAAGTCAAAGATAATACCATATCAGCCGATATTTGCAGTTCAAATCTTAAAATATCGTCAAGCAAATCGTCATACGTATCCAAAAGTCTTCATTTCTCTGACTTAATACAGTTCTGCACATCAATCTGTTAAAATACTAATCCTAAAGTGTATAAAATAGAGTACCTATTTCAAAGCATCCACTGAACGCCGACAGTGAAAAAAAAACAGTTACCCCTAATTCACTTCGATAAAGAAAAAAGAAGACTGGAAAGGGTACTTCGCAATGACGACAAAAACAAATCTCCATGAAGTTACAAGCACTGTCTGGAAATATCAGCATATCGTATTACACATAGGCACATCAACAAAAAGATACGAGGTAGGACTGGTCAAGTAGCTTCCGAGGACTGATAACAAATAACACATCAAGAAGGATTACGTATGATTCACGAAAAATGTGTAGAAAATCCAATAAAAAACAAAGTGGAAAAAAGCAATGCAAAATAGAAAGACATGGGAATTAAAAAAACGCTCCAAAACCTGTATGAGATGCATTTTTTGGCATAACGTGATGGGAGGATGTAGGATCAAAGAGGGAATAATAGAACATATAAAAAAAATGTCATATACAACTCACTCTATAAAACTGCGTTAACCCGTAATTATTGAAGCTAAAGAGAAATACAACCCTTGAAATTGGGATCTCTTGCGCATGCTGTAACGTCCAAATAATAAATCATTCAACAAAATGATAAATATATACGCTTCGTTAAGACTGCTAAATTTCACCGGTCATATCTAAAGTAATCACATGAAACAAAAAAAAAGAAAACGAAGGCAGTACACAAGCTGTTGCACAACGTTTAAATAATGTGAAGTGAAGAGAGACATAGTTGCAGTATTACAGTGACAAAAATATATGTATGCCTTAAAAACATAAAACAAATGTGTATGCCTTAATCCTTAATAAACAAGTACGGCATAAGCAAACATAAAAATATGGCGGCGAACTTGCGGTTTTCAATAAAATTCTCAATAGCATAAAACAATTCGGATCAAACCGACATCGATTTTTTTCCATCACACATGTCCTTCTGAAGTTCAAATAATGTAAGCCCTTCTGGAAGTTTAAAAGTAAACGTAAATAATATCACTACCATTATCCATGTCACAGCAAAATAATCAAATAGAGCACCAAGTGAAACCAGTCATGATGACAATGAGGGAAAAAATACAAGTGCATTGTGACACGTATTAACCTATGAAAATAATTAAATTTTCATGCTTATAGTGTAAGCCGTACATAACTTACAACGTTGGCTCCCTTTAAGAGATAACAGAAACCGTCTCATCCACAAGTATACAACGAAACATAAAGGATCACCTAAAGCTGATCAGCCAAGTCCTAACCTTTTGATGTTACGGTAGAAATTCCACGTTATATCAAAGACCAGTAGAGCTTTGCCGTCTACTCTTTGTAAAAACAATCTAGCATTAAAAAATTTTACCACTTTAATTTCCGTTTAATACTTCCGTTTTTTAATTTTCCTCATCATCTATCCCCTTTTCCCTCCCTTGGAAATCAGTGAAAAAACATCCAGAAACCACTTCGTGCAAAAGCCCTACAACAATTATACTTTAAATGAAACATAGAAATGCATAAACATTCCTACATACACATACACACATACATATACTCACACATACATTCAGAAACATAACGGAGTAATGTGATAGTGCTGCGCAGTAACATTATATCATCCATGTTTGTGATATGAAAAGACAGACACAAGGTTTTATGTATTCAAAAAAAAGAAATGCTGCGAAAAAATGACACGAAAAATAGGTTGCTACGATGCCATTTTCCCCATCAAACTTCATAACAGTTTCCTTTATAGATGACAAAACAAAAAGCAAGCAGAAAACTAGAAAATCTTAAAGGAAAAACAAACGAAAAAGAGTTACACCAAAGGAGGCAATATAATGATATTCAGCATTTGGTTCTTGCTGGATTACCACAATCAATTGTTCCACCAATCCTGAAGATTAAAAATTAGATATAATTAATTATTCCGTTCATTATGAAGAGAATCACATACAGAAATGAGCATATGGATAACCAATCTTTCTTCCTAACAAAGACAAAACAAACAAAAACGTGTGCACAAATAAATAATAGCAAATCTTTGGAAACTTTGTATATTCAGTTCTATCAGTCTGACAACAACACACAGAACTCCATTAACTCTAGAAAGACACCCAATTCCATGTTTGCAAAGTGGTTTAAACTTACAAAGATTTCATTTCTTTCCTTCATTAATAAACTTGTCACCTGTCACTGTACCAAAGAAAAACTATTCCACACTATATGCTCCAACCCATTGGAGTGCAAAAGTTAAGCTAAACCAGCATTTTGATTGGTTAGATCTTTCCATCATACCAGAATAATCTTTATTACCGCTTCAAAATCTTTAGTAAATCACACATAAAATGTGCATAAAGAGAAATATGTCAACTGCAAATGTAAGAAACCTGCTGCGGAGGAGCACGAGAAGTGCGTTGCGGCTGATTCCATTGATTACTGCTTGGTGAATAATTAATGCCATTTTGACGATGTGATCCACCACCTCCACTACTTCCGGTATACTGGACACGATGATCGCGACCTCCAAAGCGACTGAAAATATTCGATACAAAACAATGATGCACACAAATTTTCCTTACTAGCACTTCAAGTGGGAAAAATTTGTATTGACCAATTTATGGTGTATAAGAGTGACAGCAATAACACAATCCTATATTTTCGACTTCGTCAGTGAATGTTTCACAAAAAAATTTCCAGTGCGCACTGACCTGCCTCCTTTTATACGACCCGGTCGTGTTCCATAGCGCTGAGCATCAGTTGATATTTTTTCCAGCCATTCCGGAAGTTCCTGATTCGCTTCAACAACTAGTTCGGCCAAATCACGAGCAATGTTTCGATTCTTGTCATTAAAAAATGATGTGGCAAGCCCTGAAAAAAAAAATTCGAAAACTGCATTCCTATAAGACAGAGTAAACCTAGCAAAAACTGCATTTATAACTAAAACACCGCTAATTTTCGAGGAGACTTACCAACATTGCCAACACGTCCAGTGCGACCAATGCGATGCACGTATTCATCAATATCGGAAGGCAAATCATAATTGATGACATGTTTTACGTTTGGTATGTCCAGACCACGAGCAGCAACCTAAAGTCCAAAGTCCACCAGCTATTAATACTCACAAAAAAGCCCATTACGAAAATTTCAATTTCAAGACTATACAGATTGTCTTTGGACTACAATATTGTCTGGTGTTTTAAATCCATGTGCAAGTCTTCGTAAAAAAATAGGCTAATAAATTCAAAAAAACAAAAAAACAGTCATCAGCATTTAACACTTCAGTTGTCCAAATTATTCAGTGTAGTGTGTCGTCTCATAGCACTACCATTTTAGCCAATATTGTTAGTACTTCGATAAAACAATTCTTACGTTTTCATTCGCTTAATTTGTTATATGGCAATTATTTCATTAAAAAGTAACGAAACGAACAGCTGTAGCAACGAGAATTGGAGCAGCACCAGAGCGGAATGTTTCGAGATGCTTTTCACGATCAAACTGTTTCAAATCACCATGAATTGCAACAACATTATAGCCATCCTTTTGCAAGTAATATGCCAAATCGCTTGCCCCACGCTTGGTTTCCACGAAAACGAGTGTCAATGCAGACGGCTCTGAAATAAAGAACTATCACTGCGTTGAATAGAAAATTATACAGATTTTTCTTCGGATAACCAATAAGAAACAAAAAACTGAATCAATACCAAACAATAAATGGACTATGGAACATGATATATCAAAGAATTTAAAATCGAAGGAACATGCGACTACTTTTACTGTAGGCTCAGAAATATTTCGAAACCCATGTAAATTATACCTCCAGCATCAAGCAGATCCATCAAAAAGCTTTTCTTCTCATGCTCTTCCACCCAAACAATTTTCTGCATTATATTCTCCGATGTTGAACCAACGCGACCAACAGCGAGAAACACATAATTTGGCATTAAAAAGTCTTGTGCAAGGACCTGAATTTCTTTTGGAAATGTCGCCGAAAACATTGCTGTTACGCGTTGGCCTTTTGGAGGCATTTTTGATAAATCAACAATCTGGAAATAACCGAAACGACTTAATCGAGACCGAAAAACAAATCAAACAAAGAGGGAGATAAAACGAGGAAATAATGTACATTATCCATCCATAATGATTCCCTTTCATCAACCCTTTCTAATTGCCTTTGCTTCATCCTATTTTTCTTGTAATCAAAAATGTTCACTAACAAAAATTTTCTGATAGAGGATACCAGGAGAGTGGGAGAAAGCAAAGTTATAATACACGATACCAACTTTTCTGTTGTGTTTCAAACTTTGCGTTTTTTTTATTATCAGTGTCTCACCCATCTCAGTACTAACGGAAACGTAAAACAAAATTTCAGTATCAGTTAATTCCCTCTATCCTTCACCTGCAGCAAAATCGGATCGCTCAAGTTACATTTGCGGTAGTCAACAAAAAAAACACATATAAGTACAACTTACTTGTCGTATTTGCGGTTCAAAACCCATATCAAGCATTCTATCTGCTTCGTCTAGAACTAAAAAACGACAACCATCAAGACCGATGAGTCCTTGTTCCATTACATCGATGAGACGGCCAGGTGTCGCAATTAGAATATGTACTCCCAACTGTAATACAGCGGGAATGAGAAAAGGTGAACAATCCAAAATATATTGACTAAATTACTGTAGAAGTGCTGAAGAGAGATACTGATCGAATTTCAGTTTGCAACCGCTTTAAATGCTTGAAAAAAGAAAAATTGATGCAATGCTCGTAACTGCAAAAACAAAGAAATTCTGTGTGTAAAGTATCTGACATGCATATTACATTCACATATTCATGTCTTACGCATCACATCAATTATTTAGCCTGCTATCAGCAACGATTCAGAAAATGTTTCCGACCATCAATCAATACAGGCAAAACACAATATCCTCTTTCCTTTTGTTTCATGACGGAAGAAAAGTAACATTCAAAATTTCATATAAGTTGTTCATTTGTCAAACGACATGTACTACAACGAAAGTTAAGCGAAATTCCTCGTCATGTCATCAACAAATTAATAAGTTCAAACTACAGATAGTTACGTACACGCAACTTGTTGATTTGCTCACGATAGTTTTCACGACCGCCATATAGGAGAGCCGAAGTGATTGGAGTACGATAAGCAAATTTACGCGACTCGTTGTAAATCTGCAGCGAAAGCTCACGTGTTGGCGATAAAATCAGTGCAGCAGGATATTGACGTCGACGTCCATTTTGCTGGGTTGTTGACTAAAACCAAATGTATCACGATCTGACTAATTCCTATACCTATATACATATTGATTCTAGCAAGTAAGACATTTTGTGACCTGTGCTAAAGAAATGAAACTAAAAACGAGAAACCTTATAAAGAGCCTCCGGACCAGCTTGCAAGACGTTGTTGATCAGTGGGACCAAAAATGCAGCAGTTTTGCCAGAACCAGTTTGGGCACATGACATTAGGTCGCGATTACTCATGAGTGTTGGGATAGAGTATTTCTGAACGGGTGTAGGACGGCCATAACCCGAAAGTCGAATGTTTTCTTCAATCCATGTATGAAGTTTCAGATCCGCAAATAGCGATATCGGTGGCGGACAATCTTGACCGGTTGCTTCAACAGGAATCTCTTCGTATTTATCAAAATTAATGCCAGAATTCATTCCAGCAAACAATTCCGACTCCAGAAGTTCATCACGTGGTAACTGCTCAGTCCACTGAAGAGGGCGTTCCGGAAGCGGATCTCGCAATCCAGCCCAGCGAGAATTGCTGTAATATTTAAAATTCAAATAAGAAAATCATAAACTGAGCTTTTTAGTTACATTATCCGTATTACTTATTACGCATTTCTTCTGCAGGATCAGCACTTTAGCGAATGGGGTGTTATCATAAATGAGTTATTACTGCTAAAAATACAACAGTATGTAGTACTTGAAGGCATAAACATAAATTATAGCTACCAACTCCCAATTCACAGTACAAATTACATGCAGAAATCGATACAAGTTATTATTCCACTTACTCGGGTACTGTATCATCTTGACGCCGAAAACCACTCAGATGTTGCGATCCCCACTGCTGCTCATCATGCACCGCTCTGAAACATAAGCTGATCAAAATTAATTTCAAAAACCATAATGGTACTTACTTTGTTTCAACATAAACGTACTATTGTTATCATAAGGTGACATTACAATCATGATGTGTAGCGTTTAGAATATTTGCGAATGTACTCCATAGTTTTATAAAGTGGGGAAAATTTTTTGGCACAAAATTACAACTATGTTAGCCTTTTTACGTTGATAAGCTCCACCGTTCATTTAATATAGATATACAACTGACTCTTTAAAATTACATTCACATCGTCTATTAAACGCGGTTGGACATGATAACAAGAAAATGATAGGCCTCTTCAGGTATGGATAAAACATTACTATTTCTCCTCTGTCAACTTCTGATATTCTTGTTTCTAGGATTTCTGCTACTTTTATTAAACGTTACAAGCAAAACATTACAAAAGATTTACTCTAACTCTTTGCAGATGAGTTGCTCAAAGGCTTCAAAGGCTTATTATAGAGATAAATTCCCACATTTCATTTAACAAATGAGGATAGAAATCAGTAATTTAACTGCACAGCTAGCTCAAGCCGCCACACCAGTAAAAAAATCTAATAAGGAAATAACTTGTTTTTGATGTGGCTTGGCAAGTTACGTCATCAAATACGTCTGCTTACAATATCTTGGGCTTTAGTTAAGTAGTTGTTCTAATAAACGAAGTAACTCTAACCTTCGATCATAAGAATAACGTCCAGAATAATTAGGACGCCCACGATTACTTCCATGACCATCCCCGTAGGTACCTCGCCCACGCGCATGTCCCTCATTTCGGTTGAAACCACTTGCGGGTTGTCCAAACCCAGCTCGTCCACGTCCTGGCCGACCACCCACGCATGGCTGATAATCATAGCCTTGCATAGATGAGCTATTACTCCACTGCGTCACATAATTATTTTGCTGGAACAATTTGACTTTTGAGTAAGGGTCAAAGTAGTTATAAATTTTTTAACCAACATTAATTTTTGAGGTGTTAAGTGTTAAAACGATGTTCTGATTATACGTTCAAAATGAAGATAAACAGATAGTCGCGCCAATTAGATATATTTCTAGCGAATTATAGCATTATTGATTGCATTGAGCAATTAATATTGGAATGAATTTTAAATCTTTCTTGACGACGGTTTAAAGTTCAAAAACGAATGAAGCAAAAGTAAATAATGGATAACTAAAATACACCACCGGTTGCATGGCAATGTAACTTTGACTTTTTCGCATCGGCGCACTGCGATCACCAAACGTACCACTGCTTCCACGTCCACTACGCACGTACTGCTGCGGTCCACGTGACCAATTTTCGTATGCCGGTGCACCTTCTGGAATTGTTTCTGGTGCTGCCGCAGCAGCATGGCGCATGTGCGGAGGTACATAACGACTTTCTGTAATAATTAATTGCTTGTGACAGAAATGTACAACAAATATGCGACGAGAAAGAATGAGAAATCAATTCCCAAGAACACAAAAAATCTACAAACTACATGATGTACTGTAATACATTAATACATAAACGGCAAAGAAACAACGCTGTTAAAAACATTTGTTTCACTTTTCATTTATTTTTCAATTTCGTAAAATTCTAAAGCAATAACTTTATGAAACAAAGCCACATTACGCTGTTTCCTCATCGCTTATTTTTCAAATGATAATCTTTTCTTTTTTCAATTTTTTTCTGTAGTTTTGCTCGTTAGAACATTCACTGTATTTGAAACTTTTGCTTATTTGACTTTACATTTCATTGTCAATTCGTAACATCTATCGTCGATTATTCAATTCTGTTTCATTACTCTTTTAATATTCCTCGTGTTTTAATATTATTCGTTCGATATCCACCTAATTTACTGTTCCCTAGATTTTACACACCACTCACTGAATAGCTCGCCGCCAAAACTTAACATTCCGTTAAGTAGAGATTTTTTCATTTGAAACCTTCGGTCACATTATTTCTTTGGCTTCACTGACACCCAGATGTATATCCTATTGTAGATGTATTGTAGAAATTGTAGGATGTATATCCTACAATTTGACATTCACGTATTCTACAACCGGATTTTTTAAAACTACGATACTACTCATCAAAAACCATACCATGTTGGGGTACAGCTTCATTTGATCGTGAAGCCGGTGCAGTAGCGTTAGGCGGGAGGGGGAGTTGCGACCCAGGCGCTTCTCCCCCAGTCCAGCCTTCGGAGCCTGGAGTGGTTTTTACATACTGGTAGCTGCTGTCGAAATTCTGGCTACCATATCCAAAATTGCCACTATTCATAATAGTTACACCTATAACAAATATTTAGTGGAAAAGAAATACATCAGTTTCATTCCCGCAACACGACATGAATTACCATTTCTTTTGTAAAAGGAATTATATAATTTCTTCTGAAAACCCATCTCATCATTTGCTTCTAAACAACAAAACACCATTTCCTTCTAAAAAATGTATTTTACTGCTTAATTATTGCTCACACTTAAAATATAAATTATCATCTCGTCCTTAAATCACGCCACATATCTTGTGACGTCCATACATGCCGCCATTATTTAAATAATATCGGGTCTAAAAACATGATTTTGTACTTTTTTTGGAATAATTTCGCTCTATTTTGTTTACTTCAGATTACAGTTCACCGTGTTATCAAGTTAGGTAGCTATGTTGGTTGTTGCATCTAATATATCATTATTATTTAAATAATCGATACAAAGATTTTCAATACTGGACTTCAGTTTTCGAAAGTAGCATCCATGCTGCATATTTTAAAAGGGTTAGGTGACACTTCTCACGGAAACGTGCATCACCCACTACTTTTCTCGCCTCACTCTATCATAAAAAAACGCTTAACAGAACCTTTTCACTAGAATGAAGAAGTTAGAATAGAAAGTTATAACCTGAATGCCTTACGAGACAAAAACAAGGATGACTGTAAAAAACTTTAAGCATTTCCTGAAAAAATCCGGAATATTACCAATACAGGTAAGAAATGATCCTGGTGAAACATGACGAGTCATCTTTGAAACCCTTTCGATATCCCAAGTCAGTTAACGCCAAAGCATATGTCTGGTGAGCAACAAAAAACACGTCAATTACGGTGGTTAGTTAAAATGATGGTTCGCTTTGACAGATAAGTTGCAATTTTAGTAACTCATTTCCGAGAATTACAACGCAATGATGAAATACAATGGCTACGATGACATTTGCTTATTCCAACTAGTTAGATGGCACCAATAAGACCGTCCCAATTATGGATGCATCACTCAAAAGTCAGAATTCATTCGGTCTACCGGATTCATACATCAATTTGGAAACAACAGTGGAATTTAACTTCGTTGTACAACTCATCACTCTATGCTGTACTCACTTATACAGTACACTTTCTGTCTTACTATTAAGGAAATTTAGATATACTCTACCTCTCTCTCTCACCACTATACCTTATCTCAAACGTATCCTGCTAGATGATATACGATACAATGCTATCGTATCAGTGAATTTATTATAGTAAGGGATAGAAGTGATGATTTGAACAGGAATGACCTGAAGATGCTACGTACGCTTCACGGATGAAATCAATAGATGATGAAATATCGGAAAACGAATCAATCAGTCAGTTGAAAGGGGTTAGTAATATACATTAAGAAGTGTTTATCTCCCTCTATCTCTGCGCGTCTCTCCTTTTCCCATTATGTCGCACATGTATATGTCTGCGTGTGAGCGTGTCTGTCTGCATAGATGTACCGAGTGCCACCCGAGCATACATCACCCGTCCTTTGCGACGATTACCAGCCTTGTATGTGTCTGTGGGAATCTCTGTGTCTTCATAGATAAGAGGCATAGCGAGAATGGAAGACGGAAAATGAGGATAGGGTAGCGTGTGGGAGAGGTTGTGGTTCGAGAGGAGTAAAGGATGTGAACAGACAAGGACTGAAGGGAAAGTAAGGTTTGCATAAATGGTGCTAAAGTATGGATGGATGGAGATAAGGTGGAAGGTACTGCAGATGTGAGGTCAATTTATACGTATCATATGCGTTTACAAGTTGTGCACCTTTATATACGGTGATTGTCGACATAGCAGCGCTTAAGTGAGTGGCACTTGGGTCCTATGACTTATGACTTGGGTCCTATGAGGGCTGTTATATTGGAAGAGACATCTTTTGGTTGTATAATTGTGGCCTTAAGCTACTACTGTACAGAAGTCGTTGAAGAGAAGTAATGTTATTATTTCAGGTTGAATAGTCACAAATTGGTAGCAAACGGTCCCCCAATTAGTAGTGGTAGTTTTGTTGCTGCTGTAGGGATGAGATGAGACAGAGGTAAAGCATACAGCCTCCTTGCTCCTCCTCTCTCCCAATAGTCATCAGAAGAATCGTAGGTTTGATGATAAGTGAACTGGACTGATCGAACTTGAAGGAAGCATTCATTCACTCCCTTTCCTCCTAATTATCGGAAGGAAAGCACACACACACACACACACACACACACACACACACACACACACACACACACACACACACACACACACACACATGTACATATACATATATGTATACGTACACATATCGCCTTCAGTCTGGCCGAAATTCGATAAGATACTATCAACTGTCACCTGTTTTTGTGGGGCTGAATGCATGCGATGGGAACCAATTCTAACGTATTCGGATTGAATAAAGGGACGAATTCAGGATCAAGAAGAATAGATGAATTCAGAATAGCGAGATTTCAGATGTGAGAGAGAAGGAGATCAGGATATAAAGAGGGGTTGTTGAAATGTAGACTATTAGGACTTGTATTGAAGGCAGCGTGGTAATGTCGGTAGGACAGTTGAGGGAAGCAGTTCCTACAACCAATCCCACCATCTTTTCATATTTGTTTTCCGGATTCATACCCTTCCCTTCATTCTCTCACTCCACTCCTCTTCCTCTTTCTGTCCTTTCCGTAAATTAAAGCTATTGCAATTGTGGTTTGATAGAAAGAGTACGATAGGTTATGTACTCTTCTCCTCATTGCCTATACCAATTTTCTATATTGGAACAATACAGCTTTATCTGTCCGCTTTTCCGTAACATATGTTCATATCCATCAGTTTACAGATTCGGTTCTAATTTTCAATTTGATCGAAACAGTAACGGCAAGATGTGCGTGGGATACTTTATTTCACTGTGTTATATAGGAAGACTGCATGTGTCACTTATTAATGCTTCCATAAGTCTACAGGATACGGTCAGGAATCTCTGCCTTTTCAGTTCAGTTACTGGATTTCTAACATATAGCTAGAGATAGAGAAGGAGATATGTTTTTACGTGTGGAGAAGGGGATATGTTTTTACGTGAGAAGGGAGAAGGGAATAAGAGGTGATGGGAAGGTAGAGCCGGGGGGGGGGGTGGTGATATATATCTGTGATTTATTTTACTTATTTTTATATCACATTTTGTTACGAGTCGTTTGTTAACTAATTCAGACATATACACATATATAATACATACGGAGACATGCGTACATACAAACATACAGACATGCATGCATGCATTGCGCGTGCGTCCATAACATATTTGCAATAGGCATAGTTAGTCATGCGTGAACAGAGACGCATACATGTCTAAAAGAAGTGAATGGCGATGTGTGTTACGATAGAAGAAGGAAAGAAGGGTTTGTAGAGCCAACCAAATGTTGTCCAGACATATTATCCAGTTTGAACTTGTCCCATGCTGTTAAGGCCTTGACCTGATCAAACAGATATATTTTTCTAAGAGAAATGAAAGTTGGCAACGGGTGGAGAGCTTTTTGACGGTAAAGAAGAAGGAGAAGACGGCAAAAAGGGTGTGAGTGGAAGAAGGAAGGAAGGTGAAGGTGACGCTTGAACGAAGGAAGGAGAAGGTGGTGATTGAACGATGCGCTAATGTCCTCTCCTCCTCACCTGGCATTGTGCTCTTCCGTCACATCTGTCTCATTTACACAAGCTTTAGTCATACACGCTTTAGTGTGCTAATTACAATTGCTTATATATATGTATGTACATATATATATATATATATATATATATATATGTAAATTTCTTTATTTCATTGTAAGGAATTCATCGACTCATTCCTATCAGTCTTGTGGTGTATTCAACAGTAACAACAACGGCAGTAACGACAGGAGGAGCAAGCAAAAAAAAAGAAGAGAGTTGAATTGAGAAATTGAAAATATCAATTCGGTTTGTCTGCGTATATACGTCAAAGCTTCACATCAAGTACGCAAATAGTTCAGCACAGGGCTTTCTCAGGTATACTTCTAATTATTAGTCGTGTTTCGCATTCTTTGTTTTGCTTGTTTGTCTGTTGTTTATTGTTTCATGGTTGAAATAAATGACTTATGAGGTTATTAAGTCGTGATTTTATTATTGATCCGAGACAGTTAAATTAAAATTGACAGCATAAAAATGAAGCACGAGGATGTAGTATCTGTGCTTTTAGGCGTACAGCGAGCAAGACTGATTTAAATTGCGGAACTAAGATTTCAGATTTAAAAATATGAGATGAAAGGAAATTTGCATCGATGAGAATATGAGATAGGCCTACAAATTTCGTGCCTGAAGACATTTAGTAAAGAAGGGTAGCATATAAATGCAAATAAGAAGACAGAAGAGGCTTATGATTTCGGAGGCGAAAGCAGCATGCATGGACAAATAAGGAAATGGAATGAGCCTATGGTTTCAAACCCTGAGAATATCGAGTAAAGGGGGCTGGCACAGACAAATCGCCTGTGGTTCTGTGAAGGAAAGCTTGCTTATATGAGCTTTTGTGGAGAAAAGCTTGCTTATATGCGCAAAATTAGTGTTTTACCCCGTGGGCATTTCGTTTCTACCATGTTGTTCTCCGATTTTGCCTTCCAGTTTCTGTATAAGAAGGAGGAGGAAATATTAGAAGTGAAGTTTTCTCCTTATTAGAACTTTGTTGTTAGTTGATGATAGAGTTGGCGCTGTTTTTGTCATTGTTATCTGTTGCTGTTGTTCCTGTTGCTGTTGCTGTTACTGCTGCTGTTTTCTGCTGGAGACGGCGATAAGTTTCTCATGTCTGTTCTGAGCGTAAGATCTTTTGAGGGGAATAGAAAACAATCGCGGATAGCTGGCTGGCTGCATGGCCTGCCGGATGAAAAATCATCGGTTTTTTTCTTTTTCAAAAGTTTTCAAATCTGTTCTCCAATTCCTGAAGTGCACACATATACATGTTTGCTTAGTAGAACTTTCTTCTTTGAAGATTGGTTTGTTCTATTTATACATTCAACTCTTACTGTGGTGATGATGACAGTGCTGGTATCGGTGTAGTGTTTTCTTTCATGTGACTATTACATTTTATAGAGCATTTACAGCCTGATTATTCTAAGCATAGTTTCTATGGGTACATCATCCTGAAAAAAGCCATTTCAGTTAAAACGACTTGCACTAATACAAGACAACAAGTCTGAATTCAGAGTCTGAAATTGTTCGATGAGAAGTAGTAAATTGCAATGAAATATCATGAGTCACCTTTTTTCTTGAAAAAATTCATCATTTATTCTCTCGGTTGTTTTTCATATTGGGATTCATATTGCTGATTATATTGGAGTCCACTATAATTCATTAGCCTGTTTTTATGGTCATTTTAAGATTAACCAAACAATCTTTCAGCTTGTTACTGAGTGCTTTTCCGTTCCTCTTTTAAGATGACTGGGTAGCAGAAATGTCCAAAAACTGTAATGTTGAAGATCGTGAGTTCGGTGTCAAAATTCAACATACGGTGACGAGTGATCAACTGACACGAAATTAATCAATTATTAGCATATGTCAAATTTCACTGATAATGTAGATCGTTTAGTCGGCAGTCGATACACTATGTAACCTACAATTGAATGTTTCCAGTCCTTTAAATGCATTATTATTAATATCCTCGAATACATGTGCGTATATTTTCGTGAAATTTTTATAATTGTACTCATTGACTTTGCGATATTTCCATTCTAATCATAAGTAGAATAGAAATAGTATGGAATTAAGAGTTTACAATTTATTCCTGCAGTAAATACAGTTGTTTGTCGTCAATTCCAATATATCTTTTGCTCCTTTTTACTTCTGAATAATCGATCTTTAATTTAATGACCTAGTGAATAGTAATGATGGATTTTGAACTGTTTATACAATGCAACTTCGAAAAATGTGGAGAGCATTCTGTCGTAGATCATCGAGTTGGGTGGAAACGAGTGCGTTAGTACATCTCCCATCAGAAGACATTAGAAAACACTATTAGAAAAAGATAAAAATACACCTATCTAGATTTTTTATCGTTGACTTTAGGGCATTTTTTAGGTTGTTTCGGATGATGTTCGGGCCTTATTTTGTGCCATGAATAATGTCGAAATATCGGTTTTAGGATCCGAATATTAGAAATAATCGAAGTTTGTTATGTTATGGATGATCGCTGAACGTTGAAATGCTTGAGAATGTTGAAAAAATTCTTTCGTTGTCCGTCCTTAAAATTAAAATTTAAAGCGAAAAGACTTTGCTTCTTTTTGTTTTGTTCTCCAGGATTAATCACATTTATGATTAATCACACACATTTATGAAGTATATTCAAAAAGTAATGTGTGATATTTACTTTCCCTAGATTTTTAAAGGACTTAAATTCTTCTATATAATCGTTATATTTGGAGCTTTAATAAACACATATTTTGGATCTGTATCCATGAAATTTCAAAGGGAGGTAGACTGAAATGGATGGGGAAGATAGGAAAAAATATGTGGATACAAAGAAATAAAACGTCGTCAATCATCGGTTCTTAGCAGTGATATCGATTAGTTAACATATTGTTTCAGTCGCTTAAATTTTCAGCTCTTCCATGTCGAATATAGGATCGGCATCTGGACAGCACGGTGACAACGCTACGCTGCCTCAATTTAGTCGAAAACGTAGTTCACCAAATTCAGGTTTGTTTTACTCTTCTCCTTACATGGTGAAATTTATTGAGAAATGAAACTGTAAAACAGATCCTGTTGAACAGCCATTACATGCATTTTTCCCATTGTTGTAAGAAATCAATTGTTATCTTCATTAAGCAATCGGGTAATTCAATAGGTACACCGTGTCACATAGGGATAATGCATCTTAAAGTGACGTATATATTTTCTTCGAGAGTCACGCAAATAAGAGATCGCATGGGTCACCTCGCCTCTATAGCGGTTTTTCGACAGCTTGAAAAATATTAGGAATGTGCTTCCCTTACTGTTAGCATTTCATAGTCGCCGTTATTCTTGTTATCTAGACTTCTCAGTTGGATTCTAGTGGGTTTTGAGGGATTGGAATTTTCAGATAATATTTGTTAGGATGAGATCACAGAAGCCGTGAACGTCTATTTGGCTATCGTTTTTATAAACACCAAATTTTGGTTAAGATCCATTTTTTTTCGCTTTGTTCCGTGATATATCAAAATGATAGGCTATGCCATTCTCCTTCCATTAATCGTTGCTGTTGGTGATCGTCAATCATCTGTGCTTTATGTCAGGTTCATTGAAATCGGAAGCTTCATCAACAACTTCAGTTGCAGCTGTGGGTTCTTCTTCATCTAAACTGCGTCGAGTTACCCATTCATCTATAGAACAGGTATTTTAATTTCAAGAAAGCCTATCTTCCTCTTTACGTCGCAACCAGGATAAGCGATGCTTCTTTGTTTGCCCCTTTGGTGTTGCGATTTCAAAACATTAGTATAGCTCCAGTGATTAGTAGTCACTTTTTGGTTACTTCTCTCTGCTTTGTTTATTTTGAAAACGCATTTAAAACACTATAAATGAAGAGGCAAGAATAAAACCCATGCATTTTCAGAATCCAGAAGGCAGCGACCTGTCTCGACAGCAAAATTCTCATTTACCGGGTACGTCGGAAACGGGATCGGTGGGTGGGGGGAGTGGACGTTCAGGTTCCAGTCGTTCTGGACACGATAGTATTAGAAGTGAATTGAAGTATTTGACAGACTTCTTTCCTGATCAAAATCCTAGTGATCGTCGCTTGACCCGTTCGCAGCGTCAGTATTCAACTCCAGTATCAAACGTTAGTTTCTTTTTCAAGTTGTTTTTGAGGTTCAACCATTGCTGTAAAAAAAGTGGTTTTCTCACTATAAAACAATGGTTACCATGGGTTTCTGCGAATGAGGTATTGAGATGACCTGCCTTTATTGTTTCTTCTACTGAAACTATTTAGACATTCTGACATTGACTGTCATAGTGGCAAAGGTTTCTGGCAGTGTGGTAAGTAAACTTGCTGAAATTGCTCAGACTTTAAAGCTTTTTTTAGAACTGAACTATTATAATTTTGTACTATTTTCCTTGAATTTTCATTATTCTCACTTTGCGTTGTTTTTATTATAGAGTCAGACAACAGACACTGCTGACAATTCTGCACATACAAACAGTGGTTCACTGGTGGCTGAACAGCCAAGGTATTTTTTTTTTTCTGCATTGTTCTTAATGTTGTTTCATCATCTTTTTCTCATTTCTCTTTCATTATGTCATCTTCCACTTTTGTTTGCCAATGAGAGATCTCGTTTACAAATTCGTCTTTGGACTTTTGGAAAGCAACTTGAACTTTTCTTATATGATTACCATTTTATACTGATCACAGTAACGCAAGAGGTTAGAGTGGGTGATTTTGTTACTTTGATAGGATTGAATTTGGATAGTTAATGACAATGTGTGTGCCAAATGTTTTGAAGACAAACTGTTGCAGGAGCGCAAAGGATAGGTCACGGGCTCGTAAAGGTCGTACCACTGTGGCGGGCCGAGTAGCTACCGGAGCAGAGAGCTCGCGTGCGGCAAATTGTACTGAGCAGCAGTCGAGCGCTTCGTCATCAGCACGCACTCGTGCGCATAGTTCAGCAACGGGTCTCTGCCATAGTATCGCGTATGTCGGTTTAATTTCGACTGGGAGGAAATTGTCTTTGATAATGTTATTGTCTGCTCATTACTATGTTCACAAAGTCGAAAATTCTCATGCCAATATATGCGGCATGGATGTTACCAAAAAAAGGATACAATTGTCGTACTATTTAAGTTTGGTAGCACTGCGAAATTAGTATAAAAAAACTTGAGTTTCATCGGTACACAAATATGACAAATAAAGTTTGAATAATAAAACGCTTTTTCGAATTTATAATCATTATACCATTGTTCATCCTCAGTGAAACAATGCACTATGTTACAGGCGTTGTGAAAGCACAGCGAATCGTGTTTCACCAACTTTCGTGCAGCAAGGGGAACCAAGTGGTTGTCGCTCGGCTCCGCAGCCCGGTGTAATTGTGCAGGTTTAAACTTAAAAACACATTGTCTACTTTTATTGAGATTCGGAAAATATGTCTTGTAGTTTTATTTTTCTTTCTTCGGAATGATTCGAATGAAGAGATGAGATTGGAAAATGTATCGTGTCTTATGCATGACTCATCTGATATTTGCATATCGATGCCATAATTTATGACTAAATATTGATCCAGGACGCAGCAGATAATGCAATTCCAAATACGGTAACTATTAGTAACAACGTAGCACTGACCGCACCGACAAATAGCAGTGCTGTAGCAACAGCTGCAACTGCTGAAATTTCAAGAGCTATGAATGGTGATGTTAATACCGTTGAAAATCATTCTTCACAGTTTAGAAATTTACAACGGTAATTTTCCATCAGGATTTTTTGAATAATTACAACTGAGAGCATTTGAATATATTATATTATGCAGACTGTTGGCTGTTGGGTGAAGTATTTATTAGTAAATTTAAGAAATAAGATCCTTTTAAAGCACTGTCTTGAAGGTAAGTTATGTGTCTATAACAGGTGAGAGCAGACTTGTCAATGATATTTGTAACATCTGTCGCGTAATTACAAAAATGCTACATTTAGCATCACGGTTTCGTGCACATGTGTATGTATTTTGTTTAAATTCACTTTTAGATTTCGGAAAAGTCATGATTACAACTTGCAGCGAAGTTATACACTTTTGAAACATTTTATTCAGGTCACAAGCTGTTCATACAGCATCTTCATTTTTGGGTGCGCTTGTACCTCGCGTTCAGCATTTACTTGGTTCAGCACATGCGCATCCTAGTAAGTATTGTTATTTTACGTCAGTATTTTCAAAAAAAGGACTTCAGACCTTCAAAGTACCGTCCAATGTGTCATATCGTTTACTGCTTTTTGTGCAGACAACACGTGAGTTGAAAAGAAGGAGATGGAATGTAATCACGGTACTATGTCAAAAATTAATTTAATCAGGTTTGGTGGAAGTTATGGGTTTGAGTATCTTAATATAAGTTTTTTTTTTCCGTCTGAACTCTCTGCACTGCTGCCTTCTAAGATAAGGCGCGCTTGTCTAGAAAATCAAAATTAACTTATGTTAGCACTTCGTTACAATACACATTTTATTTGTTGCATGGAGTTCATTTGGTTCTGGAAATGACTTTTTTTATTCACTTGTTTCACCTACTGACAGATATTTGAAACTGATACGGGATACAGTACTTAATTGCCCATATTCAAAAAAATTTGGGCTGGCTGCTGCAAGTTGACCAGCTTATACAAATTTGTGACGAGCGGTTTCTTACCGGAGTGATTGCTACACACAATATTCTTAAAGCCTACAGAACTCATTTGGGATGCTCTCGAATAAATGCTTCGTTGTGACACCATTAAGCTGGCTTCACATCAGTTGATCTAGCTATCAGTAATAAGCGTGATCATTCAATTTCTCCATTTTCATTTGTGTTCTGACCTTATGATTTATGGCAATCATTATTGTTTCTCCGATTTTAGTCCTGCGACAAAGTTTTGTTTTAGGTTGTTACAAACGGTAGTGTATGTGCAATATAATATATATATATATATATATATATATATATATATATATATATATGGTTCGACTGTTGAGTATGTTTGGAATTTAGTCTCATAGTACTCACAAACTCTTTAGATGCGGAGAGTTTATAAAGATTTGAATCATAATTCCAGGTTATGTTCATTTCCGTTAGAGCCTATAAGACGATTAGCAGTATATTACTTTAAGAAAATTTCGAAAAATTCCAAAGATTTGGGGTGGGAGTTAGGCTAGAAAAAGAACTTAATAAGAGGAGAGGAGCTGGATGATGAGAACATGATTTTCTTGATTTTAATGAAATAATTTGATGTTATAAGATTTGGTGTTGGCAAAACAACCTGATGTATAAAATGTTTACCGTTAGAATAGTAGTAATTTTATATTCGGTGATTTCTGCATACGCTGCATGCGAATAAACAAGCTGTGGATTAAATCATGGGTAAGGTGACTTTGGCAGAAATAATTAGCTGTGAAAAAAAAATAAAAAAAAAATTTGCCCTAGAGGTGATAAATTTACATAATGAAGGAAATTGAGATATTTTCTTCATTTCATATTAATTGTAGGTTGTTTAGAGATAAGATTGCAGTCGGAAGATCTTTGAATACCCAGTAAGTTTGGATCATTTATGACTAGAAGCTTCGCATGGTTTTGCTACGAAATAGTTTTCGTGGTCGTACTTGACTATAATATTTGTGAGATAAAATTTAGTTCGTGTAAATATATGGTATTAGTATACAAAAGATTTAGTTAAGTAGCTATAGATTCAAGAACATTTATTACGTCCTGTGAGTTCTGTAAATGTATTTGGTGTGAGTCAACTTCACTACTACCCAACATTCTGAAAGGTCATTTTAGAATGGTGAAAGATAGCAGGTAGGGTTTTTCCATAGACTGTTGGTGAAAAAGAAAAGATACGCTATTTAGAATGTCTGTTCTGGTTCCGGAACTTCTTACAGACTATGTTTAGCAACACCGGAAATACTATGCAGTGTACGATACCTATATATTCTCTTAGAGTATAGTTTTTTCACCCTGAATTTCCGTATGCATATTCATTCCATAATAAGTAGTGGCTTATGGGTTGTGTAGATCTTTGACATGATACAACTAGATGTTCGAAAGTCACCAACATTTCTCTCCGAATTTACATTTAAGTAAGATGTGCCGCGTATTTACTAAACTTTAATTCTGTGGGATGTCCAGAAATTCTAAAAGGTTTGGAACATTGGAAAGCTTAGAAACATTACAATTTTTTTTTAATTCACAGGGATGATTAGGAAGCAAGGTCCATTTGACTGCTGTTGATCTTTCAGTTTGCGATTTATTACAGCCCGGATTATTTATATTCAGGATCGTATTCCTCGGATTAAGATCAGTGCTTGAAGAAATCGGACAGAAACAGCCGTATTTTGCAGAAATCTGCATTTGTGGCAAAATTCACATATTGATTGAGCACACAAAGGCGCACAAACACCAGACAATATAACAAGCTGCTGCTGCTGACTGCTTCTGCCGCTGCTGCTGCTGCTGGTAGTGTGCTATTGGTGTTGCTGTTGATGGTAATAACGGTACGTAAAGTGAGGGACCAATTAAAAAATGAATAACATAACGAGCTATTCGAAGGGAAGGAACATTTCAATGATAAAATTAGCATGTATTTCTAATTTGATCTTTCGGAAAACCAAAAATTCAATTATGAAGTTGTGTGCTGTCTCCTTGCTTCATTTCAACGTAAGGTTAGAAGGGATAAGTAGGTGGACTAGAAATGATTCTGAAATATGAGCTTAGTAGAATATTACTGGGTCAGCTTTCCCCGTTTTCAAGCGCCATGGAAATTTGGTCAATGTGCTTCTGGCTTATATACGCACCTTCTTGAAAACTGCTGTACTACTCGGTGCCAGGGTGTATGTGTACTGCCGCCCCTCAGCCGTTCTTTGATGTTAAGTGGGTTTTGTATTAGTTAAAACTTGCTTGAGTTCAACCATCCTTTTTAGTGTAAGTTGTGTGTACTGGTTAGAATTGCAAGCGGTGAACGATAATTGCACGAGAATTTATGCTGAATCTTTCTTGTGGTAGTGGTACAAAACTCATCATATTACCGAAGTTCTCAAAAGGAAACTTCGATTATTAGGCTCCCTTCTGTGGTATGTGCCAAAGATATCAGCTATTATAATTTATGCATCCTAAAAGATGTGTACGTGCGGTTTTTTCTCTCTATACTGCATGCATCTGAAGAAAAAATGGACTTTATATTGGCATTTGAGTAATTATTGATTTATTATTTGAACAAGATATGATGTATCTTTTACGGTTTAGCTCTGGAGATGGAGGAAAAAGGAGGTGTACATTAAAATGGAAGAATAAAGAACGTTTTGGGAAAGTGCTTGTCAGCTTTTCGTCATGTTAATTATGACAATATATTGCTGTAATGTTTCACTTTCCAACTCTCAGCTTTTTCTGGCTTTCTCCATTTTTTTGAGAGGAATTGAGATAACGATATGATGTGTCTTTCTGGAAGAGATTTCAGATATGCTGGCATCAGTGCAGTGGAAGAAATACTAAGATTTAGATAACCAAAATAGCAATAGCCTTGCATAAAATGCTCTTTCCAAGAATAAGAAATATCTGACATGAAATTATTTAATTTTCGTTATATGGTGTTTATCTATGATACAACATTTAACAATACGTATGAAACGCATATATATGTTATATGTTAACGCTTTGTAAACATAACTGGTTTTGTCTTTGAAATTTCATACGCAAGATATTTAGACTACTTTGTGAGAATTTTTGCGGGATTGGTATGTCTGAAAATAATATCCTGTCTGATGCGGAAAGTTGATCTACTCTAGGGGAGTGGGAAAGTGCTTTCTAAGGAAAGGCAGATGACCAATCCGAATAAAAAGATGGAGTGATGAAGCCTAGTGCGTCGTGGTCGTGCTGTAACAGGGGCCCCTATGATTTATATCGATTAATTATCCGACTATGTCATCTGTTTCAGTTATTGTTATCTGATTGCTAGAGTCATATCGTTACCGTAACGATAAGGTGAGAGGGGAGAAGGAAGATGAAGTTGTCATTCTTCCTTTTCTGTTAGATAGGAAGATAACGTTTGATAAGAGTAGTACTAGGTGGTAGAGAAGGATGCTATAGAAACTATTTTATTCTATATAATGTTCCATTTTTTGCTTCGGTATTTTTATCTTTGAATGATGTTGAAGTTTTAATCTACTAATTGTTAGCTTCTTTTACTCAAAAAACTCTGTGGGATAATAGCTCGTTCAAAGTTTATTGGTTCAGTTCTTTGTATATGCTTTAAAAATTAGTGAAACAATTGTCAGCTGTCGTTATTTCGGTGAAGATTTCGTTATTCCGCCTGCTCAAAAATATGCAAAATTTATTTTTTGAGTCCAGCAAATGTTTCAGGCTGGAAGTTCTGGTATTTCACCGGTTGGATTCCTGCCTAAGATCTGAGAGCTCATTATTTGAAACTAGAGAGGAAGAGCATGAAAGAAGGAACGAAGGGCAAAAAAGAAGACAGAAGGAAGAAAAGTAATGGGCTATAACCTATTTATGCTGCTAATGCATCGATTTGCCAGATTTACTAAGATTTGAGGATCTGTGGGGAAGGGCAGCGAGCTGGAAGGAGGGACAGAAAAGGATCTTACCGTTTGGTGTCTTGAAACACAACTGCTAGAGTTTACCACCTACTGCAACCAATAGAATTGCTTATTGTTATTAATCATAATTATTCATTTAAGCAAGTGAACTTTTTTGGAGGTCCATTTCCATTTGTATATTAAATCTTGCTGAGATAACATACTAATGTATGTGCGTGTGTATGGGTGTGTGCGGTAATATACCTTAAGAAGACACACAAAGTTCATTATTATCACTGACATGTTAAGCTTTTATGTTCAACCTTTTAGTTGGTAAGTACTTATGGACGACTGTCATCTTTTTACGTATTTTACTTAATGATCCGAAATAAAAAGTTGTTGTCATTTTATGCTGGGAATAGGTGATAATCTAGGAATGAATGAGAGCCAATTTTATTCTTTTTCTGACTTATTGAGGTAGATCTTTTGCATTTTCTGATAGTTGTATCCTGTGACATTATATATATATATATATGGAAAGTAAAGCAAGTGTTGCTTATGGTTAACGGGTGCTGATATTTGCGTTTGTAATGAGTAACTCTTATAAACAAATGTGGTATATGTAGTATGCTATGACTGGAAGTTTCGTAGTCTAAGAAATGTGCCTGAATTCAGACTACGGGTCGGAGATTTGGAAAACAAGCGACTCATTTCATTTCTGTTCCACTATGAAAAGTGTACTTGTTTGTTCATTATCAAAGATTTGTTTATTTCATGTTCTTGAATTCAGCAAACTCATTTTATTGACTTGGTTGTCATTAGCTATATCACTTTATTAGTTAGATGTTTCAGATGCGCGGGTTGTGTCAATAATGGAACGCTTACGTTCTACAAGTGAACTCAGTCAACTGGATGCAGCTACCGAATTAGCAGATATGCTACTTTTGGGAAATGAAGAAAGCCTTCCAAATTTACCAGTCAAAGACATCGTTCATGCCCTCATTGTATTACTTCAGAAGGAGCATAATTTCGTTTTGGTAAAATAAAGTTTCGATTCATTAAAATATTATACTGTAAATGGTAGGGAATGATGTCGAAAGGTGTTTCATATAGGAATATCCGTTGTTTATCTGTTACGACTGTACCGATAGATGCATTTCGCCATTATACGACCAAGCCAAACATAAATATACCTTGTTAGATTAATTCACGATATCAAAAACTATATGGCTTGCTAATTTCATTTTTCATCACAATTTCGAACGTTTTATTTTAGATGCTTACTGCTGCAAGATGTATATCAAATATGCTAGAAGCTTTACCGCGCGCATTACCAGTTGTTATCGATACAGTACCGCATCTTCTCGAAAAGGTTATTACCACCAGAATTTCTCTTTTTCCATTTGTCTCTTTACTGCGAAAAAAAAATGGGTAAACGCTACAGAACATAGAACAAAAACCTGTCATTGTTCTATAATCCTCAATTTGAGCCTTTTACAACAATGATAGAACGTCGTTTATGACGAAATGGAAAAGGAATATGTGTAGGTTTAGTAAAACTTACATGTTGTGGCACATTAAATTTACTGAGAGTCGTACTTTAATAGATATTTGTGGTAAACAGACAATTTTTTTATCCCTCAACCTAAAATTTTAGCAAATGACAAATCATTTTTTAACAAAAATTGAAGATTTTTTCTTGTCCTGTCATTATAGTTATAAAAGTAGGCCTATCAGTTTTCTTGCTGTAATGCTTATAACAGTAACATCGGCTTATGAATACTAATTTCATGCAAAGTTGTTTAGCAAATAACACTAAAAAGTCCTTCTGTTCTCAATTCTTCCCACTTATTACTGTCATCTTGTTACCTTGTCATCGGGGCAAGATGAATTTTGGAAATTTTTGGATGAACTTTATAATATTTCCTGCAGTTAAAACGTATCGAATGCATTGATGTAGCGGAACAATCATTAATGGCGTTGGAAGTGATGTCGAAAAGAAATGGAAAGAATATAATGTCGGCCGTAAGTTTTTTTATGCTAATCATCTGTATCATCTAGTATTGATATGTAGTAATAAAATGTGTATCGTAGACTGTTTATTTCACGTATCAGTATTCTCTGTGATACATTAAGGAATGAAAATTCAAGCATCTCTGAAACTGAAACAGATTTCTGTGTTTTCGTGGTAACGGACAGGATAATAAACAACAGATAGTAGAAAAGGTGATGATATGAAGCTGATTTAAGACATCCACGATCTTAATGATGCATAAACAGTTGAATAATTTTCAACTTCTGGTTTTTTAATTTAGGGTGGCATCGCAGCGACGATATCACATATTGATTTCTTCTCTGTTCCATCACAGCGTTTAGCATTTCAAATAGCTGCTAATTGTGCAACGTATGTGTCGGCTAATGATTTTTCTCAAGTGCGTGAATCATTGTCTGATCTTACACAGCGACTTCTAATTGAGGTGAGAACAATAAGTTTTTATTTCCTTTTGTGGAAGTTCGTGGCAGAAGATGTAAATTCAAAGAAGAATCCAAGGAAAAATTCTAGATTTGGTTATAAATGAGAATAAATAAGAAGTATATATAATTGAAGAGTATATGAGTTGCAATCATTTTCTAGGATAAACGATGTCTGGAGTCAGTTTGTGTATTATTTTGCCGTCTTGTGGACAATATGCGCAATCATGCTGATAAACTACGAGAGATAGCGGGCCAAAATCATGCATTATTGAAAAATGTGCAACAGTTACTACTGGTGCAACCTTGTGCCGTAGGACCAAATACATTCCAGTCTTTGATACGGATGTTGCGTTCAATGGCTTCCAGATGTAGTGATCTAGCAGTTGCATTGGTTTATATGGGTTAGTCGATGCTGTATTCTTTCTGCATATAGCAAGGACATTTATGTAAAAAAATCAAACACTCTTAGGTTCTAGTAGCTGTGACTGATCGATATGGTAATTATACAGTTAGTACTGAATTGATAAATAACTGAGTAAATCACTGTGTAAGAACTAGAATAAATTAGATTTATATTATCACATGTGCTAGTTGGGATTCATTTTTTACAGATTTTGCTAGGACTATCAAATTTTTGATTGTTGGATCAAAGGAGAGCGATCATACAAGTTTTGAAATTGTCGATCGTCCGCCACTGCACTTACAAGAATTGGTTTATTTAGCTGGGTTAGCTTTCACCTCTTTTTTACCTCACTTTCCTCATAACAAATCACTTTTTAATGCCAGATATTTTTCTGCGTGACCTTAATGATGGTTAGTATTCTGTGATTGAGGTAATCATTTATCATACTGCACGAGTAACACCAATTATCGCAGGGAAAAATGGTGTCTTAACGCGAGAAAATGCAGTGTGCAGGCGTTACATGTTTTTTTTACAGAGAGCTGATGCCTCGTTTACCGGTTGATGGGATCTTTGAAATAGATAATGTGATGCTACGTTCGCATGGTACTTATTACGATTTCCAACCAACAATGTGGTACTGGAGAGATGACTCCAATCAGTGGTTACCATTTACCCATTTTGATTCACGACTTATTGAGGTATTTGCTTTTGTTCTTTCTATGAAAATTTTACATTAAAAGTATCAGTAATTACATAAGAATGTACTCAACTGCTATAATGGAATCATTTTCTTCATCATTTTATAAGGGCACGTGCAGAGTTCCCTCAAAATTTGTTCCTTGCTTAGATAGTGGAAAAATCATGTGTTCGTTTAGGTGCGACCAAATGCAAGCTTTGTATAGATGAACAAAGTGATATAAATGGGTTTTTAATTATATTCTATTCATGTTTTTTATTCGAAAATAATTGTTTCATATAATATCGAATTTTTGTGTTTTGTGTTTTATAGATGGCATATACCACAAATGAAACGGAGGTAAATCTTCAAATTAACGGAAATGTTTACAAAATTGATTTACAACGAATGGTACAGCGAAATCATTCGACAGGTAAAGAGAGAGCTCTACAACGACGGGCATCGGTTTTCAGTGAGTTTTATTAGGCTCTGTTATTTAAGAGAAATTATCTATTTGAAAAATATTGTTCGGAGTTTCTTGTATTCGTTTTTTACTGAACAGTCGTCAATGAATCGTGACTTTAACTGGGGTTTTGTAATCCGGTAAAGGTGATAGAAACAATGACTACTAGTATTCAATTTTTTTCTGTGATCTTATCATGGTGAATCTTTGTGAATCGGTCTATTTTCAACATTTTGACTGTGGCGTGTTAATAATTGTGGGGACAGTCTAAATGGTGTTGTCGAACTGTACATTAAAAAACAGTGGAGCGATTCAAAAATGTACATTGAGACGATTCAAAATGTAGCATACATAGCATTAAAATAGATGTTTTAATGTTAAAAAGTCTCTTTTACAGAAGGTAAAACAACATCTCCAGAAGAAGATCGTCGTTTGGAATTGATGAAAGCAGAACCAGTGCTTCTGGAACAAGTTGTGCAGTTACTTCTTCCAATATTAGTGGAAATCGATGGCAGTTCAGTTAGTTTTCTTGCAACTTTTTTATGTTAGAAATTTTGGTTGGTCAAAGTGATTTGTGCATTTTGAATTCTAATTTCCTTCTAGAGTGGTCCAGCACTTCGTTATGAAAGCTTGCGTGTCACATTAAGAATGATATATCCATCAGATGTAAGAGTGCTGAAAGATATTCTGGCAAATCTCCCGCTTGCTGGTCATATCGCTAGTGCTTTGGCTAGTGCACGAAGTAAAGATCTTTGTGTTGTGGCATCGGCATTGCAGTTAGCTCATCTGCTTCTGGATAAATTTCCAGATATGTATGAGCCATTATTCAAACGTGAAGGTTGATTTAGCTTCCTTTTTATCATTATTTTTTGTGGATTACAAAGTAAGGAAAAGGCAATCCAATTGCTGTGCAATTCCTGTTATTTTGAAGTAGGCTTCGCATCCATCATTTTTTCTATCACTAATTTTCTTTCCAACTATTTTCGCCTTGTACTCGGAAGATAAGTTTGCGGAAAATGGAAGAAAAATTACTCCCATTTCTTGTTAGGCGATGAAGTGACATCTCAATTCCAGTTTAGGTTTTTTTTTTGACTAACTGAAGTTTGAAGGTGTCGCACATGAAATTGAAAAACTGTCTAAAATGAAGTTCGAATCACCAGTGTCGGCCCCATCGATGCAAACAGTTACACCAGCTTGTGAACACGACAATTCAGCTACGACTACCGGAACCCGAACTCGAAGTGGTCCAAAAACACGAGCATCGTCGGAATTGGTGGTTGGAGCATCATCAACCAGTAAATTTCGATGAATTTTGCTCCATATGCATAGAGAAAATGCAAATAGCAGTCATTTATTTTCATTTAAGATGATTATTATTTTTCATTCTCCGTAACTGATTAAAATTAGGATATAAACGTTGAAGAAACATGCGGTGTACACTACTTAGTAAATATTTTGTCATCGATCACCGGACTCTACGCAGACAGCGGTAGCAGGGTTATTCCATGATTCAATATGCAGGAATATTTTCAAAAGACGGTGTCATTATAATTCACCAAATGAATTAAAGATCTGAATTGTTTCAGCTAAACAGAGTACAAATACAAGAACTCGTAATATCACACAGTTAGCAGTATCCACTGCAGATGCTGGTCCAAGCTCAAGTAATGCTACTCGTGTTATCGTCTCACCGAATGGTGGTCGTCATCGTCGTAAAACATCGCCGGAGAGGTTTGGATCCTTTTTGTTCCTCTTTCTGATTTTGCAACTGTTATAAATTTGGCAGTACGAAATATTTGGTTTTCACTAATATGTCTAATTGTAACGAAACTTTAAATCAACTAGAAATGATATAGTTCGAGTTGGTTTTTAATTTAAAATGGTTCTGTTTATAATAGTTTTGAAATGCACTTAAACCATAACATTTGTCACCATGGTTCCTCCAAACAAACACATTTCACTTACCGCTTATGTTCATATTTGAGCGAATTTACAATAGCTTATCGTAGAATCATTGTCCACTGTAGTCTTATCAACGAGCTTAGCATTATAATTATACCATCGAGCTAAAATTTCGTAACTTTGGAGATACCTAATTCAATCGTCTGTTTTTTGAACATCTCTCAGTGATTAGATTTTTCTTTAATTGTTGTTATCCTTAACGATTTATCGGCTTGGGGATGAGGTTCATAATGCAAACTCAAGTTATATTACCCCATTAACTCTGTTTTAATGCAAATAAATGTCTACTTACATGCTTTTTATTATGGAGAGCAGTTGGATATCACTGATAATAGGATTTTTTATGCATAGGTGTGATAACATTGTTCTAGTTGCAGTCCTATATCCCGCAAAGAATCACGTCGTAAAACAACACCCTCGAATTTTCTTCATACGTTACGCTTACCATCATTTCGCATGCCGGGAACATCATCATCGATCGAACATTCGCCACATGATAACGCATCACAAAGTAACACGCTGACATCATTCTTCACTGCTATCGGTCAGTCTCAAACAGCATCAGTACATCATTATCCTTTAGGTATTTATTCTGATGCTTTCGCTCGGTCTGAATTATACTTTCATTTAATCAACATATTGGCAGTCGCAGAATATTTTCCACACTTTGATGTTTTAACGGAATGTTAAGGTTTGTTAAGGCTTGCCCTCTACTAATTTAATTGGCACTTTAGGATCTAGTGGTCCGGCGAGTGCACAGTCCTCATCACAGACATCTACATCTCGTGGACGTATTTCAACATTCACGCCATCAACTGCGGTGGGAAGTTCGTGCTCTGCTGTTTTGATGCAGTCGTCATCCACTGGTCATAGTTCATTTGCGATACCATTGTCGTCTACTGGCGGATCTGCTCTAAATCATCAGCAGCGTGAAATAATCCGGCAGTGGATACGTAAAGAAGGTTCGTTTTCGTAAATGGTATCTGTCGGCTTTTGGAAGCAGTTTGTTAAACATGGAGGCTGTAATGAATTTATTTAAAAATCTCTTAAAGCTCCATTTATATTAACTTCCTTCAACCTTGGTTTGCTTTTCAGTTGTTTAAGCGAGTGATGTTTTTTTATAATATTTTTTGATATGCCATAATAATGTGTGCCTTTATGATATGCCATAAATAGTTGGTGTGGAATCAGAATGACTAAAAGCTCACTGATAGTGGAACGTTGAATTATTCTAACATTGTTGCCATTTTAGCTGAGTATCTGATACAAATGTATTTTTCAACACCATCGACTGGTATCGATGGTTCAGCTCCGTCACTTTTAAGTCGTTTGACATCTATTGCTACATCTCTTGCTAGTGAAAAAGATGTTGGAAGCGCTGCACTTACTGGGTTTAAGGTAAGCCTGTTTCGCATAATAAGAAGGAAATAGTTTTACTTTATTGGAGGATTCTGTGGCGAATGAAGAAATGGAAGGTTAGAAATAGTTGAAATTAGGGAATAGTGCTTAATTTATAAATTTTATTATTTTTAGACAATTTTATTGGAAAACGATGTAAGCGCCTTTGAACTGAATCATAGTGGTGTACTTACTTCCCTCTGTAAATATATTACGAATTCCTCACCGGCACATCAACCACCTCATAAACTTCGTCTCAAACGTTTCATTGCAGTTTTCATGTCCCTCACAGTAAGTTCTGTACTGTAAGCATTCGTCAGAAAATTAATGACATATGTCTTCTGAGTTAATTCGCGTGTTGTAGCATTTTTTCTGGGGTATGGAGGATGAATTTTTTACAGTTGCTTTCACTCATTAAAGTATTCAGTAAAAGATTTGTTATAGAAAATGTTATTTATACAAGTATAAATTATAATACTAGTCATTTTGCCTAGTCAAAGTAAGTTGCATGCACAATTAAGGATATATTTGTGATATATGTTATAAAAGATTATTCAACATCCCGTTAATGATTTAAAAAATGTTTTTTATATATTTTCTTCACAAAAGGAAATATGTTTTCGAGATTTTTTTAGCCGGATAATCTGAGACCAGCTGATGAATCGGAGTGCTGGGCAGCTTTTGAAACTCTTGTGACAAAGTTGCTAGCATCGATAGCTCAGCATGAGCAGTTCCAGGTTATTTTTTTTCTTTATAATTTGAACTGTGGTAAAATTTTGCTGGAACTGTCATTAGATAGTAAAATTTTGTTTCTTAGTACATGAATATAAAATATAGAAGAAATGAGAAGCCTTTTTGAGAAATTGTTGTTCCATCATCAAATTTTCGAATTCGTTTAGGATGTGAAAATCTACAACAATATGTTTTAGCTAATCAAAATTTCAATATTACATTGTTTGAATGACGATCTAGTAAGATTGACAGAGCATTTTTTTCAGGTGAAAGTTACTGATATGGGTGGAATCGTAACGGGTAGTTCGGGAGGAGCTTTACGTGGTTCACAAGCATTACGCTTTTTCCAAACTCATCAAATTCGTGTATGTTTTGTTGTCAGGCTAGGATGTGCTGTGCTTTTTTCAACTTTTAAAACCTTGAGCTGTATGAAGATTTTTGAGAAGTAATTATATTTTCTATTTCAGTGTAATTTGAAACGACATCCAACTTGTAGGGATTTGAAAGAATGGAGACATGGACATGGTTCCATAAAGGTATTTTTATTATAATAAAAATAACCACTGGTAATAGAATGTTTTAACATGACAGTATTAAAATCTGAAATAAATAATCATGGTCAAAGCTACTCCACTCATCAAAAAACTTAACAAATAAGAAGAATACATAACGAAATCATGGATAATTGACGACGATATTACTTTTATGAGTACAAATAACTTGATAATTGTATTCATAGGAATGTAATATTTTCTTGTACAGGTAGATCCGTTTACTTCGATTTCGGCTATTGAAAGATACTTGTTGGATCGTGGAATTGGTTATGTGCGTGCAGAAGATTCGTCTGGTGATGAAGATGGTAGCGATGATGACGAAATGCCTTCTGTAAGTTAATCATCAAAACAATGGTTTTGGGTTATTTTGAAGATTAAATTTAATTCGAAGTTGAATTATAGGAAGGTTCGGTATCAGGTGGAAATTCTCAGCCTAGCCGTATTGAAATCTTAATAAATGATGAAAAAGTTCCAGGACATATGTCAATTTTACAGGTATACCTCACACTTTTTGTTACGACGCAAATTTTGACAAGCTTTTTTTAAACTTACTTGTCTTCCATGTCTAGATGACTCTGTCGATTATATGTAGATAAAGGTTTCGGGAGGAAACTGGAAGAGATCATTTTCTTCTTATAGGCGCTAAGACAATTTGGGCAAGTAAATCTGGGCGATAACGTGGATCATTTTGCCGTTGCAACAGGTATATGGGTGAATACGCATACCCTCTACTACCGGGCTGCTGCATCGACACAATCTGAAGCATCTGAAGAACCAGCTACTGCGACATCTACAACCAGATCACCATCGACGAAATCCGAAAAACGGGAAAAACGACCAAAGATCGACGAAAAACTATGGATAGGTCGGGATTGTATTTTTCATAGGACTTAATTACATACTGAATTTTGGCCAATTAATCGAGTAAAAGGGTAAATCAGTTTCGTTGTTCATCGGATTTTCTGTCAGCCTAGTCTTCGATGTCTTTACGAACTTCCTTACAAGTGGTTGGATGAGATTTTGTGAGGGAATTTCAATAATTAGGATGGATTTTTATTTTCTCATGTTTAGAATTAAAAAACTTTAACTCTGAATTTATCAGCTACTGTGATACCTTATGAGTCATTTAGATGGAGAAGTTCCGGTTAATGGATGTCCTTTGGATTCATATTTGACGAATGTGTTACCGGTCGATATAGATGATCCCTGTGTGCCTTCTCTTGTTCTTCTTCGATGCCTTTATGCGCTAAATCGCTTTTGGTGGAAACTGTTTGAAGACGAGGATGTACCGCCTACTAGTCACGCACCGCTTCTGCCGAACACGTATTGTTTTGTTATGTAGAGATGTCAAATGGAACATGTGCTGTAAGAGGGAAGGTGAAAGAAGGGTGTGAATCCATATCAGAGTTAGAGAGCGAAAGTTAGAGGCATAACATTGAGGGCTAGGTTTTTCCCATTTGTCTTGAAGATAATGAAATATTTTGCTTAGGTCTAAAGGTGACAACCAAATAATTTGCACAATCTCTATTGGAAGTTTTGTTTAGAGCTTTTCACTCATCAAAGCTTAATGCAAAAATGGGGCGTCAATTATCAGATTTCCTATCCGTTGCAACTCAACAAATACCCCAATGGACTGGTGATCTAATTAAAGCAGTGTTAGTTGTCAGCTTTTTTTTATTTAATAATGAGAGTGGGCTTTGCCAATCGAAATATATCGGACGAAGGAATTAATACTGCTAAATAATCAGTATTATATGGGGAAGTTGTTGAACGGTGTGTAAAGCCATTAGCACTAATGGATAAAAGCTGTTTAACGTAACTGACATTTAAAATTATTTTCGATGATCTAGGAGAACCGTGCGAAAATTGCCTTTTATTTACCATTGACTGGTTACTAAATTTTAATTGGTTAATCGTGATTTCGTTGCTTTTTGTAAAATTTGTTTTCAGGCCTTTTATTTTTACATTCTCATGTCGACGCAACTACCTGTACTGTACAGCTTTTGGACGTGATAGGGCTCTGATGCATCTCGTCAACCAAACGGATGGTGGTCAAAGTGATGGTGAAAGTGGACGTTTGACTCCACGTCTTGAAAGGCGTAAAGTATCGGTGCGGCGAGATGATTTGCTTCGCCAGGCGGAGCAAACCTTTCATCATCTTGGATGCAGTCGGTTAGTCATGGATAAACGATTCTACTGTACACTATTATATTTTTTGTTTTAATAACCAATGAAGAAAGTATTTTTTCTTTCAGTGCAATGCTTGAGGTTGGTTTTGAAGGAGAGGCAGGTACTGGTTTTGGTCCCACATTGGAATTCTATTCTACTGTGTCACGTGAGATACAAAAGTCATCTCTACGTCTTTGGCATGGTCGTACCTTGGCTGCAACAGTTGATGGAAAAGGTAATTTATTTTTATTGCCATTATAAAATGTGCACTTTCAAATTATTAATTTGTCATAACAATGTTCGAGATTGGTTTTGAAGGAGAGCGGCCCAACACTGGAGTTGAGTTAAACAATTGAAAACTACATATGTAGAAATATGTAGTTTCCAATCATTTAAATTTCCTTTGAGCTACTCTGTGTATTTTTCAGATGGACCGACGACGAATTATACCACAGCACCTGCTGGTCTTTATCCCGCAGTCCTTTCCTCACAAAGTGCTAAACAGCGGGATGCCCGTTTAAAGAAATTCGAGTTTATTGGACGTTTGTTAGCGCAAGCGTTAATTGATTCACGCATGGTGAACATTCTTATATGCTCACTTGGTAGATACGGAATAACTTATTAATGAGTATAGTGCATGTATAGTAAAGTGGGCTATATTTGATAAAGTGATCAATGGAGACACCAAATGGCCACTAATTTTTTGTTATAAAGTCATAAACGGATTGTTTAATTTCTAAAGTCATAAATCATTTTTGGAATAACAATATTGGATAGCGAAGGGCATAAATTTCAGCGCCGTCAAACTAAGCATTTTAGCATCCACTTATACATTAATTCTGTTTTCTATGTTTGAAACTCATTTTCAGTTGGATATACCACTTAATCCGGTATTCTTCAAATGGCTTTGCGGAGAAGAGAAGATGTTCAGTTTAAGTGATTTGGAAGTTTTTGACAAAAGTTTATATCAGTCTTTACGCGCACTAATTCTTACAGACCCAAATGATTTCGATTCACTTGAGCAGGTAGATTTGCAGATGTATATTGGTAACGTTGTCTAAATTTCCCAACCACTGTTAGAATTTTTGCAGCTGCAGTAACTGTTTTAGTTTTCTCCAATGACCATATGGTTTATTTCAATTTAGTAATTGCAGCTAGTATTAGAGAGGAAATGGAAAAAGTGAGATGCCTTCATATCATGTTTTATTTCGGTAATTTTGAATGTTTTGCTTGTAGTATTTCACTCTACCGGGCGATGAAAATTTCGAGCTTGTTAAAGGAGGGAAGAATCGTCTGGTGACCAGTTCGAATGTAGTTCAATTTGTTAAGGTTTTTCTTCTGCTCCAATTTAATTTGTTGGAAACTTTTACTGAGGAAGATTGGTGCCAATAACAGTGATTCCATCCTTTCTTTTTTTCCAAAACTAATCAAAGTTGTTGACATAGCAAGTCCATTACCACAAATGATAAAAATTAGAAAGATGAAAAGGTTTCTAATAAAATATGCACCCTTCCAAAATTTTTGGAATATGACCGAACAGTCATCCATCTGCTGTTCAAATAAAAGTAATTGATGAAATTCATCACCTATGCAATTTCATTTTTTCAATGTGTTATAGTTTCCCTGATATGCATGTGAAAAAAATAGTATGATAGAAAATACTGCTTTTCAGTTGGTAGCCCATTGGCTGTTGGTCGAAGGCGTACGGCGTGAAATGGAGGCAGTGCGTCGAGGCTTTGAAACAATTATCAAAATCGATGATTTATCGTCCTTCACTCCTAACGAGGTTAATTTATAGTTTTCCATATATATTTGATACTACGGTGTGAAAAAATTTTCTTGCAGTACTGTCACCTTTGAGATACTGTGTTTTATATGGTATTACCAAATAGGATTTATTTAAATAGGACGTTGAACAGCGTCAGATTTTTAACTGATGCAGATTAGTTTAAAATTGAAGTGGTGGGGACAAGCAATAAGCGACATTGACTCAGTGATAAATGTTCTGGTTATTACGAATGAATTATTCTATTGAACTGTACTTTTTGTATTGCCCTACAGATGGAGGAGCTATTTTGTGGTTGCTCAGAAGAAACATGGAAACGTACGTGGAATGAATCAGCATTACAATCAGCTATAAAACCGGATCATGGGTATACGCATGATAGCGACCAGATACGGTGGCTTATACAGATGCTTGCTTCTTACAATAACGAACAGGTTTTGTTTGTTTATTTATAGCTAAGGTGCTACTGCGACTGAGTTACTGACTTGTCAGTAATGAGTAGTATTTTACGATGAAATCATTTCTTTTACATTTATATTTTTTTAATGCTATTCTGTGGACAATAAGTAAGGGATGTTATTTGCTATGACATTAAACTTTGAAATTAACATCTAAAAAATATCTGTACAGTACTAGTGTCTAAGGGTTTTTAAAGGAAGAAAAAATATTTTTTTGCCTGTTTGGCTCATGTTTGACCCAATAAATGGATTGAATTGTGGCAATTTTTGTTTCAAAGGACGACTAGAGGTAGTCTCAAAGAATAACGTAGATGACTAATTTTAACAGCTTACTTTTCCTAACTTCTTAATTTTTTCCTGAATTTGTTTTGATTTTGCAGCAAAGAAAATTTCTGCAGTTTGTGACCGGTTCACCAAAACTTCCAGTTGGTGGTTTTCGTTCATTGAATCCGCCTTTAACAGTTGTGAAGAAATCGGGTTCTTATGGAAATGGCGACGATGAACTTCCATCGGCGATGACCTGTTATAATTATCTAAAAATTCCGGCATATAGTACATATGAAGTATTCCAGAAACGGTTTGATGTTGCACTGCGTTTCATTTATAGTTTCCATCTAACGTAGTTAATCCTTTGAAAACATCAAGATTTTCTTATCACTTTAATATGTATCACTGTCTTGCTCTTCCGTGGTATATATCATCGTTACTAACATCTTTTTCAAGTCAGTTTTTTTAATTATTTTTTTCTTAATTCCCTAAATGAAAGTCTTCTTTCAATCCACTGATCCTCTGGGACAATTGGTTACCATTATGTTTACCATAATTTTTCTCATTATCTGTATATTTTTGAGTAATTTTGGTAGCGAAGACTTTATTCCTATATTCTTCTGGATTAATTGAATGAATTTGAGTAATAGTGACGGAATTTTTGTAGTTGTAGCAGTAAGAATTTAGAAATGATGGTGAAAACAGCACTAATACTTTATCATGTATTTGTCGCATCAGTTGCATATTCCATCATTTTCTCTTTGTTATTTCAGTGGTTGTACGTGTATTATACATTTTTTTGAATTGTATTTGATGGATTTCTGAGCTTTCTGTTAGCGGTGCTTCCAGTTGTGGATTATTGGCTAATTAATCAAACGATATTAATAGAATCATTGGGCTTAATTTCACTATCTTTTTTAATCGTTCATTTCCACTCGCTTCTGCTCCCTAAATTTAACGCTCCAGGCGATTTTTAAGTCTCACGATTTATCGAAGTAATGAAAGTTTGAGTTTTGTGGAATTCTCGCCTCTGGGTTTGAAGTTTGAATATTGCTTTTTATTACGGGTTGGTTTTTTAGGTTACGAAGGGGGTTTTAGTTTCTTTCATTTGTGACATAAACGTGACATACTTCTCAAAGTGGAGTGAGCATAAGCTAAAAATTTTAGAACTTTTTTGTGCAACTCTACTAGGGAGATTGGGTACATATAAAGAATACATATTCATTGAATACAGGCTCAAATTTGTGATTTTTATTTTGCAGCTTCAAATAAATTTTGGGGAATTTCGACATTAGTTTTGCATTGTTTAAAAATGGTACATTAAAATGTTGGTAATTTCAACAGCCTTAATAATGGTGCCAGAAATTAATATGAGTCATACGGTGTAGGAAAGTGATAGCCTCTTTCGATATAACCTATATTTCTTTTTATACTATAATATCCCTTTTTTTATTCAACACATCGTCGTTAATTGTATTCTCTGTGAATAATGTTGAGAAGTCATTTCTCTTGAGATTATCAAAAATGAATGAAACTTCTGGGCAAGTTATTTTAAGCAGTTAGTTATGCGCAGGATTTTGTTATTGTATACCATTGTCATCACATTATTACTGGTGGATGAGTAACATTTGATAAGCTGCAATTATTATTTACTCTGTGTACGCATCAGCCTTTTCTTAATTTTCATCCCTTAAATAATTTGATCCATGAAACATTTCTTTAGGATTGTTTGCTGGACGAAATTAAACGTTTTTTTTCTTTCCTTTTTATTTTCATTAACACATACATGTTACTTATTCATTGTCCTAAATTGCATATCTTAACCGTCTTGTTTAATGAGATGTTATCTATCGTGGTAACGTAATTATTATATTAAGCTGAGAAATATCTGGTGAGAATATTTGGCTTGGATAAGTGTGTTAATTAGATCAGTTGATTATTGTTCCCTGATTTAATGATTGTAGGCTGAATATAATGACTGATGAAAAGAAGTATACGTTAACACGGAATCAACACGTCATTTTCAGTAGATCTGACTCACTACAGGACGCATAAATAAGTTTATCTCAGGGATGTGCTGAATTCGAAAGATGGATGTAAACCGATAAAGTGGACAGGCACATGGTAAAGGGCAAAAATTGCAGTATAAAAATGTGATTATTAATATTATATGAGAAGATTAAAGGTGAACTGTATGAAGAAGTTAGCTGCTAAGTGTGTAAAATGTTCGAAAAGAAAGCATGGAGATGGGACATACTATTTGAATAAAATGAAATTTAACATGCGAAATGTTAATTGACTTGTCGAATGTTATCATTGTCGCCACTGAAATGAAAAAACAAAAAATTCCGCCATAATCAATCGGACGGTAATGGAATAAAAGAGAGAGTATGAGATATTGGGGGAAAAACGTTAATTACTTCTGAACATATATGTTCTATAGTAATTTGATGATAAAGGTGAAAGCTGAGGGAAGGGGATTACCTTGAAGGAAGGAGATTTATCATCTATTCATAAACATCTTTTCTTGGAGAGCAACACCTGTGTTAGTAATAATTGCTATTGATTTAGTTCAAGTTTTACTCCAAGAAGGAAGTAAATAACTATCCTGAAATTGAAGTAAATTTTAATCTTAGGTAAAAATCATAACTTATGGAAAAGATGTGTTTTCCTCTAAATAATCTGGCTTTATGACTGAAAGAATGCTTGGTATTTAATAATTGTGCGATATATCATATGCATAATTCAAGATATACGCATAAATTAAAAAGTGAGTTACACTTCAGTATATTTTAGTATGATGGAATCTAACACTACAAATAATAGAATTTGGCCACGTCAAAATTACGTTGACATTATCAAGAAAGTTTATTGATTGTTACATATTTAGGTTTATCGGGAAATACTAGAGAATAAAATAAAGGCTTTTCGGGAACGGGAAGTGTTAAATTTGGTTAAATTTGGTTTTGGAGAATGCGGGAAGCTTATGCGTTCCATCCATTTCCTCATCTTACACTTCTGCAAGCTGAAGGTGATGGAACCTTCAGGATGTCTGAGCTTTCCTTTTGAATTCATACTTTGTTTTTAGAGTTAATGAAGTCATTGGTGCGGTGCATTGCTAATTTTGTTTTCCCTACACATTTCTTCCTTCCACTCCCAGCATTCCTCCCACTGCTTTCAATGCCTGTGTAAAGTGGATTTAATTGCAGAGAGAAGAAATAAACCGAATTTCGTTTTTTTTAGATTCCAAATTTCAATTTATTTTCAAAGAAATTTGTCTCAGCTCCAATTTCCTTCATGTCTGTGCGATAAAACTAACCCCTATTTCCCAATCTTCAACTTCTTCAATATCATAAATAATTATATCATTGCACTGAGAAATTTAATTTCCGACTAATAACACTTTATTGCCTTTTGTGTTTGCTGATATTCTAATTGTTTCCACTATATTTCTCTTATCGTTTTTTCATTATCTTTTCAATAAAAAATTGATTTGCAGCAAACTGGTAAGACAACTCCGCCTGCATCCTCCTCTACACCGAGAAAGATTTTAATTTAAATAATTCAGAAGAAAATGTTTGCGCATTTCTTTATTTATTATATACTCTCATTCTTTCCACCAGCATTTTTTCAATTTCAAATTCTTTCAAAAAAATTTTTGATTAATAAATCTTTGTTTTATTATTACACATATATTTCATCCATTTCTGCTGAACTACAGGTGGGTGGGTTTATTAAAGATGGAATTAAATTCAAATATATTATACCGTTGCCCCATATTGTCCAGCATTCCTGAAAGAACTTTTGCTTGAAATGAAACAAACCGTTGATAGTTGAATGAAGTGGATATTTTCAAAATATTTAATCATACTTGTTCGGTGCAACTAATGCTATTAATCAAATAATTTCGTTGAAAAAAGAATGGAGTTAGTAATAGTAATTGTTTTAATTTAATTCTTTGTAAATCGAAAATATTGTTTTATCGGATAAGATATCAACTATCTTACAGAAAAGAACAAATAATTAAATGTCAGATGGAGGAGGGATGAGAGGAAGGGAAAAATTACATTACATAATTCGCTTTACATGGAAATTTTGCTTGAATTATTTACCATTTTCTCCATTTTTTAGGTCCTTAGAATTGATGATTTATAAGGCAATAAATAAACTGATAATGTTATCAGGAAGAAATCAACCATTTTTAGCATAAATTTAAATTTATCTTTTGGGTCATTCTTAATTTAATTTTTATTTATCTTTGATTGCGTAAAATTCTGGAACTTAGGTGAAAAAATATTTCAACATAATATCAGGTAAAATTGATTTGCTAACGGATACAAGTTTCTGTCACATGTTATGGGCAACACAGCAGATAGTCTAATTGAACAGTAATCAATTAAAATTTCAAATTATTTTTTAAAACACTTTCATCTGTCACTGTCAACAAAGCAGCAAGCATAGGTGCTCTTTTACAAAAGGCAAGAAATGCACCACAAAAGATTGAATTAGAACAAAGATAACTTTTTGATTTGTTAAAAAGTACGCTCTGTCAAATTGCAAAATGTATTCATTAAATTTTATCTTCCTTTCTATGACGTCATCCTCATTGAAATTTACAATTTTACAACAACCATTTCTATCATCTTTTCTTCATTCCTTAATGATCAATGCCTTCTACGACATTCCTAATGCAACCCTTCCGTACTGATTAAAACATTTACACTGTTAGAAAGTTTTAATTGGTAAAAATGATTTCATATTAATCTGAATGTAATTTGTCCATGTAATATCTTCTAACAATATAAATGTTCGAAACAGAAACCAATAATATTCCACTATGACTAATATCATTTTTATTTAACTTAATGCTTTTTTATAATTAATTTAATACCACTAATTACTTAGCCCCGCATCTCCTGCAACCTTTTTAAAATTTGTAAAAGTAACCAATTTTCGTGTTCAATGGCATAGTTGCAATAAAAATTTTTTGTTAGTGTTTTCTACCTCATATTTTGAAATTAATTTCTTTCATTCCTATTGCAAATAACATTCCGAAGAATTATTCAGTTTATTTATCAACAATAAAGTATAACAAAAGAATGGAAGAACTATGAGAACAGTTAATTAAAATATAACAATAATAATAAATAATCTTTTGTTATGTGAATAATTAATCAAAATAATAATGATGTGAGTATTTAATCAAAATAATAACAATGGCCTTTCATTATTTATTGAATTTTAAAAATAAATTAATGAAATGCAACAACGATTCGCTGGCATTTCTTTGTATGAACGAATTTCATATACGTTTGAAATGAAACCCATTTTCTCTAATATACGCATCATTTCATCTCAGTAATCATTGCCATTCATCGGTGAATGAATGATATCAATTGGAGCATCGAAAACTCCTCTTCCTTAATAACCCTCTGCTTCCCACCCCTCCCATCACAACACTTCCGTAAAACATCTCTCATATTTCGGTTGTTCTTACGTGTTTTTGTTTTGGAATATGAAAAAGTAAGTGATCAATTTACAGTGAAAGAGGAGAACACAGTGAAATTTGGGTTAATTCAGTTAATAAGTCACCTCATTTAAATGAATGTTTGTTTCCTGTGGAAAGCTTTTAATTTAACCGATACGTACGTGAAAGCAAAGGTAACAATAAAGGGCAGAATTTTTTAAAACGTTTTATTCATTAATTACCTTCTCCTATTCTCCTGAATGTAATAGAAATTATGCTACTATATAGTAACTTAAATAATATTGTACGCCAAGGATGCTATGCAAATTATCCTTTCTCAAATGAATGAATCATCCCTTATGGAAGTCATATCATTCATTCCCACATCCTTCCTGCAACAATATCCTTCCTCTACTCCATCACTCTATTGGATGTGTAAATGCCATTTGATAATTTTTTACAATTCCAATCAGTTCAATTCAGTATGTGCAAACACTCATTCCACAGATGTACTGTTATGATTGATGAAGACAGATGTGTTCCAACACCAACAACGCAAGAATTATTTATTTCTTTCAGTTAATATAGTTTTCCGCCCAATTGGTATTTCCAACAAATCAGTAAAATTCGTCGATCAACCAACCAACCAACCAAGCAATCAATCAGTCGTATAACTCCTCCAATCTAATATCGATACGCTTGATGAGTCATATCAAACATTCTTCTCCTTTTCTTTCCATATTTGTGCTTGTGCTTTTAGCAACTATCAATCGTTTCATCTCAATCTTCTCCCTTATCACTATTATTTGCTTGATAATTCTTTTATCTTTTTTCAATTTCAATTCTCAATTTCATCGATCATCCTATCCTCTTTGCTCACTTTAATTTCATTGCTATTCAGCTACTTGCCGTAAAGCGATGAAACGTACCAAGCATTTTAACTATTCTCACTTCCTTCAGGTGCTTAATTGGAATAAGGTTTGACGTTATAATCACTGTGATTATTTATTTATGTGTTCCTAGTAGAAATTTTGGGAAAATTTTAAAAAAATCAAAAAAAATTGAGGTCGGCAGAGTGCAATCACATGGTCCCAAATTGCTGACAATTTAACTTTATTAAATTTGCTTTCCAATTTATTCCATTTCAAATATATATTTATAAAGCGAATATCTGAATTATGGCGAGAATTCAAGTTATATTTAAGAAGTGCATTTTCTTTTTAAGAAGTTGCATTACTATCAACTATTATTACAAATTATATTATTACTTTTGATTATCAATTATTATTAATACTTTTTTATCATTGAAAATATATTTAAGAATGTATCACCGGGAATTCAAGATGTGAGGGGGGAGGGTATCGATAAATGATGCATGATGATCGTAGGGGGGGGGGGGGATAATTTGATTACAACAGCATTCTATCTGATTGTTGCATTTTATAATCAATGACCTTGATAACGAGAAAGCAATGATGGCTGATTATTTCAAGTCAAATTTGTCAACTAAATGCTTCCTTCCACATCGCTCGTTCACTTATCATTTCCCGTAAGATAGCTGCTATCCATTATGCTTCCTATTTGACGATTTTTTATTTGTTATCAGTTTATGATTAACAGATCATTCGTTACTGTTATGCTTTCATCGTAGTTGAGCTTAATTTATTATTATTTAATTGATAAGATTATTAATAACGCTATTATTGTTTCTTCCCTCTGTGATTATATGAAACAAACTATAAAAAAATTAATTTGTGTACAATTTGTTCGATATTAATATAATTAGTGTAATGTACGGTACATTCGTTAGTCGACAGTTTGAATGATGGAGAAAATAATTTCAACATTAGTTATCAATTATTTAAAGTATTTGTCAAATATGTTGAAGGAAATATTTTTGGTGTCATATCTATTATATCTTGCGGTTAAATAGTTCTCATTAATGCAAAACTTGTTTTATGATTTAAATCCAGTTCATATGATAATTATTACTCATCACTAATCCATGTCATCTTAACAATCGCCATTATCAATGATATCATTTTTTTTAATTCCTTTGATCGATCTTCTACTTATGCCATTACTTTTCATTATATTCTTCAATTAACAGTGGTATTTTATGAACGCTCACCGATTAACATCCTTGTTTGAAGTAAATTTCAGTTAGATATTACAGTACATTATGAGACCTAAAATTATCAACTTATCACAGCTTATGTAATCAATCGCAGTATTTCTCCCTTACATATTATTATTGCACGATCGTCAAGTAACAACTAATCGGTGGCGAATTGCATTTTTATTTCAGTGCTCAATTTTTTCTTTTCAATAACAATGTGAACGAAAATTTTAGCAGAAGGAAATATGTTGCTTTCAAAACTTTTTTTAGCTACGTGAATCAACGTAATAGATCATCAACAGGTTTAAATGGAATGCGTTCAACAGCTAACACATGTAATTCAACTTTAATTGCAACAAATAAATGTTGGAACTGAAATGAAATGGATAGCAAAGATAGTTGTAATGTAATTATGAGGTCTAAAAAGGTAAATTAAAATTTTGCTTAATTATTAATTTTGAACTTCACAGACTTTTTGTTCTTTGAGAAATGGCAGCAAAATATATTCGATAAGCCTGATGGAGGTGACTGATAGATTTATTAACTGAAGAGGCGACATAAGTCCTATTTGCTAACTAAAACTTTCAAATTTTGTTATAAATTTCCTTTATAAAAACCTATCAAACGTTTATGTTTGGGATTTCATCGCATTCACAATTTAAGCGCACATTATTAACTCGCACTAATCCATCAGTGCTATCTTCCATCGATAACATTTGCATGGATTTGATTGAAATAATATCTCAGCAGAAAAAAACAGTTATATTTTCAGTTAAATGATTTTCAAGAAAAACAACAAAGACTGCTACGATATCGACCTCTAAGTACAGCAAATTCATGTGCCTCTTCACTTGGTAAGTCACATTATTCTCATCGTTTCAAAATTAAATGGGAAAGGTAAGGAATAATTGATTTGCTAATTTTACATCGTTGTAAATAGTAATTGCATTGTTTCAAAATAAAAAACGGCTAGAAATGCATAAACGACTAATTTTATAGAAAAAAAGTGAAACAGGTGGAGCTAACGTGAAAAAATGTGCAAGTGGAGATTTCTTCTAAACAATATTAGCATCATTTTATTAGTATTTAAAACCAGTTTAGGACAAAAGTAAATGAAAACTTTATTATGACCAAATCGCTATTTATAATTAGCTAATTTTCTTTTTCTTGCATGTCTTACTATTTAAGTAATCTAAATCTCGCTAGAGTTCCCATTGCTCACAGTAAAGAGGTGCAATCTGAATTTAGCCTCGTCGGGTATGACCGATATCAGATGGCGTAACTCACGTGCCTCACCGTGTTCGCCACTGTCAACTAGCTGTCTGCAAATTCATGAATCGTCTAATACGGTTCGTCATATTCTTATTTCCTAAAAATATCTAAAGCGGAAAATTTTCCAATGATTGAGTTAGCAATGTTTATACAATCCTACAACCCTAAAAATATGCTCAATTGCGTATTATTTCAATTATTAATTATTATTTCAAATTTTCAATTCTTTTTTCAATCATTATTTCAGATTATTTTATTTTCATTATTTTCAATTATTCATTATTATTTCAAATTTCAATTATTATTTCAAATTCGGATATTTGCAAATTTAAATACGTATATTTTCATTCATATTATATTATTGTTATTATTATTATTGTTACTATATTATATTATTATTATTAATTACTATTACCATTACTATTATTATTAATTATTATTATTATTATTAAAATATATGCATGAAAATTCGAGTTTTAGTGGAAATATGATGGATATTTGGAGGAAGAAAAAGCAATAATTAGTCGTGGCCTAGAAAATGCGAAGCGATTAACTGCTTGGTATTGCGAACGCCTGAAGAGTGTGCAGAAGCGAAGCAGCCTGCTTGATCGAGGATTGGTACCTGTCGTGAGTGATCCGTTGTTTCATTTCTTAAATTTCATCTTTTTCAAAGAAAAATGCTTCACTCAAAGTTGATGTTTTGTTCAAAAATATTATTATTGAAAATTGAGAATAATTTTTTAGGAAAAATCAACTTATTTGTTGTTTATAGCCGAAATGAAAACAAAAATTTAACCTTCGCTCACTTTCCATCTTATGAATAAACATGACTTTTTGTCTTAAACTGGTTCGTTAATTCGGTACTGATTTTACGAGCATACAAATAACGGCAATCTAATTTTAGATTCTTATAGAGCAGTTACTTCCGACAGTGCCTATTTCCTTTTCTTTAATTATCTTTTATTTCTACTCAATCATCGTTTACTAATTATTTTGCTTTTTCGTTCACTGTTTACTGGTTAGTTAAACTTATTAATTATAGGATGGAGCTGTACATGAAGAAAAGCTGAATTATCTCCGTGCTCATATTGCCGAACTGAATAGGCGAATAACATCGCTAATGGAAAGCAGCGATCATTCTTTTCCGACACATTCTAATTTGCAGGTTCTATTACATTTAAGGCTTTTTCTTGATAATAATGAGTTTAAGATCGATTTAATTAAGCATGAGGTTTAAAACCGATTTAATTAAACCAAAACTGGCTAATAATTACGATTTGTGATGACGCAACATCAACGACCACTGTGCGCAAGGAAATTATACGCATAGATTTGAATTTAACCTTGAAAAGGTCATAAAGATTTGCTATGAAAGCTTCTACCACCTACTAAATGTACAGTTAAAATCAAAAACATCCAATTTTCGAATAATTATATTGTTAGAAGAAAGGTTAGAATTCACTTTTATGATTTCCTCGTCATGCTGGCGAAGCTTAATAGATCGAGCTGTTTATTCTGAACTAATCGTTTTACGCTTCCGGTTAAACTGAAGGAAATTTTAATAATTTAATTCACTTTCAAATTACACAGTAAAGATTGATAGCAGCATTTTCTGGTTTAGCATGTTATGCCATTTTCGAAGTATATAATTAATTAGTTTACTTAAGAATGTGTTAAGAATTGTTTTAGGTGAAGACACAAATGCCACAACCGAGTGATGATCATAGTCAATATTATCGACGACAAAATATCAAGTTATGTCAGGTCCTGTTTTGTTATTTCTGCAAATTAGCATTTCTCATTTTCTTTTCCGTCTTCCGTTTTTCCTCTTTAATTGTTTGTAAATGAGTGAGTAAGCTGACTAATTGACTATTACAGGAATTGGCCGATAAAAACCTTTTAATTGAACGACTTCTCCATGAGAAGGCTGAGGAGAGTAAGGAACGTAGTAGTGCATTTCGGAAAGTTGAACCAAAAAGGTTACAAAATAATTGTAAAATCACGATAATTACAATATTCGCTCCCAAGGATAATTTAATCAATAGAATTTTAAAGGATGGAAATAATCAGTTATGAATCTATATTTGAACAATCCTGAAGTAATCATCTCTGTTTTTGTTTGCTATTTAGTTCAAATTACAATATTCTGGAGATATATGTGTTTCAGACTCCTTTATCTGTTGATAAAACTTGAGATGATTGTGCATGTATTTCAGGTTGGCAACAACAACAGCAACAAATGCCGAAAGGAAGAATCATTACGCCCAACCACATTCATGGATACCATCGGAAGGAACACTGATGTGAATGTTATAATAAAATTGAATAAAATGAAATAATTTGAAAGTTTACAATTCTCTTCTACATTTCACCTATGCATTTGAACGTCAACAAACTATATGCAAATATGCGAGTAACTGATTCCACAGCATGACCAAAAAATACGATTTAATTTCTAACTTGTTGACTTTGTGTTTCCTTCCCCGACCTAATATCGAACGATCATAATGTACACCTAAATCCAAAAAATGCTGGTTCTTTCCCTTCCCGAAAAACTTTTTAATTTAAAGAATTGGAAGAGATGAAGGAACTAAAATCAAGCTGTTACATGACGAATAGTGTTTTATAAACTACTAATCATCCATCTTGATAATTAACAGTTTATAAAATATCTTCCGTTCTAGTGATTAGCATTATAGACAATCTCTTAAATAATATTTTGAGATTGTTTTGCTCTACCTGTAGGAAAAATAAAGTTAACTCGCATTTAGTAACTCCACTGTGATATAAGTAGTTTGCCATGCAGTTGCGGTGTTCGCAGTTTATTGCAAAACTGCAAATACACAGACAATTTAAATTAATTTAACGAGACAAAACGCAACGAATTGTCCCCTAGGTGTTTCACAGAACAGGATGATATAGTTTCCAAGAAAGCATATACATATATATCGAGGTTTCAGAAAGGAAGTACTGTTAAGCTAAATAAAATTAGAAGTGAAGCTATAGCGATGTGTGTTCCATTCAGCTATTTTATTTGGATAACATTTCTAAAATACAACTGCCTAAAAAAGAATATCAAAAATGAAAACTAGAAAGTATACAAACATATGAAATGCATTAATGATGAACAAAATACCGCTGAATAAACCAACAAGCGAAATGAATACAAACCAGTCAATTTGATATTTCAATTTCATTAGTAAACTCGTATTTAAAATCGTCCTTTATGTGCACTGTAGTCAGAAGGTACGTAATTTTAAGCTATATTTCAGACAAAAACCCAGTAAAAATGATAACGAATTCTAAAAAGTGCACATATAAAATGAATAACGTATTCCTCGAGTGCCAAATAGATTTTTCTGATGTAAAAGAGAGTTGGTGCGAAGTTTTAATGTTGAAATAAAGACACCGAATTATTTGCAGAAATAACCGATAATAATTTTTATAGAGAATTTTCTTCTCAATAACGACACGAATTATCACAGACAAATCATTAATTCAAACGAAATTTATGAGAGGACAAACTCTCAATATATCTAAAATATAAAATATAACAATCAGCACCGAGAACAAAAAATCCTCATCTTTTTTTAATTGAAGAGAAGGTGGAAAAAAGAAAATGGATAACAAAAATGTTACAAACAAGTGTGCGCAAAACACTACTTTTCTTGTCTCATATCTGCCGGCAGTTTATTAATTGTCTGGTTTGTAAGATTTCTACTGACAGTTTTGGCCGGATCTGCTAAGAATTCAGAATTAGAAGGAGAGGCGGATGAAGACTTTGAAGAAGGAGAATAAGGTATAGTCCCAGCGAGGAATGCCTTCATTGCCTCAATATGTTCCTCTTTTTTTAACATTTCCACAATTGTCTTTATCTGTTCCGCGGTTAAGCGAAGCTCTCTATGGCTTCCGAACAAAGTCAGTGCCTGCAATATATTCTCATTGCTAACATAAACACGTCCCTTAAATATAATATATTAGTTATAAAGAAATCAAATTAAGTGTTTAGGCCTAATTACTCGACAATCTTGAACAAAAGTACATTAAGAGGACATATCGTATTACAGATTTCTCCCACAGTGGCAAGCAAAATAAACCAAATGTGAGGACATACGTGTAGGACGAGATTGGCATCTATTACACCATCGCTATCTTCATCAAGAGCTTGTAATATCTGAAAAATAGTTTTACTAAGAAAAATTTGTTGTGATTACTAACAAATATTCCGATACTAAGGAAGCGAAAGATCTTCGCCCACTTTGATTTAAGATCAAAGAAACATACTTTTCGAAATTCCTCTTTATCTTCCTCGCTCATCTTCTGTAAGGTTTGCATTTTATCTATAAGATCCTCTACTCTCATCAGTCTCTCCCTGCAAGCAACAAATTTTAGATATATATATATATATATATATATATATATATATATATTTAATGATTTCAAATATTTGTACTGATTTTAAATACACGGAAAGCTTACTCTTTCATCTTTTTATCTTCATCGGCAGTACTTTCGGATATTTTACCGATAGCTTTTTTATCTTCCTCAAGTTTTTCTAACAATTTATCTGCTTTTTTCAGCATTTTGTTCACACGTGCTCGAAGTAGTTTAGCTCCCCTAGGCTCCTTTAAATCTTTCATTAATGAATCCAGTTCTTCTAGGTCCTGAAATTAAGTCTCAATTTTCGTCAAATATGTATTATATTTTTTTCTACGTTTTATAAATCTTTAATAAAAAAAGTAAAAAAAATGGAGAATCTTAACCTCATTGTGCTCGTTAATTTGTTCTTTCAGTTCTCTGATATCATATTTTGCTTCAGATATCGCATTACCATGAATAACATTTTCTATTGACTGTACATGTTCCTGGAAAACACCGAAAAGTTAAAATTAAAGAACATATCAAAAAAAATCAAAAAGTTATCAACAAATACTGACGTATATCAGAAGAAATTACGAAACTCCTTTTTATGTCCCAAACTCCTTACTTCATCTATTTGCAATTTACAAGTTTCGTCCACGACGGCCTTCTCCTGCAGTATTGTTGGTTGCGGGATTTCCAAAACTTGAGCTTTATTTGAGACAGGTAATTCCACAGAAAGTTCACTCGCAATTTCAACTTCTGCTGCTTTTTCTGCTGCTGCTTTTTCTGCCTCGGCTGCTACTTTTTCCTCTTCAGCTTTCTAAACAATCTCAACATTGCAATAATCCATATCTAATATGAAATAAGGGAAACGATGCTGAATATCAAGCACAATTGGTTACATCGAGCTTAAAGTTCCTCCTGTCAAACTAGGAGGAAAGATTACACAACTTAAGCATAGACATAGGGTGGCTTTCAAGCATAGGGTGGGCTTGAGGAATAATAAGTCAGCCTTTCCACATCCACGATCTTTCACTGCGGCTTGCAATGAAACTCATAAACAATATAAAAATTAAAGCAAAAAACTTCTAACCTTGGCTACTTCTTTCTCTTCGGCTTCTTTCATTGCTTTTCTTTCCGAATCAATCGCCTTTTCTATATTTTGTATAAGGCTAAGCCTCGCTCCATAACTTACTTTATCACCTTCAATCTCTGCTAAATTTTGACGAGTTTCTTCAGCGATATCTGGAAATTTTAACTACGGTTGAAAAAGAACACTTGATTTAGCAATCGATCGCAAATTTCACTGAAAAAGATGTTAAATGTTGGACAGTGAATAAGACGTACTATCTGGCAAACTTGTTATTAGTGCTTTCAAACGATCCATAAAAGTGATATCTTCTGGCAGATAAATAGTACGTGATAAGAGCAGCAACGATGGCGGCACTTTATCATTAAGGGATAGTTCCAACCATTGTTTTAACTGAAATAACATGTATATCTCACTATGATCAGTAAACTGCAAAATAAACTGTGCAATACATAAAAATATGATGCATTTCTGGAACTCAAAAACTCAAAGAAATAGTCTTTACTTGTTCTTTAAGACGCTCTTCGCTCATTCCCAGCGAACGCATTCCACGCGCTCTACATGCCTGTTGCAGCTCAGGCACCGTTAACGTATCCACTCCACCTTCCAAAGCTATCTCCTAAAACAAAAAAAATTACAAATTTCATACGGAAAATTCGCTTTTCTAACCAAAATTTACAAGTCGTTCCAGTCATACCTGATCATCTGCTCTCAAAGCCCGCAATTTCAACGATAACTGAAACCGGATAATTTCAAGCGAACCGAATGGTTGAATATTCAGAAGACGACATAATGCTCGGAGTGTGTTAGCTGGCAAATTGTCCAGCGTAAGTTCATCCTCGAACAGTTTAATATACCTGAGCAGATCCTTATTAGTAACGTAACTGCCTTCTGAACGCACCTAAAAATTTCAATTATATATATATATATATATATATATATATATATATATATATATATATATATATATATATATACGTACGTTACACACCGATATGAATGCTTCATTACACATATATCACAACACTAGCTGTTAACTTTCAGTTCGAACGATATAATGCCGATAATCAAAAGGGATCCCTTAACAGTAGTATTTATAGGAAAACTTCGACAGATGCAAACCTTCTTTATGAATTCAGCAAATTCAACAGCAATGCTGGCTGTCGTGTCGTCATCCTTAGCATTTTTCTTCTTATATAATGCCATTTCTTCCATGGCAGCTTGAAGTAGTTTCGCTGTTTCCAATTTCGCCTTCAATTTTCGTCGCAATTTCTCTTCCTGCAATACACCAAAGTACAAAATTTTTTCCAGAGCTCGGCAAAATGACTGCTGTTGTTGCTGCTAAGCTGCTACAATGATAATCTGACATAATATGTTCAGTATTTTTTCTTTAAAAAGCATCTGACCAAAAATCACCCCGCGTTACACTAAATATAACTGTTTTGATCCTTTCATCCACCATATTAAATCCATAACTTAATAAAAAACGAAAGAAAAGAATACTGAACATTTGCTACTTCCAATATTACGGGCATTAAATAATTTCTTTGAAGCCCATTGAAATACCGGTTAGTAATATTTGGCATTCATTTTCCCAAAAAATCAGGCAACGTGTTATATTGAGCTAAATCATTTCTATCTCCTGAATAAAACTCGTTCCATTTTTTCTCATAAACGTGAAAAATTAAAACAAAAAAATAATCACCTCCTTCGTAGCATCCTTGAATGTGCTCGGCAACATATTCGGGAATAATTTTAGGAAGAAAGGTAATGCGAATTCTAGAAAAGGTACAATAACGAAAGCAGAAAACGGAATCAATCGTAGTACATCAGAGAGCGTTCTCACCAATTGCTGCTTCTCACGACGTAACAACGGCTTTCTGCGTAAGAACCTCCATAAATATTTGGTACTCAATCGCATCTCTAGGAATAACAATCGGAACCCATGATAGTAATGTCTGCAACCCTCTTTGAAAGCTCTCGGCCATCGTATGTATACGGGTTCCACAACCACTTGCAGCTTTGCCTTCTCCATCATCTAGAACGTTGAGTATTTTGAAAGATGGAAACAGCCAAACACTAAGATTTCAAAAGCTTTTTTGAACTTAGTTAAAATTTCCAATAGCTGTAGCCGTTTTAGATTAAATAATGACATTTTATATCATTTTTATGATGTTTATATACCACAGATCATATATTCCTGGCATACATTCAAAACACTCCCCGGTATTCTAAATTATCTTGAAAATCTATTCATTAAGAAACTCTGAAATATATCTAGAAGGTACGAACGGTTTATGCCTTACCATATTAGGGACCTCATTTCTAATGCAGTTTCACTCAGAAATCTTAGGTTTCTCCTAAACTTCTCAAAAGCAACTTCCAGAAACATTGTTAATTTTTATGGCCAACCACACTGATTATCGTTTAAAGTAGCGCGATGTATTTTGAAGTATTAAATCTCATTTTCATTAATGTTGATGTAGATTTCAGGGCGTTCTAAGACATTTTTTCCAGAACTTATAAAGAACTCAGTATCAGTCTATTAAAAAAGTGAAATTCATAAAAGTCAAATCACTGTTCAAATGTGATTATCACAGTATTCGTTTCCTGTGCAACAAAAATTTCAAATGAGCTGTTTCTGTGAATACCAACCTGTTTACGTGCTTGGCCCTCTTTTTCCTCTAATGTCGCTTGCTCCTTCAACATTTTCAATGTTTCTTCTAATTTACTCTTGTCATATAAGAATCGTATACAAGATCCGTGAAAATTTCGCGTCTCAATTTCGTAAACTCTAAAGTTTACCAGGCAACCTTTCGGCCTAGAAACAGTAATTAAACTTCAAATAACCTTGGAGTTCGAAAAAATCTAAACATAAGTATTTCTAAAGATCTTCCGTGCAGAAGGGAACAGTAAAGATATTACCTGAAAGAAGGTACTGGCCTTCTGAATGAGTAAAATGGCAAACTACACGCCCGTCGGAACAGCATGTACATTGCACTCAATTTTTTAATGTCTAAAATAAACTATTAGTAATAAATGAATAAATCGAACAATTAATGATGTCCTCGCTGGTAGAAAAGAATGTCAAACACAGCAGTCCAGCATTATAAGTGCAAAAGTGTCAAGGTACCAAACATCATTTATCTAAATACTATACTAACGATGTCGGATAACGGATAGGTTATAATAGTGCATAGATTCCCTAATGTGATTGCTTACAACTGCTACAATACGTATCAGTATCTTTGATGTACGACATTATCTGCGTGGATGTTATAGCAACTAATGACAGCAGTACATATGTCTGACGTTACAAACAAACCCAGTCTCGGTTACCATTTCCGACATGTTCTGTTTTACTTTATTAACTTATAATGAAGTCTTAATTCACTGTTTTCGATCTTTACAATAAAGTCATTCAATATTTGTTGTTTGTCGTTCCGATTCATGGGAACAGCCTTTCCTTGCTTTTGATGAGGTTATTTCAGGAAGTTTTCCCAGACCTCATTTAAAGTTCACATGCATCATTCGCATCTTTTAATGCAGCATTTCTATATTGGTGTCACGCTATGATTATGGCTGTCGTTGGACGAATAAATTTAGAGTGACCCATTTTTCTACCTATTGCACCTAAAAATACATTATACTGTTCTCAGTGTTTGCCACAGAACGAAAGAGTGTGAATGGAGAGAACAAATGTGCTGAAATACAATGCTTAGGGAAGCAGTAAACTGGTTCAACATCGGTTGTTGAACTTACTGTGAGGGAGTGAAATAATGAATGATATTCGATATTGTGAAACTAGGAAGAGTTACGAGATAGAGTAAAAATTTGGCAATAAACTTGAGGTTTGAGAATAGTTCAGTGAAAAAAGAAATTGTGAAATATTACAGGTCTAGCGCCAGCATGAAAGTGCAGCGAAAGGCAAGAGAAACAGTGGGATGTAAAATTTCACGTCAAACCGAAAAAATAATATGGTGTTTGACGTACAGGTTGTGACGGTTGTGCGACGGGCAAGAAAGCCACGTCAATAGCAGGTAGCTTTTGTCTGCTTCGGTATGCGATGGCAAACACTGTGCAGTTGGGGGTGAGGGATGGACTGAACTCTGAAGCTATGATAAGGCAGAATGTAGGTTCAGAAGATCCTCAGGTTAATTTTTTTATTTCAAAAAAACTTTCTTATTCATTTGGACAATTTACAAGCTTTCGCAAGTCTCCATGTGCGAATGGAATGGCATAATTTGCAAGCATTGTTGCACGAATAAAATGTGCAGTTTTCGCCTTTACATGCATTTTAGTACATTCTTCAACGAAAAACTTTTACACAGAAAAATGACGAAAGAAAACTATTGGCTTCTGTTTTTGGCGTCAAACTTTTTCCTTAACGCTCAGCAAAACTGCTGTTTTAACGTCATTATCTAGGTCCATTAATTCCCTAACTTTTTACACGACTTTCATTTCCCTTATGTTGTCAATTGTAGGTTTTGGAATTAGCAGAAAGACTTGCTAAATTACCTGCTACCAATGTCCATGAGTATTTTCGTGGTTTCCGCATTATTCAGGATGAGCTTGATGCGCAACAGTGTGAAATTCAGGTAATAATGATTTTCTTGCTTACATTGTACCTTTTGTTGCAGCTATTTAGACCAAACCATTGTGATGGTTAAATGAAGGTCAGAAATGTAAATGTAGGATGACGAAGTATCACTACACTATATGATGAGAGTGATAGCCATTATGTGATAATATTGTCTTACTGTGATGTCTGGAATAATTGGAAGTTACTCATCTGAATTCACAATTAGCTCATTCTTTAAGAAAAAACCAATGGGGCGGTTGAGATTAAGAAACAGAATAGTAAATTAGCTTTTTTCTGTTTCAGTATGTTGCTCGTTGATTTTCCTGCTGTCATAGTGCCTTGTAAGTTCATTGTCGACATCACCATTTCTATATATGTATATGTAATGCGGAGACTGCTTTTATTTCAACTAATAGGAGAAAGAATATGGAAGGTTGTGATTATAGGAAAGAATGTGCTATATGCACGAGGACCTACCAATTCAACTTTCACGTTTACGATCTTTCCGGGATAAGTTAGTCCACTTGAGGCAGAAGATTCGGATTGCTTTAAAGAACTATCATGATAAGCAGATGCAGTTGTCGTCGTCATTCAAGCAGGTTGGTTTGTGTTGTTATGTCAAAAATATTAAACATAACTCTAATTTGTTAGCAGAGTATGTTTTTGTCCTCTATTATTATAGTTGGAATTATCGGGGGAGGGGAGGCAGAAGGTAGCACTTTGAAAAAGCTTTTTTTTTTAGAATGCACCAGATATTCAGAGGCAATTGGAGTGGGTTGCGCAGCACATGAAAGAGTTGAATTTTCTTAGAGTCGCTCACAAACTGACACTTGTAAGATCAAAAATCAAGAAAGCAATAAATGTTTCCAACTTTTCTGCTTTATATGACAATATCCAGAGTCTGAAGCAAAACTCCAATACAGATTTGGTTTGTTTATATTTCCTAAAACAGGGGAACTCTAAGCACCGTGTAGGAATGGATCGAAAAGAATGTTAGAATTTCTGTTATATTTAAATGTAAATGGTTCGGTTGGATAACAGTTGAGAAAATTGAGGTTTAAAAGCATAACTCAAATTTTCATATGGAGATATTCAGGATGAAAATGAAACTGAAGATATTGATAAAATGAGGAAGCGGGTACTCAGTGAAATAGAACATCTTGTTTCCGGTTCCCTTAGGGATTTGCTGAAGAAAATTCATTACCCACTTGAAGAAGCTATTGATCCCAAGACACATCAAAAGTTAATTCAAGAAATCGCTACTTTGCTGAAGTGTCTCAGTATCATGGATAACGGTAGTGTTATTTCACACTGTGATAGGTGCGAATTTCGAAAGTTTCACGTCTTTCCACATGCATTTACTTTCATTATATAACAAAAATTTTATGATTTGGAATAAAAGTTTTTAGAGAATACACATTTGAGTCGCATTCGTATAGCAAGATTTTTTGATTTTATTCAAGATGGAAACTTTTGACGGAACTACTTGGTCCAATGGAGAGGCGATTTCAGTACCACTTTTTCACGGAGCAGAAAACAAATGACCCATCTAAACCAGAATGGTTTTTTACACAGATACTCAATTGGATAACAGCAAATATTGATTTGATTACTGCTATTTTACTACAAATTTTCAAGGACAAGGTAAACTTTGACTTTTTTTGGAGTGCTAAGGAGAATAATTCATTTCGATATCTTGAAAGAGTAGAAGATTGAAATATTTTCTGGTAGAATCCATGGGTTGCTTTTTCTTATTCAATCTTAAAGTTTCTCTTTCTCAAGGCTGAGCAAAATGAAACGTTGAATGAATTTGTGAATAAACTGATAAAGTTGGCCCAGAAAAAAGTGCAAAATGTCCTTACTGACGTACAGGACGATCCTGAACTGTTCTCTCATCTTATTGATGAGTGTGTGGCCTTTGAAAAGGAATTGCAAGGTAAGGCATTATTCCTTTCCATGATACGCAAATATTAGTGTTTATTCGAGTTCAGAAGAAATACTGTGTTTAACTGGATTTGTCCAGTTTGTAGGATAGTTGATTTTTCTCTTCAAATTTTATGTTCATAGTCTCTAATATTAATTGAAGATTTTCAGATATTGCTATTCCAACATGTTCGGGTAATGTGTTGGCAGTTTTATGCAAAGATAACTATTTGCTGAAGTGGTTAGAGCTAGAGCGTGAAAGCTGTATCGCAGGAGTAGAAAATGTGCTTTGCGGGGAGGATTGCTGGAACAATCGATACCACACATTCTCAGACATTGACATGGTTACAGTTGTATATTCGTTAAAGCCATTGGTAGTCAGTAGAAATTTTGATATTTGAATGTTAAAGAAAAGAGAAGAGATTGTTTCAGCAACAAGTTCCGGAATGTACTGATCAATTTCTTTTGATGATCGAAGCAATTACAGAGCGTTACCGTTGGATAGAGAGCGTGGATGTGCAGTCGCAGTTCCTGAACGTTCAGGTAAAAGTGTTTGGACACTTGGTGAATAATGAGGTGGAAAAAAGTTGAACAGTGTTAGCAAATGTTGGAAATCACCGTTACTTCAATAGTTTTTTCACACATCATTATAGTATATATATACGATTTGATAGATGTAGAGTGGTTACTGTCAAATACGTATAATGTAGCACTCAAAAATATACTATTTTGTATTTGTAGATATTCATGTTGGATGATTTTCGATTGCGTCTTGTACATATCTCTCAACAGCTTGCCTCTCCATGGCAGAAACCCTTTATTCAAATCTTGAACTCTGCATGGTATGTTTAAAATTAAATGGTCTAAACCTAGGAATTAAGGAGTCGGAAATACCAATTATAAATGATAGAAACCAGGCTGATAGACAATTATTTCGGATAAAATGTAAACATAGTTACAGAAGTGTATGAACTGTTCTGTCACTGTTTTAGTAAAATTATAATGAAAGATTTAATTGGTCGCAATGTAGGGTCTTCATTCTCAGGACATTCACTATTAGGACAACTGCGCAATTGTATTAAAATAGGTACATGGCTTTTGTGCTGGATGAGTGGAATGAAGTAGACATCTTCATACGCATTCAAGCATTGGGGAGGAGAGCCCATTTTCGAGGTGTTTTCGAAGATATAGCTAATATGTACAGACATTTGTGGCGCCAAAGAGCCGAAGATCTTACATCGGCATTCTATCAACATATTCGTGTTTCACTGAATCGTTATCAGCGGGAGCAGTGGTAATTTGTCTTTTGTAATCTTAAACTCAGAGATAAAAAAAACTCAGACTGGGGAAAATCATGAACAATTTGCTGTCTTAAATTTACTAGCACAGCTTTATTTTAATAACACGTAAGAATAGGGTCTTGAGGCATATTGTACAGACATTTTTGTAAAATGCGTAATCCCAATGATTAAAGCTAGAGGTACTTATATTATAGATGTAAATGCGATTTCTGCAAGAATGTGCGATTGAGAAATGTCTCTAGCAAAGTTCTAAAAAATACATGAATGTTGTAGGTATTCGTGGGAAGCGAGCAAACCATTTGATCTGACCCCATCATTTTGTCCATTTTTGTTAGAAGTACGTCGACTGCTTGGGCATGTTAATAACGCTGCATCTCCTCACTCCGCTACTAAACTTTATGAAATGTTGAATGAGAAAGTAGCGGAAGTGTTGCTACAAATGGTCACAACTATATCAGTCAAGTTAATATTTTGTTTGATTTTTTGAGCATTTCTGTTTTGATTTTTCCGAAATCATCAAGTTATAGATTTTATTGTGAAGAAAATACATAAATTGAATGATATCTTCAAGTCATTAAAGATATTTCAGTGGATATGGCGCTGCCCAGATACTCTATGATATAACGAACAGTCTTATTCCTATTCTTAACTCCCTGTACAGTCATCACAGCAATGCTGTTAATTTCGAAACTCTTGATGAACCAGTAAGCAACTCCATTCCATCAATAGTAATCGAAAATATTTTGTTTTCTATTTTACTTTTTTTCAGAAACTTTTGGATGTTATATCGTGCCTGAAAATACTATCGCAATCCACCGGGACAGCAATTCTCTTGTATGAGGAGCTGAAGCGAACAACGGACGATATGACGTCGTCACTACTGGAACCGTTCGATGCTGCAACAGTCGAACGCGAACGAGCCTTGGAACTATTAAAGCATCGTTCGGATTTGCAGTTGACAATTGATGAAGCCGTGAAATTCTAATTGTTATTAATAAATGTAATTTTAAGTTTTAACATGTTTTGTATCTCGGGAAGTGAAAAATTGCTTGGTTTCACTTGGATTACAATATAAAAGTAAGTTACGTTTAATAACCTGAAGCTCAGAGCAACGAGCATTTTTAATATGTTATTGCTGTAAATGGAACTTAGGGTCTCACACATCCTTTTCTGCTTAATATCCTACTGTATTTGATCTCATTAAGAAATTCAGCTGTGACCATAACGAAGTAGATGACTCAAATGTAAAATTGACGAACTTGGAGAATAAGCGATAAATCCTGCAAAAACGAGTACGGGCACTTTCAAACTCATGGCAGGACAGTATTAATTTTCTGAATTTTTTATTATAAGAAAACCCATTGGCTTGGAATGTGGCTACTTTTTTTATTTCAAAATCACCGAGGGATTCTGAGATGGTAATTTCACAGATTATTCTCTTGTATGCTCTATACAATCAGTCTACACATTTTTACTTCCCGCAATGGTTAGGTGGAAAGGATGCATCACCCATATGAGAGAATATTACAGTTTGAAACTGTTATTTCCGACTTAACTCACCAATTTCGCAGCAAAGCAGAGGAACGTGAATTAAAATTGTATTCATGGAAGGTAGTGGTCACTCAACCAAGCGCGAAATAGGGAATTGGAAACAGAAGAACCGACTTCTTGCCCATCCACCTCATTGACTGCTGTCGAATTCCAAATATACTTGCAACAAAAATCACGAATCATTACAGAGTTCTTGCAATGACACGATAAGCACGCACAGGCATAATGAAAACAATAGAAGTGTGAAGGAATGATGAATTGAAAATACCGTTCGAGCAATAATATTGTTAATTGTGTTAATATAATTAAAAAGATGAAGTGACAAGACTTCCACATCACCTCAAGAGAAAGATTTCATACATTTGGATAAGTTTACGAAGAAACTTCTTTTAACACTTTTATTAGACTGCTTTTTTAGAAGTTTTCGACTTTCAAAAACAAAAATATGAATACACTAAAAATTTTTTGAATACGAACTTTTTGAATAAGAAAAAAGAAAACGTCCATGAAGAGTTTATCTACTGCTTAGGTGGAGAGCGTGTGAGACCCCGAGAATTGCTGATGATGACGCTCTTTCTTAAGCAGTTTTAATGCCAAACCTCTTCCATCATTTCTGCATTCAATTTCACAGCCATAATCCATTTCGATATTTCCAGTATTTGTAAGCATTAATGATGCTAAATAGTAACGGCTGATATCATATCGAACACTTACATTTTCCATTAGCTAAAATGAGATAAATAGAAAAACGAAAAACATTTCAAAATAATTGATACAGGGCACTTAGGAAATTTCATCCAGGACTTTATTCTAGATTATAATTTACTTATTGCAATAGAACTTCAGATATCCCATTTCTTAAAAAAATCTTGTTACATGAAGTCGAAATGCGATGTCTTGAAGAGATATTATTGAAATTATTTTCTCATTCTTCTAAATTTCAACAACTATTAAATTCCGTACTTCATAAGGGAAAGAACACGAAATAAAAGATTAATACAGCTCTCTTCCAATAAGATAGATTTTTCTCCCTGAGTGACAGCCTTCATTTTGGCCTTTTCATGAGGCTCGATTTATTAATATTTTAGCACTAACATGATGTCATCCGCTACATCGTCATTATTAACATTCCGCGACGTCAAAATCGCTTCATGCTTTAGTAATAATAACAGGGACCTCATCAAAAGTTTTCGTCTGTCCGATGCCTTCATATTGTTGCAAAAGCTCTGTACCATACTGATGTATGTTGAATTCTCGACGTGTTTCTTCTTCTTCCAATAATGGCTGAACTTTTTCCTCCCACTGTTGCACACGCTTGCATAATTTTGATGTAGTTTCTTCTGCTGATGACCAATATCTACATTACGTGGCTTTAGCGCAATTTCATTGGAAATGAAAGTATAATCTAATATAAGCCAGGGTAGCACGTTTACATCCGTCAACATGTGACGAAAGAAATTTCTAGTGAAGAGCAAGAGAACAATTTGGTTCTTCATGCGCAAGAAACATCAGAAAATTACAAGCTTGCTACTATCAGAATTTTATTTATTTGTTGCAAAAAAAACTATATCTCACTTCTGCAAATGAACCTTCAGCAAGTCTTGATATGTCATCTGTTCCGCAGGTTTCAAAAGAAGATCAGGATCGTCAAAATTCATATACACTGAAGAAATTTGAACTCTATCTTCCAAAGCATCGTTGGGCATGTTAGCGAAAGTTAGATTACCATCACCTAAATTAAAGAACTACAGAAAACACAAAAAATTCGTTGCAGTAGTTTTTTATGAGAAAAATGAAGAATCTTTACCGGCAATGTTGACAGCATCTTCAATTTCGTCATCAGAATAACCATTGTTAGCACCTTCGTATTCATCAACTTCTACTTCACTCTCATCTGACTGAAAATTACCTGCAAAATTTTAGCAGTAAACTTTCATCACAATTCCTAAACAAAGAACATACTAAAACAAATCCTTTCAGAAACAGAAAATAAGTTATGTTGATTTGCATAATCATGTCTAACCCGACTGCTGACATAATCCGACATGCTGCAAAATGCGTTCTTTAATCGCATTCATCCTACGCCTTTCCAGATTTCGAATAACCCTAAAAACAAGAGGAATTGGCTCAAGAAAATTATAGATAATTGTTAAATATGCAAGATAAAAACTCACTTTCCGAAAATAATTGAGAAATCATCATCCAAGACTTGTACAGTCCCTTTTGGTAATGAATGATAAATATGCCGTTGAAGGAAATCATTAAGAGTGGAAGTTTTCAACCCCAATTTTTCTTTCCTTTTTAATCGGCGTTTTTCGATTCGTTCTGGTGTAAAAGAAGGTTTGCAGGCCTGAAAAATAATTTCTATCAGGAAAAGGAAAAAAAAACATTTAAACAGTGTCGAATAGCATGAAATAATTCTTACAAAAAAATGCAATAAAATACATCAACAACATGTAAATAACAATTAGGTGGATTTCTTAGGACCATAAAACTGTATCTTGCGCAAATATTGAAACCTGTCCCAAAAATTTAGAAACTTTTTTCCTTCATAAAAAAAGGAATTAACATACAAACTAAAATATGAAAGTGCAAATGCAGAGCGATGAGTTATAAAAATATACCCGATAAGGCGCATGTTTGCATTTCTGCAATCGAAACAAATCCATAACTGGCTCATCTTCATCTGCCTCGTCGAATACTTCTTCATCAGCCTGTATTTCGAATCAAATTTTGAATTTTTAAACATTACTACACCACAACCCAAATTTTCACCCGAACCTTATACTTCCAATTTCTGAGAAGTGAAAAACGAACACTGTTTTTTAGTGGTCTTTTATTTTAATAGGAATTATTTTGAGAGGAAAGCTAACCGGATGATGGTCGCCATCCATGTCGCCCTCAACATCGTCAAATACCGATCTATTAAATGAAAATTCCCCAGTTTCACCGTTTGCTTCCTGTACATGGTTCTTGCTAACACCATCCTTCATCATGTCTATAGCAACATCGATATCACTAACAAGCTCTACGTGATCCGTATCACGGCGTGTTACCGTATTGAGATTCGTAACAGATGTCATGCGTCGAACTTTCTCCACTTCACCAGTAGAATTACGAATATGCTCGTCTCCGACTATATCTACAACCGATAATCATTGGCACACCTTTCCCTATTTTTCATTACTTACTTCCGGCGGAAGAAAATTTAAATCGCATGCAGATTTCAGTGAATCGACAAGAAATTAAGCTAAAATTTGAAATTAATCTGCTAATCTAATGTTTACTGAGTATATAGTACAGAAAGAGAACGCTAGGGACATTGGCAGTGGAGCAGAAGACCAAAAGTCCTTGCACATAAATTAGGCACGATCTCTTATTTTCCACACATAACTAATCCCAACTGCTGTACTTTTGATTCAACTACGACAAATTAAAAATAATTACTTCCGCCACTGCAACATTCCTGAAAAAATTACCCAACTGCCCACCATCTTTTTGTAGCAGTATACCAGCGTAACTGGAATTCTCGTAAAATTGGTCCTGCATCATAAAATCATTCAAGAGCTTTGCATTGGCTAAATCCAGCAGAAGAGCACCCTGGAAAGAATAGTCATCAGGGTAAGATACAGATATGATATAATTAAATGCACTAATTTAAGCTCCAAATTCCATCTCGAATGATACTCAAATTATTCGATACAAAGAATAAAATAACATAAGAGGAACGATTTATTTCACGAATATATAGAATTAAACAGATAGTGATCAGAACCCAAATCAATGAGGTCATTTCAGCAGCAGAAAGATATTAAATTAAAACTAAGTTGAATAAAGCAATGAAAAATTTTTTGCAAATAAATCATGGCTCCCTTCTATTGTTTATCCTTCCTAGGGACAGACATCCTGGCAAAGTATTTGCAGTTCGTTTAAGGAAGTGAAACTGACGCTCTTGTGGATGAAACCAGTGTTGATAATGAAATCATCTCTTTTTCCGATCAATTCTTTAAGATTTCGAGATGAGTACAAGGGTACGTTGGTTTTCTCAAAATCAGCAAGAGGTATCAATGAGACTGGTATCTGAAACTTTACAGAATTCTGTGTAAGACACTACGTCGTGCACTAATATTATCCACCCAGTCTATCATTTCAAATTATTCTATTTTTTAAAATGAAACCTTAGATTGAAACCTAAGCATGCATTTAATGGACAGACATTTTAGATATTTTATTCATTATTAATGACTACTGGTACTCATTGTATTAATAATTCATCACTTCTTATGATAGCAAAACAAGCCTGTGCAAGTAAAGGAAGTGGTTTGGTTTGACTCTTCAACATGAATGTCTTCCAATCAGCAGTTCGAAGATTAGTGAATTGTATAAGCTCACAAGGATCATCCGGTTCTTGATTAAATTCATCGACGTCATCCTCGATGTGTTCCGTATTATCTACAATATGACGGTTATTGCATCATATGTTTTGAATTACAATAATTTTTTAGTTATCCATGCCCATCTAACTAATACTCTGCTTCCTTCCTGCAAATCATTTATTACTCATTTAGTTACTCCATAGGATTACCTGATTATTTACTTAGTTCTAGTTGTTCATCCTTCAAATTAGTTAATAAAGCTGTCAATTTCATTACACAGTAATGTGCAAATTTTTCGTAGATTACATTTTGCTAAAAACTAATATGTACTTTCCTTTATGTGATAAGAACAAACGATAAACTGATAACGAAAAACAAAACAGTCAAAATTAATCGATCTTGTCACCTGGAGCTCTTTTTCGGAAAGCCTTCTTATCACGGAGTTGCTCATAGAAATCCTTTGCAAGTCCATGAACATATTCAACCTTCTTACCATATACTATCGTTGAACCCTGAATAAGTATTGCTGCTTCCGCAAAATTAAATTTGTCCTTTTCACCAATTTCATCATCAAATTCTGACTGCTCACTTAGTTCTCGTATCCTGAAATTACAACCCAGCTTTAAGAACTATAAGCTGGGAATTTGTGACAAGAGTTTATGTATCCTACAATGCATTATGCTAACGAAACTAAGTGATCATTAATGTTAATGATCACAATATAATAATCCTAACAATCTTTTTACGTATTATAAAACGGCAGTCATACTTCTTATAATTGTATCTATAGGTAATAATGAATGAAAGATACCTGCCTTTCAACGAATTCATCTAATAAATGGCTAATATCAATATCCCAGTTTTTCTGCAGGTCTCTTATGGGTTGCAACAGGAAGGTATATCGTGTACCTAATTCGTCGTCCTCCGCCATTATACACGCTGAGAAAAGGTAGCTTGAAGCACGTCACGTTAATTACTCCTACCCTATGGCAATCAAACATTTCCGAAAAAACCTAAGAAACCTCGCCCAATTCCCATTCGCCAAGAAGCACAATTTTATCATTTCGCTTCTAACCATAACTTCCCCTTTGAAATTGCGAAAAAAGAAAGAAAATTTTTTTTAGGGAAGTAGGAAGATTTCAAATATAATGAATCTAATTTCAAATGTTCGTCTCCCGCGTACGTCGGATGGCGTAGGCCGTGAAATACCAACTAGGACATCGGAGGTGCCCGGATTGTGGTGACGCTTAAGACGATTTGGTTTTACGCGAGAGCTAAGTGCTGATTAGAATTCAGTTCCGGTACTACGTAGGGATAAGTGCAGCGATTATATGAGTGAACTTATGTAAATAAATATATAAGAGCAGCAGTTATGGTATGAGAAGTTTGATGTCGAGAACCGTGTTCGTTTTGTTCGTAATTTTTCAAAAAAAAACATCAAACATTGACTTTATATGGTCAATTTGTTTAGGTTCAGCTAGCTTGCAAATAATTACATTCCAATTGATTTATGATTTCAATTTGTAGAATCAAACGTACTTTGCACATTTGCTTGCTGCTAATTATCATTTTATCATTTCAAATTTATTGTCATTTCCTTTTATTGTTGTCAGAAATGAAAAAGGAAACTTTTTTATAGGGCAAGAGGGATTTCAAATGTGATGGGATTGCTTAGTGATGCTGTTTGTTCATAGCATAAGAGAAGGGAAAAAGCGTTAAAATTTGTTGGATTAATATCTCATTAACAGAGGCTCTTGCAAGAAAAGTAAACCCTTTTTGTAAGATTCAATAAAATAGCTTCTTCCGAATGATTTTTGGAAATGAAAGTTGGCGGGGAAAAAACAGAATTATTATATATTTCTCCTCCTTTTGCTTTGCAATTTTCGTGTTTTCGTTACCTTTTACAACTATGCGTGTATAATTTACTCAAAGCCTTTTTAATCAATTTTTAAACTGTTACTGTCTGAAGCTTATTCGGCCATTTTCCTTTTTCGTTGCTATTGCCTGTTACGGCGTTACCACTTATTTGGTATCAAAATAAATTAAAATATTTATGAATTTTACAGGTATAGCATTTATGATTTTATTTTACAAATAAATCCCTATAATGTATTGTGGAAGTGAAGACGAAGCCGTGAAAGATGTATTAAAGGAAGTTATCGACATGCTCTGTCCTTTGGGGACTGATGCTATAACGATGGATGACGGTCAGGATGCCAAGGTTAGGGACAGATTTTGCTAGAACATAGGATCTTTTGGCGAGTACATAGGACATTTATATTGATGATTTTTATCTATACTACTTTTTGGCACGATAGATTTGTTTCTATCTTATCAATCCATATATTTCTTTTCGCACATTTGTATATGATGACCATAAACAATTACATTAAGACTAGGACAGCAAAATTCGGAATTTTTGGAACAGTGGAGGTATTTTTCGAATTATAACAATTGCATGATTTCCTGATTTTGTGCTCTGCTTCATGTAGAGATTTGGCATGATGTTGATGAATAGTTATACTAAATATGTGTTGTGACTAGCTACAGCAGTATTTTAGGTTTTATACAAAACCGAGTTAACGATAGGTTAAAATATAACTAAGCATGTGATTTATTGGAATGTTTGCTTCCAGGAATCCACTTGTTCCAGCAAAAAGGAATTTCCTATAAATTCATCATCCGTGAATGAGGATTGTGGTAGCTGGTCAGCGAGACATTGTCGTATGGGTATCGCTGCTTTCCTTAAACAGGTTCATCCAAGATTGTCGTTGCACCACTGCCGTGTTTTTAATACTTGATCTTAAAAGTACACTTCGAGAGATTCTTATGCATTTTTTCAGGATTCTCGGTTAGAATGTGTATCTTCCAGGAAAAGAAATATGAGGATACTTTCAGAAAAAGAGAATGATAATATTTCTTCAGTTAATATTATGGTAAGAATTACAGTTGTAATTAATATTTAATATTTAACTGATCATTTAATAATTCATTTGCCCATTTTTTCTGTAAAAATTTTTCCTCGTTATTTACGAAGACATTAATGTTTTAATACTTTTTTGACATTTTAATATTTCTTTAAGTTTAGCATTCTTCTATATTTGAGTGCATTTAGGTTTGGATAGAGAGATTTTTCGGAAGAGTCCTCAGTGACTTATTAACTCTTACGTATTGTGTTTAAGCTATATAGAATTATATATAGAATTCAAGAGGCGAGGCACACAACAAGTGAAACGAAATTTTGCAGAGTCAAAAAATCGACGATGATCAGAAAATACCAAAGAAGATTGCTCGACCACAGTATTCAAATTTCAAAGAAGTGTTTAGAGAGAGGGAACTTTTCATAACGAAAGCTACTGATTATGGTTTCAGTATGTCTAATTTCTGCAACAACTACTTAAAAAGTTGCAAATGGAGCAGTTCGGATAGTTATTTAGCTACAACTAGTCAAGATAGGATAGCCCGGATATTCCACTTTGATCCTGAAAAGCTTGAGGTTGATATTTACCCGTTTGTACCAAATGTAGTCAGTGATGTGTGTGTGTGTGTTTGTAATGTATATAACTTATGATGTTTACACTTTTGACGCTATTCTCAACGGAACAACTAACTTTAGGTGTTTATGCTCTAATTTATGGTACTTTTCAAAAAAAGACTTCGTGCAAGGCACAGATCTAGTATATCCTAAATTTGAAATTTTTTTCAAGGTAAAACTGAAATCTTCGATTAGTATGGGTGATTTGATTTATGATTCATGCTGGCATCCGATCAGTGATTGGCTTGTAACAAGTAGCAAAGACCACCCGATCCACGTATGGGATTCAGATGGACAATGGTTAGCAACATTTCGTGGCATTAATAGCCTGGTATGTTTTGCGGTTTCGGTAATATCATTACCGGAATAGTATTCAGAGAAGCATAGAGTATGGCAGTATTCAATGTTCTAGATTTTTATCCAGCTGAAAATTAAGCATGCTCACATGCTAGTCCCTAAAGAGCATTTCATGCAACTGGGCAATTAAACTATGTTGGCATTAGAAAATTGTAGGATGAACTGGATAATGCTTATTCATTATGCTTTACTTCTGACGGTTCCTGTTTATATGCCGGTTACAAAAACAGTATTAAGAAGTTCGATATGAATCGTCCTGGGCATCAAGTTTCCGAACTGACTACATGGAGTTAGTTACTATTATCCTAGATCTCATGCCGAAGAAAAGCCGCAGCTGTGAAGTTTTCCAAATGTTCTTATCTTTCGAATTATGCATTTCTTATTCACTTTCACATTATAGATAAGGAGTCGAAGGGACAGAAGGGTATTATCTCGTGTATTGCTGTCAACCCCATACTGCCAACGAATTATGCCGCTGGGTCATATGGCAAAACAAGTAAACTCCTTGATTCGTACAGAATGAAACTTTTCTTTTGCTTAGAAGCGAAACAAATATTTTAGTGTTTGTTCGAGTGCACAATCAGATAAGTCATAGTAGATCTTGAACTTTTAATTGCCAGCAGTTTAAATATTTTTCAGTTGGTTTTTATTCGGACTATTCACCGAGTGTAGAATGCATGTTTGAATGCCCACTAGCAGTAACTCTTATTCGCTACACTCCTGATGGCAACTTCGTGCTGACAGCTGGAAGAAAAGTATTTATTTACATCCGTAGTTCATCACTCATAAAATTTTTTAGAGAGGTTTTCTGTTTTAAGTGTCGCGTAAGAGAAGTCAAAACTGAAAATTTGGAATCTGGATTTGTATAATTCCTTGAAATGTGTTGTTTCTTCTATCATCTTTGAACATTTTTGTGACTAATTTATTTCAGGATGATGATATTATATGCTGGGACTTACGATATCCAGGAAAAATACATAGTTTATACAACCGACCTTCGACAACTAGTCAGCGCATCTACTTCGATGTAGACAGGTTATTGCTAACAATTGGTAGTTTAACCTCAAAAAAGTATTGAAAAGATATTGTTTTGTCCTTAAAGCAGTAGCAAGACATAGAAAGATCAGTAGGAGAAAAGTAAAGAAATGATGGAACTCCCAATATTTAAATTGCAGTTCGGGAGCATATCTATTCAGTGGCAGTAGCAACGGTGAATTATACATCTTTGATCTGAAATGCACGAACGGTAATGAACCGTCGGCACCGCGCGTGCGACTGTCCGCGCATAGCTCAGCACTATGTGGAGTGAGGTTTGTGTCATTATAGAATATTTCTTTCCCTGTTAACTAACATACAGAAAGAAAACGCTTAATAAGACAAGTAGGAGACAAAAAAAAGTCGATATTATTGTTTCACAATGCTAATTCTAAACGTGGTTGAAATGTCTAAGAATGCATTACGCCATGAAACGGATCGATATGTATCGTGTACCTTGACCACGCTTCTTATGAGGAAGTGCAACTGTCAATCTTTTTTTAGCATCCACAAAGAACGATCAATCGTAGCCACATGCAGTGGACAAAGAGTCTTTCCATTCCCTGAACTCGACCAACTGGATGATATCGATCCAGGAAGCACGTATGAAGATATAAATTCAGCGGAACTTTTGGACAATTCCTTAGTATTGTGGTCCTTTGATCAGTAGTTTATGATTCGTTTAACGATAAAGCAATAATATTCCACTGTGAAAGGTTCTTCAATTACAATCATTCATTATTAGTACCATTTTAAACAAGCTTCTATGAACAAATCATTGTATAAGTAGCTACCCGTACCTATTAGTTGCATATATCATTTCTTCTAATTTTATAAGAATAGCTGGAATTCTAATAGAAGAGGCGTTACACTTTATGCTATGAAATTATTTCCGTTACCGACGCTCCAACTGCAGAATGGTTGGTTTTAAAGAAGCTTGATTGTTGCTTGAAGTATTGTTTTTTCCTCTTATTTCATTCCCAGAGGATGTAATAATATGTAAAGGTCGCAGTTTCATTCCCAGTCCCTGGTGGCAAAATATGTATTGAATTCTAATTTTTTTGGGAATTCCTTAGTTTGGCATAGTTGAACTATTGCTCGTTAAAGCCTGATATCCAACGAAGTTTTAATTAGTATCTGACATTATCAGAAATTGTGAAAAATGGAAATGATCTTGATCGCCTTTCTTTGCCGTTCATCCGCGCTGCAGTCAGTCTGGTAGGCATCGTCAACCTCTGCGCTAGTGGGATGAAATATTAGCCACAGAATTTGGTAAGAAATGGATCCTGCCCCATGATAGAATTACTCCTTACATTAAAGCTAGATCTAGAATTGGAAAGGCGAGGCAGAGTATGTAGATCAAGAGATGAAAAAAGACTCCTTAGTGTAAGGAGTCTTGATGAGCCGATCATATTTTAATTAGATCCAGAATTGTTGCCGATCCTTTAGATCCATCAGAAATAAGTTCGACTAACCAGGCGTATGAAATGAATTTCGGATTGTGAAGCAACAATGCTGGGCGTCACTTTAAGCACCGACACCACTAATATCAACGAAATAATAATGTCGCACAATAAATGTAAAAGTTTTTAATAATGAGATTATAATGAGCGTCGGGGGTATAATGATATATACATACGCATCGTTATGCATGAAACGCAATTCTGTTCCTCTTATTTTGAAATCAGTGTATGAACTAAAATATAAAAGCTTAGTGAATTTTTATTCTGTTAGGAAGATCTTTAGTTTGAAAAATAGTGAAGGCTCAATACTCCATGGAGAGTTTTAATTCTTTATTGACTTTATGATACAATTGTCACATGGACTGTCACTCGATCGTTCTTCTTAAATGCTGATCGGCGGAATACTTCGACACTATTCGTTGAGTAGCGGTTCTGGAGGAGTATGGGGGAGCTTGCTTCTCTGGAAAAGCTATCGTATTACTAGAGCCCGGACCAGCCGTAATGAAAAACAACCAAAAGATCCTACTCTTCATAATTCCTGATACTGCATTACAAAGAGAAAGAGTTAAACTTGTCAGAAAAAAATTGAAACTCTTCAACGAATATTAAGCATTTACTTTCGACTATACCAAGCTAAAGCTCTTCCTAACAAAATAATTCAATACAGACACAAGTTATTTCGAATGACCGAATATTTAGTTGGCTTTAGCCACTGGGAAATAAAGCTCGTAAACTCGCAATAAGAGCAAATCCAGCAATCAATGAAAGCAGTTTTACGATACGAAGTTGACGTTGATGAAATTCGTGGGGCAATATTTCAAAACAAGCTATGTACAGAAATGTTCCACATGCTGTTGCCTGTGAATATTGGTTCAAATTAATCGGTAGTCTTTCGCAAATAACTTAGCAGCTCTGACTTTCGACTTTGCTTTATAATGACTGCTGTGATAACATCACGTGCCATGAACATCAACTTTTTTTCTCATGCATTGCAAGATAAAGTGCGAAATATAAAATAAGTCTTTTGAAGTATTTCATTAAATAAGATATTTGTAATGCAAACAGACGAATTCTATTTCGAACACTTACACGAATAAATGTAGCGAAGAATTACCTGTGTAATGAAAGAAACTGTCCCAGCAATAAGTGGTGACCCACGGCTGACGAAATCTAAGATAGCTATACCACCAAAACCGCCGATAATAATTTGTGCAGCGAAGATAATCGAACACAGTAATGCGGTTGTAGAACTTAAAGTACTTTGCACAAGACGAACTCCAAGTGAAAATCCAATAACTATTTTGTGCAGAAGTAGCGCGAAGAAAATCTGCATATATACGTTTAAAGCGTCACTACATCCGTGGAAGAACAGTGGATAATTCGTTTTTTGTTTTTTTTTCGTTTGTTTTTTTTTTCGCAGGAAGCAAAATAGACATATAATGTCCATAGTTTAAAAGGACAAGACACATAAATTATTCATAATTCCAAAGCAAAGTTATAGGAAACACTGAAGAGTAATGTTTACCTGCATAATTTCGTTCACACCACTAACAAGGCCCAGTGACAGGCCTTCGAACACAGCATGCAACGATAGTGCCATCACTAGCAGAACAACCCGTACTGTAGATTGAGACTGTGTACATGATTCCTGGTTAAGTTCGCTTTCTGAATTTCAAATACAATTATCCTTTATTTCCTAATGATACAATTGGCACTGACAAGATTTTTCTATAAAATTAGCCAGAAACAGGCAACAACAAATACAAAAACAAACCATATTCTGAGTGAGGATTTATGAGTTCAGAATTTGCCTCATTGTGATCATGATGTCCCGTGATTAAATTGTCCATATCTGTGGAATCATGCCACTGTTTTTCTCGGATAAATACAACAATCTAATTTTGAAGACATTTATACATTCTGAAGGATTTTACATCTGCATTACATACTGAACGATTACTGCCAGAGAAAAAAGTAGTCGTGTCAGCCAACCAGACTTGGCAAACGAAGTTTCATGAAAAGTTGTTTAGAAATATAGACGAACATGAAGTTTAACGAGAAAAATCAGAATACTTTTTATTTTCAGACATTTCAAAGCTTTACAATTAAGTACAAAATGCAATAAAAATAACTGTCGGATACTTGCTTTTGAACTAGGATAAAAAACTACCTGTTCAGTCGAAAGCACCAGCAGAAACCCAATGGCTACAAAAATTTCCATAACTGGGTAGGAATAATTGATCTGCCGCATCTTTTCGATTTTTTTAAGACTTTCCTTAGCATCCGGTAACAAGTCTAGCAGACAAGTCGCCAAAAACACACCGCCACCAAATACAGAAATCACAGAAAGTACTGGCAAGAATCCGATAGTTGTACTCGCTATACGCCGAAGTAAGAATGCAAACTGCAAATTATAGTCAAATATTATGTCATATTATGTCGCTCAATGCAACATTCCTTATAATTTAAACATTGGGCCATCATATTATACCATTACATCATTCTCATAGCACCCAAAGTAACATTTCCTTACAATTTAGGATGGTGTCTAATTCATTTTAACAATAGCTCATAGAACCAGATAAGAAGAATAATATCTATTACTCATAACTGCAATTTATTTTCAGATAACCGCGATTTGTTTTTGCCCGCATTTACATCGATTTTCTACCTTCATAAGTATTACCTTTTACCTCACCATCATGAATTAAGAAAGTCTACTATTGTAGGAGTGTGAGCTTTGGATTAGTCTTAAATATATTAGAATTTCAAAGATAAAAGAAAAGAAAATATTAAAAAAATTAACGTACGGAACAAGCTAAAAGTGTTATGACAAACAGTGCAGTGATAAGACCTGCCCTGAGAAATTCATGTACTGGAACGATTGGTCCTGGTGGTGGTGGTGATAGGAATAAGTTTCTGACGTCAATAAGCATCACTTCCCAGTGTACTGTATTTATAGTTGAAACCAAATCCTTAAACAAATAAAATACCATTAAGATGCTACTAGGGCTGGCTTTCCATCTTCACCCTGTCAATATTCATGTAGTCCTACAGATCCTGAAATTAGCTTAAGACATATTTGCAGAACGACAGACAATAAAAACAATATCCCGTCAAACCTAAATTTACAAAAACCCTTCAATCTTGCTCTTCTCTGTTTTCCGATGATAGGAAAAACAAATGATTTAAAGACTCATTCATTATTTTATTTGCAAAAATATGGATTAGATTATGATTTTTTTGAAATAAAAATGTCGATTTTTTGTGAGAACTGAATACATACCCCTTACTTCGTAGTAAGAAAACTGCCTATACAATCCCAAATCCAAGTGCAAACGCTTTACATAATTTTGAGTACATAAGTTATCTGAAAATTACAATATATTACAGCAATGGAATATCCGCAAGTGATCGATGAACCTTGTGAGAATGTAAAAGTAATGGGAAACATCAGCGTGATGACCTTCACATTTTCGGATATATCGCTGAGTGAAGTGAATGAAACCACAAATTTAACAAGCCTTGCATCTCATACTTCCCTCAGAAAACATCTCAAACCACCCAAGAAGTCTGAGACTAAGAACCACATAATGCATGGGGCGAAACAATTTTGTGACTGCGTCCGCACGCGGCCCTGAAACGCCAAGTGGGAATTTGAACGAGGAGGAAGCTAAGTTGGTCTTCTATATTTCTTCACGTCGGAGCGAGATACTCACTTAAATAAGATGTGGAAAGAGAGCTCGACGTGAAACATATATACAGTAAAATGACAGCGTGGTAAGGTTTTGTGGTAGGTCGTGCAAGGTGATGGTACATCGAATGTTTCATACAGGTGGTACTGCTTTGTGAGCGTTGCATTGAGTATTTATAATTTACGATTGACTAACATCATCACATTGTGTGAATGTGCTCAAATGCTGCAAGTGAATATTACATCCCACATTATGCAAATTTAGTTAACATTACATTGCCAGGTAGTTGTTATTTTACGTTAAATTGCGTTGCATAAGTTAGGTTTTCATTTTGATGTGTTTTTACGTGGCATTGTGCATGCAGTAAATTTGTGCTGCGTATTACTTTAAATTATAATACTTTTGTGAAATCAGCTTGTTACAGTGTATGGTTTTTATAGCTTTTACAACCACTTTCGTTCTCAAAATGGAAAATGATCAGAAGGAATCCGGTAATTAGCAATGGCATATTAAGGAACAGGAAAGTATTTGGAGATATTCAAAGCGGAATGAATTCAATGTTTAATGAAAAGCTGTCAAATGCAGACCCAAACGATAAAAATACCATATATGAAAAGGTGCATTTGAATGATGCTTGTCTAAAAATTTATTATCAACTTGAAAAGTTAACAGGTGTGAAGATTTGGATTATGATAAATAGCAAATCATCGTTATCATTATTTAATGCTGTAGGAATGTTCCCTGTCCACGCTTGTAATATCCCAATCCTATTCAGTACTGTTTTGTCCTATGTTATCATTACTCAATTATAATTGATCAAATCCTTTTATATATTTAGTTTTATTCCATCAGTCTTTCATTCTGCTCTGCTCTGTTTCTTCGCTCCGTAGATAATGGAATTTGCCGTCATTTTCATGATTATGATGAAGGTAATGCGCGAAAACAGTTAGGCTGTTTGAACTAAGGCAAAGCATGCAGATTTTACTGGAATAGCAAGAGATTGCTGTAACCTTCCATGCACAACAGCTTTAGTTTTTGAAATAAAATACTTCAAATCTCGGTATCTCCATTTTATTATCACGCCTGCCTTCATTAGTTTTGATTATTTGCTGATCAAAATTACAATAGCATTAAGTAAAATTTCTGTATCATATTGATTACCAAGTTTGTTATTCCTTCAACAGATCATTGATGTATTTGTTTCGAAATGAATTATTTGAGGCTAAAGCTTACTGGTCAACTGTATCTTGTAATCTTGATGGTATGCTTGGAGGCTTTGCCCATCTTCACGTACCCGACATTCATGCTTCGAAACAATTCATTAATATCCTGAAAGCCAAAGTTCGTTTAACGTTTTTCTATTACTGAGGTACTTTGCATATGTCATCATTATAAGATTCGGCAATCTTTCATTGGAAAATGACCGAAGGTACAGTGCCTTATTTTGCATTTCAGTATATTTTTATTCATTTAAAAAATATCGAAAAACCTATTTTATGCAGAAAGGTTGAAACTCGAAGAGTGAGCAAAATCCTTCCTACTTTTGCTAGAAATGAATTTTGTAATGGAAATTTATTTAGGGAATACTGACAAAATTTGAACGAGCTATTGACTGTGGATGTGGGATAGGGCGTGTTACGAAACATCTCTTATTACCATTGTTTAAAACGGTGGATATGGTAGATGTTACTGAAAGTTTCATTCAAGGTAAACTGATTTCTGTTTATTATTTTCCTGTTTAAGTCTTTGTTCAAGAGAACTTCCCATATTATTTCCTTATGAAATAACTTTTCCATACAACCGTTATGATATTTTTGTTATTTATTGTTAGTGGAGATCCGGTACACTAAAGTACGACTAATAGACGACAAGATGATAGTACTTATGTGCTAACTAAGATAAGAGCACAATTATCAGTTTGTAACGATGATAACATTATTGTGAGTGATAACGAGTTATGAATGACAATGGCTATTGATTATTATTACTATTAATAATTAATAATCTCTTTTATCATATTATGATCTCATGGATACAATGGGTTACTGGTATTGCATAGAACTCGCTGATATTTAATTATTGTCCGGATATTTTGAGGTTACTTCAAAGACTATTCCAGAATCTGCCAACTATATTGGCAAAACGAAGAGCCGAATTGGTAATAAACTGGTATGTAGTTTGCAGCAATTTGAACCACCATCTTGTTATTATGATCTCATATGGATACAATGGGTTACTGGTCACCTAACCAATGACGATTTCTGTAAGTTCCTCCAACGATGTAAGGTGAGCTTTAATTGACAAATAAGTGGAAGTTATAAGTATAACAAAAACCTAGTGCGAAATAGTGATAAATTAAAATCCATGGAATTTGGAGGTTTCATTTAGTTGTTCTGACGCTTTATCATAACATATCACACTCTTGGTAGGAGTTTGACGCATGTCCTTTTGTCTCTTCATGTTGTTGACTGATCCTCACAAAAATCTGTTTGATTATTTGCTTTATCGACTTTTATCATTCTTGGTTACTCAGAACTTCAAGTTTTAAGCTATTTGGATGAATGCTACGAACTGAATTACTTTTAAGATTATTAGATTGCGATATACGTTTATTTAAATCTTTCTTACTTATAAAGTCACAGATCGATAAGAAGACCCTCTGATAAGAATGGAGTTGGATTATTTCAGCAAATAGATAAGAGACAGTATTTTCAGTTTGTTAATTCTTGAAGAAAATAAGATTTTTATAGCGAATTTTTTTTATCATTGGATATAGAAATGAAATTTATGTTATCATATACCGGCGTGACCTATCTTACAGGAAGGCTTAAAAAAGAATGGTTGTATTGTTCTAAAGGAAAACGTTACGCCTTCTGAAGATCGATATGATTTTGATGAAGCAGATAACAGTTGGACGCGTCCTAAGGATGCGTTGTTGCAACTCTTTCGAAATGCTGGTCTTACATTAGTGGCCGAGAAGAAGCAACAGAATTTTCCAAAAGGAATGCTTCCTGTATATATGTTTGCATTGCGATGATATAAACGTATGCATAAAAATTATCTGTGCTTCCATATCGTTTTGGTTATTTTTTTCATGTTGTTATCATAAATTTCAAAAATAAAAAATGTTGAATGTGTTGTGTTACCATCATCTCCAAGTTGAATTATTACTCGCATAAGTGGTACATTTTCTCATTTATGAATAAAAAAAGATTTTTTCGAATTCAGTTTTTTTCTCAACTTTGTTGATGTAATGCTAGAGTGGTAATAACTTGAGCTTACATATGTTTTCCATATATTGGGAATGTATTCCTGCACATCGGATAGATGGAAGACGCATACGGTTCTGTGCGTCATTAATGGTCGTCGGATAAGTAGAGTGGAGGAATTTGATCGCCTGTTTCGCTAGCTTTATTTTAGGACACACGTGTGTGCGAATAAATGTGCCAAAACTCTGTTTTCGTAGAAACGAGAAGACGGCTTCTTGTTTTGGCATGAGACTCGATCAGTAATAAAAAAATATTTTCTGAACAACAAGATTTCAAAGGTACAAAACGCGTAGAACTGTACTGCATTCTACCGCCCGCCAGTGCCACAAGAAACCATAACAGTAATCGAATTATATATATATATATATATATATATGTAACAATGATATCGGCTTTAAAAAAGAAATTCGGTGGAATGGATAACACTGATTATCATGGAAGTAATGAGTTCGGACGTATGCCACATGGTGTCGCTACTCTTAACCAAGAACTACAAAAGAAGTATGCCAAAGGAGTACAATATAACAGTAAGTGTGGTATTGATAAAAAATGTCAAAGAAATATGTATATATCATCTCTTTTTAAAAGCATTAGTTGTTTTAGAATCTCAAGTAAACAGCGGTTTTGCAACTGATTTCGTAGAAATGAGTGTTAAAATGGGTAGAAGTAATATTCCCTTGTAAACGTTTATGTCATGTTTTCTTCGTTTGCATTCTGTTCATCATATCTATTATGAGATTAGTTTGTTTGATGTAAACGGTTTCTACTGCAGTGAAAATCGTAATACGTGGTGATCGAAGTGTTGGAAAAACTTGTTTATGGCGACGTCTACAAGGCTTGCCATTTCTGGATGATTACACACCAACTAATGAAATACAGGTAAAATTTTCCACATCATATATGGATGTATCTCCCATTATACTTTAGAAAGAGTTGTTTAATGAAGAAAATTCTTTACTTGTTGTTACGATGAAGTTAAAATTTTCGAAAAAGAATTACAGTGGTCAATGAATTACAAATTAAAAAAAACTTGAATTAACTGTCTGCCGATATTTATTAAATTTTTTTATCGGTAATATTGTTTAGGTGACATCCATACAATGGAATTATCGCGCGACAGATGACGTTGTCAAAGTGGATGTATGGGACGTGGTTGATCAAAGCACAAAGAAACGCGTAAAACCAAATGGCTTGAAACTGAAAAATATGGAGTCAGAAGTATTATCTTTCATTGACCCATCTCATCACTTCCATTTGCGGAATTATTCTTGTTGTTTATTATGCTTGTTTTCAGTTCATGGAAGTTGCTTGTGATGCGCAATTCGTTGATGTTTACAAGGGCGCCAATGGAGTTATACTTATGTTTGATATTACTAAAAACTGGTACTGATTTTACATAGGAATCATATAATAGAAACTATTACTTATCCAATGATATAATTGTACCGCAGACATGGCCTCATAAAAGAAGATAACAGTCATTCTTTCCTATTTTTTCTTTGTTAATGAGAAACAGTAATATATTTATTTGTAATTCAGGACATGGGATTATGTTGTCCGAGAGTTGGACAATGTACCGAGCAATATACCAGTATTAATTATGGGGAACAGGCGGGACATGGGGCATCACCGACAAGTTTCCCAAGATGTTTGTCAAACATTTGTGGAAACCTATAAACGGTAAGTATAAATAATTTAACAGACTTTGCATTTTTTCTAATTCTGACAAGATTTCATGTCGTTTTTTCGCATTTCTCAAAAGGTACGGTTCTAATATTAAATGACGTGTTGTATGTGAAAAATGAAGGTGTACTACATGTATTATGTACGGAAATGACATACACATTAATAATGGTGTTTAAAGTCTGACATTCAAAGGGAGGGACAACATGCATCCATGCATGTGTATATGTGTGTATGTGGAAAATAAATAAATTCACTTTTTTACTTTGTTTATTTATTTATTTTATTTACTTATTTATTTGCTTTATTTATTTATTTACTTTATTCATCTATTTACCTTATTTATTTATTTGTTTATTTATTTACTTAATTCATGTTGAATAGCGCGGTAATGGATGACAAAATATAGGCATTTACGATATCGACAATTGTGTACTCATTATAAGTATATTATTGACATTGTTGATCATTGATTACGAGACGTATTTGCTGTCATTAACACTAATACTGATACATTTATATCAATTTTTTTTCAACTCCTGGTATTTCTTCTAACTGAAAGTGCCTTGAATTAACGAAAATAGGCAAGAGAATATTTTAAAAGAGTGAGGCCATGAGTACTATAAAGTTAACTTCAGCATGCATTGTTGACGTTTGACACACAAATAACTTAAAAATATTGAGGCTACAACTCTGTGCACAGTCTTTGGTACGAAAGAGATCAGGGAAGTTGTATGAAATTGTTTTTGTTTTTAAGTTATTTGTGGTTGCTGCACTGAGGCTACAACTGTGAAGTAAACTTTCAAAACAATCGATAGTTATTACTCGCTGCTCTTCCACTTTCTTTTTTTTGGTAACACTGTAGGTTTTCATTCGTTGTATTTCACTCCACTGATAATTCAGTCATTCAAAACGTGCTGCTGCTGATAAGCCTTCTTCGATACGTACTTGATCTTCGTTTCTTCTAGTAGCTGAAATACAGTGGAAAAGTGCTCTTCGAAAGTTGACTTTGAAAAATACATCGGTCAACATCAGTTTTGCAATGAGCGGTACGGTACAGCATTTTACTGTTTCAAATAACTTGGCCAATTGTTTCACTGTTCTCCAGAAACTTTCGTTGACAACATATCTTCGTCACTTTACTGCACTCCTATTTTACCTATTTGTATTAATTCAATGCCCTAAAGGTTCGCTTAGCATGGCCAATGTAATAGCTGAACGAACGGGATTAACCAGCGTTTCATTCATACTCCTGTTTTGGTGTGCCATCTTTTATCACTATATAGTATCAGCAGGACGGGTTAAAATTGATTGGATCAACGGACGATTTCAGGCAAGTGGCTGGTTAGTTCGAAGTTCTCGGCGTACCCATCGAGTATTTCTAGTACTGTCGTTGGCAGTATCCGCAGCAGCGGTAATTCATACAAGCACTTTACATGTACTATTTGACTTTGAAAAACATACCTCGGAATTTCTGAATCCTTCCACATTTACGTGGTCGTTCAGTATTTTAAAAGTTGACTTCTTCTTTGTTTTGTTATTCGCCATATACAGCGGTGTACGATTAAGCTTGGAGCCAACTGGACTTCTGAAGAGGTCAGGGAACAATGGTACAGTTACGGATAAATGCCCTGAATATATTGAAGAATGCAAAATTTGTATGCAATATGTTGCGGATCGACAGCTTGGTTGTGGTCATATGCTTTGCTCCACCTGTCTGATGAGGATATTGATGGAGTGCCAAAGTGATGTTCCGTGTCCATTTTGTCGACAGCAGTTACGTTATGTCCGGGAGATTCACTTCAGCTTGCCCGACCGGTTTATCCCAATCTACCAGTATATTGATCTCCGCTAATTATTCCTGCTTTACATCATGTTGTTATTCAAATACGTAGTACAGCGTACGCAATGGATTGCTCCAATTAATAATCTTAATTTGTCACCTGAGTTTTTTTTACTGGCAGCTTCGGTCTAACATAATCATGTGTTTATACTTGACGAGCACTTGAATTAGAGTTGTAAACTCAGGAATATTTTTGAAAAGATTTTGAAATATTTAAAACTTTTGCTTTAAACTCGTGAATATTTGAAAGAAGTAGATAGACCTTAAAACTTTTTGAAATTTTATCAACAAAAAACAAAGTGCATGCCATAAATGCAGCTAATGCAGAAATTTCCATTGTTGACAGCTGCAAAATTTTAAAATTTTGTACGTCATCCTTATAGCCCTGTATAAATATATAATGTATCGTACTATCTGATATAGTAGATGTTCTAGCTTTCATTTTTCTTTTCATACATATCCAGCATATAACTATTACTTATTTTGCCGTGTTTTACATCTTTTGCGTATAACGTTTGAAAGCACATTTTGTGCAGTACAGATGTGGTACGAACTACGTTTGTCACTAATGAAGCAATGTCTTTAATAAATCACTTTTTTTCTTTTGCTGGGAAAAAATGGACTTTAAATGAGTCTTTTTGTTTATTTGAAAGTGAAGTTACCAATTATTATTTAATATTGGAATCTGCAGGAAATACTGCTAGGTGGTGTTTTTCATTGTAAGTTATATTTTTGATAGCTGGATGAATGAAATTATTTTAGATGAGAAATATTCAACAAATTTAATAATATGCAATTAAAAACACAGTCTCTTTTTTCTTCCTTTCTCTGGAGGCTTTCACTTAGAAAGTGTTACAACCGTGGTTCTCTACTTATCCTTTTCTTCCTTCTGTTTTTCTTCCCTACAATGAAAACCAGTTTTAACAAAATTTTATTAGAGAAGCAAGTTGTTTGTTAATTCCGGGAAGCTGAGTGTTTGGAATGTTGAAACATTACCGACTTTTATAACATTAAACGTATTGCGTTGAATGGCCGGTAAATTTCTGATCACATTTCAAAGGTCGTGTGCTGTAAACAAATACTGTGTATAAACTGGCATGAAAAGCCTGCAAATGTTGATAGCCCGAGAAATCTGCTAATCTGGGTTTATTTTTTTGTATCCATAAAGGATGACCTGTGATCACAACAATACTTTTATATCTATTACCAACCGAGGAATACTTTTGGTTAAATAGTTAATACGTATTGCGATGTAATGATGCCTCTGCTATGACAGCGCAATATTGGGTATTAACAATATATGAAATGTATACTGCAAAATAAAGCACTTTGTGTTTTCGTGAAGGGTTATTGGTAGTAAATGAGTTTTGTGGTTAATTTTTCGGTGGCTTAATTAAAAGACTATTATTTTAACATTGTATATCCATTGACAATGAGTTTTATGTTTTCATTACTGTGTGATAAAGTATTCTTAATATATGTATGTAAGTAGTTTCTCTGAAAAATATTTTTTCATTTAAAGAAAACAATGTCCAAATGGAAGTCAAGCCTCGGAGATCCGCTTTACGCAGTGTTCAATGCGCAATACATTCGGACTGCGTTTTCTTTATCTGTTCTTCAATATACCTTTTCTATATCTTCAGGTAATCTGTTCACTTACAGTTCCATGTTAAATTTATTGATTTGTTAACACTTGTTACAAATAAGAAGATTGCAGGATTTGTACACTTTTATTAAATTTACGCTTATTTATTTGTGTTAGATTTAAGTTAAGTGAACTGTTGCGTCAGATTTGTCTTAGTTTCAGCTGAAAAATTAATTTAACTAAAGTTGAGTTAATACGTTATTGGTTATTTTTATGGAAGCTCTTGTAGAACTAAGTATTTATCTATCTAGATAAAAAAAGTAAACGCAACAGAAAAAGGCACAGAATTTGCAATATTTACTTTCTTATTACAGCGAGAAACACTTATTGGTCAGTTGGAAATTAATCGACGGGATATCGAGCTAAGTTTCGATGAACTAGACATGTATGAGGAAACACAAGATGCTAGCTATGACAGGTAATCTTTCTTTTATAATCCTTTTTAAAAATTTTCATTTCAGAAATCTCGTAATGAAAATGTTCGTCCATCCATTTACGGCATAATCTACATTAAATTTCTTATACTCACAAACATTGATGGCAGATTTATGGAAAATATGGCAATGCGTCGACGTCTTGCCGCTGAAAAAGTTGCTCCTATACCAGTTTCCGAAAAAGCAAAAAGTGGATTACCACTTGGTGAAGGACTTCCAATACCATCCGACGAGCTGCGTTGTCAGCTTGCTCCTCGAAAATCGTCTAATACCGCTGTGCATTCGCCAAACGGTGCATCTCCTTCCTTTATCAGAAGTCATTCAGGCAGGTTTTTTTTTCAAAAAGGTTATCTGCGATTTTTGTACCTTCTCCATGTGCTTCTTTCAGCAAATTCAACAAATCATTCGGCTGCATTGGTTACCACCGCATCATACGTACAAAAATATAACAGTGAAGGAATAAACAAAAGCTCGAAAGCTCATTCGAGCGACGTTACATCGAATTGCGCGAGTAATAGTGATGAGTAAGGTCATTTATTTTATCCAGAATTACAATCAGTGTTGGTTTGACTTGTTTGTTAAGGGAAGTGAACAGTATGGTGACTACGTACGAGGAAGATCTACCATCTGAGGACGAATTGGAAGTTGGGAGAAAAAGCATGGCACAACGACGAACTATGGAGCTGGACAGTTATCCGCTGCAGCTAGCCAGTAAATGGAAACATGAACCGCAGACACCAATGGGTATTTCTAGTACAGTAATTATGAATACTTATGTATTTAGTTTCTGTATTTTTCGTTCTAATTATTATTATTTTTAGCATACAAAGTACCGATTGATAATTCAGTAGATAGCATCACTGAAAGCGACAAGAAAGAGATCTGTGCTAATAAAATGCTTCCTGAATGTCTAAATGATGACCTAGATGCTTGGCTTAATGATACGGAAGATATCGAGGACAATACGAGTCTTTTTTTCCCTTTTTTGTGATGCAAAAAAAGCACAAGTGTAGCTCTAGCATTACCGCTATTATTCAAAATCGTAAGTCACAAAAACAATGGTATTCATGATTTTCTAATTATAAAAATTCAAATTTTTTTCAGAAATAATATATAGAGAGCCAGATGAGTCAAGCCCAAATCCGCTGGTTACTTCTATGCCTACTGATTCAGAGAGTGAAGACGAAATTGGATGTCATCTTGTTACCTCTCCTAGAACTGATGATTTTCGTGTGGGGAAAGACACGAATGAAGCAGTAGGAAGAAACAATTTTTTTCAGAAAAGTTTCATGCTTTGATTAAGTCGTAACACCTTTGCAACAGTTTCCGTGTTTCTGGGAGTTGAACATGGCAATCCCTTATCTCTCCTTTTTTTTTCAACTGATAACTCACATTTTCTTCTTGACCTTTTTTCAAATCTATTCCAGAAAGCAAGAAATGCTAATGCGATTGTCGACATGAAAAGAGAATCAAAAACGAAATCCTCTTCAATGAAAAAGCTGTCAAGCAGAAAAAGTGACAAAGTTACCCGTAATAAAGATAAATTCGGCGAGGGGAGTGGTCGTGGAGGTACCGAGATGTTAACTGCTAGAGATTTTTGGGATAGAGAGCGTACTGTGAATCCGAACAGCTATGATCCATTATAACCTTCATGTAAATAGCATGGATCGGAAGATATTAAACCTCACTTCTTGCAAGCGATCTTTCATCATTATTGTAATAAGTAGATTTTTGAAAACTTTCACTCCCATCTCCATTGATGAGAATTACCAGTACGAAAATCCAAATAAGCCGATAAGACACCATAAATAAATGCTGTTGAATGACCGAAGTTCAGTGTCCGAAAAAATACACTGATGATCCTGTAGATCTCTCGCATGACCTGCTCCTTACATTATAGGACCTTAGTCATTCAACAGCATTTATTTATAGTGTCTTATCGACCTATTTCGATCTTCGTTGTGAAATATGTGGGGGCCTGAAATTAGCCTACAAGATACCACCAATAAACGCTATTGAAGACCCGTTGATAATTTCACGCTTGTTCACACGCAAAATGCCTATATGAAATTTCCTTTAGTTACTGGTCTTCGATTTTGTGTTTGTTTCAATTATGTACGGTTTATAATATATTTTCTGATCAACAATAAAATTTGATGATTTGGAAATGGAAATTTCAACTGATAGAGAGGAAGACAAATCACAATACTTTAACTCTTTAACTTTAATGTCTTCGATCTTTATCTTTATCTTTGTTAGCTGTACACAAAAATCCTGAACTTTCTGCCTGACATCTTCTAATGGGAATATCACAGAATGGAAAATCTTATGACTTGGAATGGCGGCATGGGTCGTCTCTGAACACTTTGGAAGAACAGACACGGCGACTTTCACAGTAAGGCGGGTTATCGACCGCGAGGCCGGCATTTATTTTCCTAGCGTATCCCTGTTTAAAGTGCGGCAGTTTGGTGATACTTGCAATTTTAATTCAATTAGTTTCGTGTTAATGCTGGAAATGACGTTTGCATCACTCTAGAGTCAAGTATTTATCTCTCAACGGGGCACTGTGACGTCGTATGTATTGTACGTGTTATTTTAAATGTAATATTCCGTTGAAAAGATGACAGATGTTTGGAAATCAAACGCTAGAAGATTTTGTGAGATATGTAAGGTAAGTAATTCGAACTTATTGCAGTCCTTAAAGTAATGATAATTAAAAGTGACTGGGAAGCAGTTTCTTTCGTGATAAATAGTGCGATTAGGAAAATGGATTCCGTGATGGTCTTTCCATCGTTTTTTGTTATTGTAGTCATATAGTGAATAGTATTGTTTTTGTTATAACAGGAATCAAGACCTCTTACGACTGAAAGAATGAAGTTGGAAACTTTCATTTCGAGAGTTATTTTGTGCTACTGAAACAGTAGAGGTGAGCTGTCTTCTAATTTGCAGGTGTGGTTTGCGGACAATCGGGTTAGTATAGAGCATCATGAGGGTGGACAAAAGCACAAGGCTGCTATCCAGGCAAAACTACGGGAGCTTGGCAGACAAAACAAGCAAAAAGAAAAGGAGGTAATTACTTGACAATTTGCTTGAGTCTTAATGTAACAAATAACATATTTTCTGGAAAGAAATGTGTTGAATAAATATTACAAAAGTGAAGTGAAGGAAACAGAAATTTTTGTTGGAAAACGGTCAGACTTATATATATATATAGTTCACTACGAATCACTTAAAATTTGATGGGATAATTGAACTTTGCAGCAAAGTGATCTGCAAGCTACCTTAGCGATGATGGAATCTGCAGCAAGCAAAAGTATGGGAATTGGTGATTCATGCCCATCGGGTTTGTAGACATTTTCGTTTTACGCTGAAATAAGAGATAGAGTTAATGTATTAATGGTTATAGGGATAGTGATAATGTATTTGATCAAAATCATAATGATTATATGAAATGATGTTTCAGCGGGAATAGTAGGTCCGATGTCGAGACCGAAAAAGTACATGGACCCACGAGCACACAGTGCTTCGATCGTTGAGATGGCTCGTCAAATGGCGCAACAGAGGAAAGAGGTTGGTTTTGCGGTAAATTGAAGGATCCGCGAATCCTTTATCTAGATTGGTCTAGTTCTATACTTTATATGTTGAGATTTTCATTTTCAGCAGGCATTGGAACAAAGGAAACTAGAATGTAAATCAGAAAATGAGGGATGTGGTTCGGAAAGTGAAACAGTTTGGGTTGAAGCTAAGGCGGAAAATGGTGCACTATATTATTTTCATATGTACAGCGGAGGTATGATTTATGGATCGGCTTTTCATTAAATACAGTGGTATTTATTAACTTATACTACTTTTTGTTTATTTGTTCACCTATATCACCTGTTTACACTTCCTCATGTTTCTAGCTTGACTTACTAATGCATAATTTACTGAATTACTGTCAATTATTTTAGTAACTGTTTGGGATAAACCTCAAAATTACTACACAGCAGAGCAGTACACCATGAAACTAGCTACGATGGGGAGTAACAGTAATGTGATGGCTAAAAATCAAGTTACCCAACCAAGTAAATTGGTATCAGGCATGTTTCATTCACATATTCGGGAAGTTATTATAGGCAATCCAACTCCATATTTAAAAGTTTGGAAGATAACGACAAGTTATCGTTTAAAATATGAGTTCCAGTCTAAAATTGCATCAGCAACGTAACTTGTTGTACTGCTGACGAGCTTTTATCTGACAAGAGCCATTCTAATTAATATTTTTGATTAATTTCCATAGGGTGTAGAAACACCAGTTAAAAGCATTAAAAATCGATTTGCAGAATCACGTCGCTCTTGGGGACAACAGGAAACTTCAGGAATCAGTGAGATGCTGAAGGTACAGCAGAGCTCTTTATCACAAGATGGGATTAAAAAAACAACTCCGGAAAAACAAAATGCAGAAATCTTGTTAAGTAAGTAACCTTCGGAACACATGATATCCTGTATATTATTTTGTTTCTTATTGCTAGTTTAAATATATATCCTTTCTGCTCGACCTTCCTTCAGATACGGAAAACCCAAGTAGTTGTCACTCAACAACTATAAATGAGGAGCGAGGAAATTCTTCTGAAGAGTCGCAAGGAATCGTGGAATTTGATCCCAAAATGGATGCTGCAAATTTCGACGTTAACGAATGTGATATTCCTTTACCTCCGTCTTCTTCTGAGGTGGAATTTTTTAAGAAATATTTTCCTATATGAATTTTATTTTTCGTTAGAAATCTGCATTTGTATTATGATCATTTTATTAATTTACCTCATATCCCTTTTTACTCCCTATCGCCAATGAGTCGGATCATTTTTCAAAGCTTCATATTCAAACCAGCATAAGTGGTATACTAACTGTATTTGTTTCGACGTTTCGTTGTAATTATTTAATCAGAAATTTTTTTTAGAATTCAGAACTAAGCAAACTGACATTGAATTTGGCAGTGAAAGAGGAGCCAGTAGAAGAGAGCAACTGCAAGCAAATTGTTCAGCATGAGTATTTGAATGTCAAAGGAGAAGGCATTGATGTCAAAAGTGAAATGGAGAAAACAATTAATACTGCGGAGCAAAAGCAGCCACCACGATCCAGTCCATACGGCCCGTGGGTTCCAGTACAGAAAGTTCCAGAAAAACCAAAAGTGTCAGTTCTTTCGAGACTTTTCATGATAATTTCCGGGCTGTCAATGAAATGTGCATATAGCAAGTATAATGCCAATTCATAACATAAGTGATAGTTCTACAAAAAATGTCATATCTGCGACAATTTTACAGTATTTCGATACTGCAATTTAATTTCGGTTAGAAAATATCATTAATTCGGAGTTATCGTTTAGAACGGTAATCAGTTATACCATATAAGTTAATAAGGTTCACATTAGATGAGGTATTCTTCAGGGACTGGGAATTACCTACTGAAGAGCAAAGGCGAAAACGAACCAACGAATTAGTATTACCAACAGAAGATCTCGTTACATTTGGTGACAAAAGTGCAGTGATAAAACGAAAGAAGATAGACGGACCTATTGAATTTAGAAAGAGGAAAACAACGATTAAGACTAGACGACCTGTTGACGATCAGTAATAACAACTAAATTTGAACACCGCGTATTTCCATGCCTCCTCCTATGTCACATCATGACTACGCAATAGATTTTTTGATTTCATTTGTCTTTGAAGAGCCTACCTTATAAGAACACTGATGACAGTTGTAAACCAGATGATCTAACTTGTGTAGTGTCATTCGTTTGAACTATTTCAACCTGTACTGTTATTGCTGATGCTACGGAAAGAATGTGTACACTCCTGTCTGGACGAGTCTCTTTCTTTGTGTTACTCAATAGGTGGTTGAGATATTGACTGATTTCACAATAAAAGACAGCAAGATGAACTCAATGTTATCATGCTAGATAATATTTGGTTGTTACTTTGGTTGCTGGTTGTATCATGTAAAAATCTTCGATCAGCTTATTTACTGGTAAGGAATTTTATGTGGAGTTATGTTACGCCTGTCGTTATTTTTCTAATTTAATCAGTCGTAAAGATTGTAGAAAAGAAACGAATAACGATTGTAAGAAGCGTATATTGCATTATTCATTTTCATCCAAGCTTTTACATCCGTCCATCCCAGCTGTATCAGTGAAATTCCTTTTCAGCCCTTTTCCGGGGACTGCCATTTTGGTAATTTTTCTTCCTTTACCTTCACCCCTCCATCTTCTATAGAAAAATAAAAAAAGAGTGCTTTCTTACTGTGTATGATTAGATATGGAGACTAAAAAGCATGTTAAAATTATGTATAGAAACACGCAGAACTGACATACAGGTATACATTTGATAAACAAACGAAATACATACATGATAGACGTGCTAACATAAAACGCTGTAATGATCGATCCAATCAATGTTCTTAAGCGAAAGTGAAGTACAGCGGCAGAACCAACGGTCGTTTCACTTTCGATGTTTTCCTGTATTATATTCTATTTTGTGTTTTGGTAAGGGAATGTATCAGTTGCTTATCATTCATGTCTGTTAGTACATGTTTATGTATGTGGTGTTAATTTTTATGAATTATATATGATTAATGATATGCACCTAATTCCTTCAGCGTTTAATATGAGACATAAGGAAGTACTGGTATAGCAGGATGAAATAAGTGGGAGAAATTAATAGAGGAGTTATAGGTAGGTACAGGTAAGAAAAAAATTGGAGTGATAGATATCCGGGAGAAGACAAGATATGCAGTATCAAATGTATCTTAATAATTTTTTCTAAGGATTTTCCTGATCTGTACATATATTTGTAATTACACTTCAATAATTTAATGATTTGCTCCATTAACCTATTTACAGGATAATAAATCAAAATTTTATAACGGAATTGCTAATACTCCAAGTACGTCATCAATTATGTAGGATATCCACTGTATCAACCCTATAGGATAAGATTTTCATGCATCTGATACACTCGCGTGATATTGATATCAATTGATATTTTAAGAAACCTCAACAAGTAACTTTAACAATTCATTAGACTTCGCGGTTTTAACGGTTATCACTGTTTTTCATTGTTTGCGGGAAAATAAAGCAACCGCTAATTCTACATCTCGTAACCATGACAACTGTTGTAGTTCCATTCTGATAGTAACATTTCATGTGCCCTTTGCATCATTATCTTAGCTTCTTAATTAGAGAATGAATAAATTAGTGAAGTTATTCAGTGGAAAAGACAATGTCCGGTTGATAACCTATTACCACTTGCTGCATCCACGAAATTGTGGTAATATTGTTAGCAGAATTTATATCAAGCTATGTTTACACTCCCAAGGCAGTGTGATGTTGGCTATCACACAAAGTTCTAAATGTAATACTTAAGCGTTACAGAAAAACATAATGGCTCCATCATTCCATATATGCTGAAAATATGAGGAAAGAAACAGAAAGAATTCTTCCCCGAGATTTCGTAAACTATGAACAAAAAGTAAAGCAGGTATTTGCAGGCCGGCCCGTGAAAAGATTTTCATAGGAGTTTGTGGGCATCTCTTTCCTCCATTATTCCACGTGGTTACTCATTTCATAATGTGTTCGGATTTTATGGTCTGTGTAGTTACATGGTTTTATAGACGTTTAATGTTACTCGTTATCTATCAGCATTTTGATCTTGTGAATCGAAATTGACATTACGTCTTCGCAGTCTCACTAGGACGGCACCCATAACTATACGTTAGCTTATTCTTCTCTCAAAAGAAAATTGTGTTACTCGGTTAAGGTGATGTTATTTAGTGAGTAGGTACGTTATGGGCAAATGAAAATACTACACATGGTTTTTACAGTGTATTTGTTTGTTGAAATAATTGCTGCGATATGCATGACCTTTTATCTTCCTGTTGGTTATACATTTGAGTCATGACAGGTATCACATGTTCACTTAGAGTTGTTGTACTGTTTGCTTTATGCGGTTATTGATCATTTTCGCTGTGTAATGTAATGAATGTTAGTGGGAGAGTCCAATTGGTGCTATTTGAAGTTCATCGTACAAGAATCTAAGGATGGCTTAGTAAGTTTCTTGGCACGTTTATTTTCGAAACTATATCTGTTTTGAAGTAGAAAGCACGTTGGATCACATTTACGATCATTTGCATTCATCATCCGTGCGTTTCCTAGCATTATTTTACGAGATTTCGCAAAATCTGTGTATCAACCTGTAGAATAGTAGTAGATTAGTAGTTAGCAATAGATTATGCGATTTATGGAACTTAGTGTTAGGCAAAATCCACGAGTTTGCTTATCATTATAGGGATATGTTATGAAATAATCTTGTAATCGATATTTCAGGTACATTTCAATTTGAATGTATAATCCGGTTTTGTGTGACTAGACACTGTTTATTTGATAGTGCAATGGCTTTCCTCAAACGACGTGGATATAAATTTCATGTTGACTTAGAACTTTTGCATTTAAGTGACGTACCACTGGTTAATGCCGTTCTCTTTGCTAAGGTATAATATTGATTAAATATGATTTGGTGATACTCCCCATGTGAGCATAATTTTTCTAAACGCATATCACTTTATGGTGTGGAAATAATAATTTGTGCTGTTTTTATAGGTTCGTTTGTTGAATGGCGGTGCATTTGAAGGTGTGACAGAACGTGTTCAAGTACTCAATCATTCAGCTAATTGGAACAGTCATTTCAATTTCTCATGTCGGATTTCACCGGATTCTTTAACGGGTGTTCTTGAAACATGTGCATGCAGAATCTCTCTTCGTAAATTAAGTTTTATATTGTATAATAAGTGAGGAATCGTATCATGTTATTTGAAGAAAATTATGATACATAAGGTGCAAGCAGTATGAATTACAATAAATCACAGTAAATGTCACCGTACAACATCTTAGCTTTTAGTCTTCTAAATAAAAATTACGACGCTAACCGTAAGTTATTCACTGTTTATATTTTTAGTCGGTTTTCCAACTGAATGTTGCAACAGTCAGTCATGGCATGTTAATATTATGACGATTTGTTGACACAGCACATTCTTTTATTATCTCTGAGACTTTTAACTGCAACCATTGTTACACATCGAGACTTTAGCAGCACTGTTTGTTTTAGGAGCAAAAAGGTGGTAAATCATATTCGAAACTTGGCTTCGTTGACATAAACTTAGCGCAGTTTGCTGCATCGGGTGTTGAGGGAATTACTCGGTCATATCTACTAGATGGTTATGGAGCAAATCAGCGTCAGGATAATTCGAGGATTCTTATTAAAGTTACAATGAGTCACCAAAGTACGGACCCAATTTTTAAAGTGTAAGTTTATGAATTAGCGTTGCAGCAGTTTTGATTGTTAACATCTGTAAACGTGAATAAGCACTAACTATAGATTTAAAAATATTCCGTGAAAAGCAAACATTGGTTCAGACATTTATTTATTGCGGATGATGCAAAAGAGTAATGTTCAGAAACAATGTATCAGAGAATTTGCTTTGATTAGGATGAAAGTTAAAACCTAATATTAAAAAAAGGTAATATAATGCTTCTACATAAATTCCAGTTTCAATTTACACTTATTCTTTTCTATCTGCAGACCAAGAAATGAGTCACTATCAGAGGAATTAATCTTGAACCCAATGGATAGAAAAGCACCACCAAACGACAGCTATCTTTCACAGAAAAAAGCCGACAGTGACTCTGCTGATTCATCATCGATAGAAGATGTTTCGCAATGTCATGGTACTGTTTTTCATCATCATATTAGTGTCAGACTTATTTAATGTTGAGATGGATGTATGTGGATCTTATCAATGTAGTTATGCTGATTATCAGTACATGTTATTTAATGTATTTACTTGCTATTTTATTGGCATTAATATAATAAATATCTAAGTCGGATCTTTACTCATAATTTGGCCGTATGTGGCTAGGTTTAAGTAAAGAAAAGATATATATTACAGATGATAATTCTTTGGCAATCGCAGCAACGTCTACTGGTATCGATCACTATGCAGTAGAAAATTCGTTAAAGAATAATAGTTTGAAGAAATCAGATGTAGTTCGGCGGAATATTGGTTCAGCCTTGGCGCAATCTAGAAGATTAAGTCAAGACAGGTGAGGTAAAACTATGCATAAAAATTGGACAGCAGAAGAATCAGAGATGTGGGATAACATAATGTTGCTAGTTTTTGGTAGTGTTTTATGTGTTTAATTGAGATGTTCTGTTGCAGATCTCAGATGGCTAAAAATAATGAATGCGTGAATGAAACAACTACAAGGATACTTGCTACACGTGTGGATGCAGAGGACTTGATTGATCGTATGTTACAAGAAACAGTTATCAGTGATAATGGATACGAAGATCGGTCCACTGATAGAGGTACTATTAGTTCTTCGTCCATAATTACAATTCAATTACAAATTGGAACTGGATGTTTTATTTAGATGCCAGAAGTTGTGTGTACTATGAGTTTGTTTAAAACTCTCTTGATTGCATTGGAACCAAATCATTATCTTTTTTATATTTACATTTCAGGATTAGCGCTTTTTGTATCAAGAAATGGTGAAGCAGTTGTAGGTGCAAATATGTTGCCCACAGATTCATTCGAACGTGTTCATATATCATCGGATGTAGGCTCACCGTTATCTAACGGTTGATTTCCTCGTTTTGCATCTAGATAGTTGAAAATAGTAAACTAAAACAGTTTTTTAACGGGTTATTTTGTGATTGTATTTGTTTTTTCCTCAGTATGTATTTTCTGTTTTTTTTCTTTTTGCACTAATTTAGTTTTTAGTATGACGACGGTGGATCGATGCACTATTACTGATAGGAATTAGTGGATTAGAAAGTTAGTGAAAAAAAATCAATTTATTTATCGTAAAAGAAGAGAGTTTGCGATGAAATCTTGTTTTCGATTAATAGGAAGATGTAATTGTCGATTCATATATCATCTCATCGATCTCCTTACAATCATTGGCTTTTTTGAATAATTGGATTTGTACTATAATTGGTGAAGTAATACTATTATGAGTATTATACGGTTAGGTGATTATAAAGTTTGACATCTAGACTACTTATTCACTTGCATGAAGCAGTGATGGAAGTGAACGAGTCCACGAAGATTTCATATTTATGTGACATGCTTTTAAAGCTTTCGCTTTTCTTGGTTTCACTTGTTGTTCCTTTTTTTCGAAGAGTTGTAGAAAATAAACTACGTTATCTAATGTTTCATATTGTTTCTATAATCATTTATTATCACTGTTGGTTCCAGCATGAGCAGAAACAATATATAATCTAATTTTTTCTTTAAATATTATTTGGGATTTTTAAGTAATACCATCAGACCAACTTTTTCGCTGAATATGAAAACATTTGGAGAAATGAAGTGCGAACTGCATAGACGAAGAGACATCATACGAAAAGTGTTATGCTGTTATTCTAGCAGTAATGAATTCCAAAAAACAGAAAAGAAGGTTTTATCGGAGGAAGTTATTTTCAACACTAATTTTTCGGTCATAAACGTCTTCCATCTTCAAATCATTCCAAGTAAACAACGACGGTTGAAAAGTGAAAAAAGAGAAATTTGAAATAAAATCCAAGGAATTAAAAGATTTAAAAAGAATAGTTTACGAATCGACAAATGCATAATATTCAGGAAAAGTTTTGAAAAATTAAAAAGTTTGGGAGTTTGTGAAATTTATGAATTGAAAAGCTCAACGAACGTCAAAATTAAAAAATTCAATAAATCAAAAATTTACACGGATCAAGAGTTAAGTATTCGAATTTCCAATATGCAAACTAATCCAATCCCTGTAGAAAATCGGTTTATAAAAATTTGAAGGATTCAGTAAAAGTTAAGGTTGTATTCACTTAACCCTTGCCTTTTAATTACTTAATCCTTGCCTTTTAATCTTTTAATTAGCCTCGTTTTATGTCTTATTATTAACTTCATTTATTATTTGCTAACTGTTTACCTTTCCTTGCATTCATTTGTTCTTTTTGCTTCGTTCTTTTAACCTATTTAATTATGTCACTTTAGCAAGCATTTTGAATCAATTTATTCGACTGAAGTGCTTCAATGGGTAATTTGGAAAAATCAAATTTGGACTGATCAAATTACTTCAAAATTTACATTTCGGTGATTGATTGAATTAAATTGATGATAAATAGAAACTTTAGTTTTAATTTTAATTTGGCCCTCCTTTTCACTCATTTTAGTTGTAAGTCATTAACTTTACTTTGTATGCTTTTTAGCTCATTTCACTTGTTGTCATTGTGTATATCTTTTTTTATTATTGAGTTTAATTTTGTGTGCTTTCTAAGTTCCATTGTTGATTTACTCGTTATATTTTACGCATCTTCTGTTTCTTCTACATCTCTCCTTATCAACTTACTTTTTTATTGTTCTCTCCATCTTTTTACCTTTATACTTATTTTTTTATTTTTTTCAACTTACTTTTTATCTTTTTTTCTACTTTTTTATACTTACCGGCAATCTCACTTCAGTATTTTCAGTCGATTTGAAGGGATTTCCTATCACTTTAATATTGTATTTCTGCACAACGGCCGCAGCAATGTTTAAAGCAGTTTTGCGTGTAAGATAAAATGGATTTGAAGGACTGAAATTATGCAAGGTGGCCATAAGTAAACTTTTTAGTTCCTATGATATTTGCTTTGTAGCAAGAAATTTTTCCCATTTTTTATCCTTTATTTTAGTTTACTTATTGTGTACCCACAATTAATTTACGACAGAATTTTGTCTAATTTATTAAACTTGCATTTTATCTTCTCCCTGTTACACGTGAAATATACATTGGTTGACATTAAGAGTATTTTGATACTGATAAATATTGGTTAAAGAATAGAACAATACATTCTTTTAGATATGAGATGAAATGACGTGAAATCATGCGTTTCTTACGTTTTATTATTTTCGGTGTTTAGACAGCTAACACTTCAGTCATTTGCTTTCTATTATGAAACTTTCGATTTTCAACTGTTTCGTACCGTGAGACTACCATATCTTTGTAGATGGATGTCGTGAAACTTGACGTAAACAAAAGATTAAGCTGCGAACTCAGACTGCAATCGTCCCTACAATAATATTTCAATATTTCGATACAGCTAATCGAATTCATTCAATATTTTTTTCTGAAAATTTGTTATTTCATTTCTTCAGTGAGAACAAGCCTTAAATACAATAAAGAAGGAAGTGTGTTTGAATTTCCAACTCCTTCCTTCTTTCTCTTGAAATCTGTAACAGAGTACACGAAAAGAATTCGTAGATATTAAAATATTCTAAAAGCGAAGTGAAATGAAATGAACAATTTACAAACAAAAATTCGATCGTTCAAAAAAAAGCGAATAGTTAATTTTTTTTCTTCTAATGTTTGTGCATTCAATGAATCATTTCATTTTACTTCATTTTTCGTCATTCTCAGTTATCCTTATCCTATAATCGTTGTTTTGTTAGAATTCGGACAAACATTCAACACGAGTTATTTTAGTAGAAGAGACTGTCACAATGGCTGTCACCAATGTACCGAAGCTTTTCAATAAATGCATTTCTTCCCTCCCTCCTTGCCCCTCTCTCTTCTCTCTCTCTCTCTCTCTGTACTATAGCTTTAAAATTGTCTCAAAATTTGAATTGAATAGCACTAAGACTAGTTTGATTAGCTATACAGAGGAGCTACACAGTATGCACAGCAAACCTAAATTTATAAAATTTAGCCATCGGTCAGTGCGGTCAGCCCAATTACATATTATTGTTTCATACTAAAGGTGTGCATGTGTACGTGTGTGCACGTGTGTGTGTGCATATTTATGTCTGTCTGCTCACTTATTCATTAATTCCTACAATTATTGCTTGTAATGCCGACACTTCGTTTTATCATTTTATCAGTAAGTTCTATTATCATTCATAATAGGTCAACTCTCTTGTTTTCTTCTTCGCCTTCACTTATCAAAATATTTATTTTAATATATTATCTTCTGAAATACAGCAACATTTGCAACGAAGAATTCCACAAATGTTATTTATGGATCGAGTTCAGGCCTAATGGATGATTCTGAGGCTAAGAATTGATTAATTAATTACTGATATATCGTGTTGATTTAATGAGTTGAGTTAAATTTTCGTAGCATCAAATGCAAAAATATTAAAAGTATCCTTTTATTTGCTAGGATATACTATGAACACTTCATGTTATCATTTGGCTTTAGGCTTATTTATTGGGAATAGTATCGGCGACCTTTTTTGCAACACTCGAATGTAAGCCAGGTGTGAGTGCGAAGAAGGCGAACTCTTCCGATAACAGAACATACTTCCATTGTAACGCTAATGGGTGATTAATTAATTTTAATCACAACTTTTTTCATATCTTTGAGTTGACACCTAAACATACTGTTTCTGAAGTAAGAAAGAAAATACGACTAGCGATGATTAAGTTTATTTATTATGTACTAATACAAGTTCCATATGCTAACACTATAACTGATTAGTACTTAATAGTCTCATATTATACTATAATTCTTCTAAATTACGCAAACTTTTTCTTCTATTAATCTTCCAGGCAATTTTTAAAGCGCAAATGTCCTGCTGATAAGAGCTTTAACGCAACATTATCGGAATGTGTATATGAGCCACAACAAGCAAATAATATCGATCCACTCTTACTACCTCATTTTCAAGCACCCGGTGAAAAACAAAAGCTTTTTAGATAAATTTTTCAGCTGATATCAGTTTTATCGCTTGATTTTTATCTAATACCATAAAATTGTATTGTTATTTAGATGAATAAATAAGATTTCAATGTTTACAAACATATATCAAATTGAAATTAAATAAAAATGAAATGGAAAATTTTCACTAATTATGATAATTATGATAATGTGACTGAGTTAATGCATCCATAAATCATCACAGCAAAGTTAGTAATATTAACGTAGCAAAAAGCTGAATAAATAGCATAGGACAGATAAATTCAAACGATTCGACAGATGATATTTTAGACGATCTTTGTGGTAACGATGGCATCCCAATGACTCGTCTAAGTTCGCCAGTTATTTGTAATCCATCAGTTATTAGCTGTCCAGATGGTTTGTCATTTAATTTATAGTTTATATCAATACAATAACAACTTATTCTTTAATCCGACGATATTTCTATCTTCATCATCCTACCTTCTCATTCTTTTGTATAAAGTTAGCGATATCAGTTGATTACTAACATATCTTCCGTAATCTACTCCTTAATGTAATTATTACTTATGACTAATTAGGATATGTTTGTACGACATATGCAAGGACGGGTACCGCATATTGTTGCCAAGGTGGAAGCGAAACGATGGAAGATAATGAGGAGGACTACTGTTCGGATGATCAAGTAACTTATCTTGAGGTATCCTACACATCCATTAATTATTGCTAAATCAAAAAATACTAAACCATTCAAGTGCTGAGAAGTTGAAATAACAATATTGTTTATGATGGAGTATAGAAGGATTTAAACATTTTTTTAATTTCTTTAATTACTTTGATAAAATGTTAAGTTTATAAGTTGAAATGTCAATATCCTTTTAGAGTATTGTGAAATTCTAGCACTCCTTCTCTGCTAACTAAAATTAACAAAGGCAATGGTAACGTCGTTGCAGATGACAAATGGAAAGCCTCGAAGTTGTTCATTAACTTCGGATAATTCATGTCCAACAGGTTTCAAGTGTACCGTAGTACGACATATTACTGCAGATAAATCAATATTCCGATGTTGTGCCAAAAATTTCGGTTGTCCGCAAAATTCCGCAGCACAAATCAGTTCCATTACTGGCTCCTTTGTTTCCTGTTCTACTAAATCAGCAAAGTATTTTTTTTCAATTATGTTTGAAATTTTTTTTAATTTTAGAATAATAATAAGTAATGGATAAAATTTTAGAAAAGTGAAAGTAAAGGAAAATGCGGCATTATTTTCGTAATTATTAAATGGAAATAGTGGGGGAGAAAACGAACAGTATTTAAGTGGCGAGTGCAACTTTATAGTGATTTTTAATTTTTAGAACTTTTAATTCATGTCAAAGTGGTTTTGCTTGCATTCGAAGTACTCTTTTTGACAGATCGATTTGTTGCTCAGTGGAAAATTCAGCATTGGATAGTAAGTTTAAATAACTTTTTCAATGCTTTTTTTATAAAAAAAAGAACTTTTTGTTTGATTGAAATTCAAAAACATCTCAAAATTTCAGTGATAACTAATTTATTCATTACGTGCACCAAAACTGATAGTAAATAGTGGTTTAAATAAATAAATAAATTTAGATCACTGTCCGACTGGTAAAGCTTTAAATAACGGTGCTGAGGAATGCTCTGAGAAATTATCATGTCGTGACGGATACTTTTGCGTAACAAACGGCAATAAAAATTACTGTTGTCCGTCACACGGTAAATCTTAAGATATAATAATCGATTATAACAATACTGAAGGGACTTGTGATAAATTCAGTTTTAATTCTGTTCTAGTAAAAGATTTTAATTTATTTCTTCAACCGAAAAAATGTTAACACTCAATCGTGATTTCATACTTCAGTCAACAAACAAACTAACCTTTACATCTACTAATTTCAGAAAAGGTTTGCACGTTACCACGTGAAATCGGTAATTGCTGGCGCAGAAAATCGGAATCGCCCGTTGTGCGGTATTATTTTGATACTAAAACAGGCACTTGTCGATCGTTTAATTACAGCGGTTGTGGCGGTAACGATAATAATTTTCTCAGTTTGGATCAGTGTCACGGATTTTGTCATGCTCGTAAATTTTAATTGTCATTAAAATTTTTTGCATTCTTTGACCTTCAATAATTTGCAGAAATCGAAAATAAGTATAAACAGAAATAAGAGTGGTAAATGATGATAATTAACAAATATTAAGATAGTCGATGTATAGAGATTTGTTATTTTAAAGATTTAATAACGATGTTAAACTGTGTAATGTGGTATGAAGAGATATGAATGTTTACTTTGTTGCAATCGGTGATTCAGTATGTATTTTGGATTGTTTGGGAATATTCATTAAAAGTGGTTTGCATAGAAATGATCGGTAGGAGAAGTGATTTCAAAAGTAAACAAAATTTCAGTTTGGTATGATTTAATTCAATTTCTCCATCCCTTCATCGTTTCAGAGCAATGCGAAATCGGAATAGCATATCGTATGGATGCTTTAAACGCTGCATGCTCACCATATATGCCAAATACGTGTCCTAAGCATTTTACCTGTCGTGAACCACTTTTTGGACCCGTATCTATATGTTGCCCTAATCCAGGTTAATATTCTAAACAAACAAATACTAACGTATTGTGCAGTTTGTATTGAATATTTTATGATCATATCCAGTGGTTCGTTTTCTACATATGTGAAAAAAAAAAACGAAAGTGCCCGCTGGACATAATTACAAATTATTGATTGCTTAAATAATAAACAACAACAATCGACCTATTTTTAATCTGTCAACTGTTACGCAGTCGCCAGCCGATCATATCCAACTTTAAGCGTCCCGTCAAAAGTTGTTATAATTCAACACATTGCAAATAACTTGCAGTACATTATCGTAGTAATTACTTAAACTTTGCCCAGAATACCTTTATGTGCCTTTGAAAAGGTAAAAAAATATGAAATTTATAGAGAAGGTATGTAAGGAAATGCCAACTGCTGGAACGAACTGCTTTGGCCAACGAATAGCTATGCAGCGATATTATTTCGATGAAACAATACAACAGTGTCAACCGTTTGAATATTTCGGATGTTCCGGCAACAGCAACAATTTTCGGAGCAAAGTGGAATGTGAAAATTTTTGCTTAGATAATCTTGATAAAGGTAAAATTTAATGAAAATAGCAGAATAATGTTACAGCAAAAAATTACTCTTTGGCACAATTATCATAATGTACTATGTGCAGTATGCAACGGTAACGCTCCATTGAAAGATCCGAGTGGACAGCTACAAAAATGCACATCATCTCTGACATGTCCTTCTGGATACAAGTGCAACATTAAGCAATACTGTTGTCCAACACCTGGTTAGTGTCCTGTAATCACTTAAAGATATTCCTAAAAATCATTTGTCTTATATTAAACAACAAAGAAATTAAAATAAACATGACTGCTACATAAATAACGCAGAATTAATCATTGAATCTTTTGAAGAAAAAGGTTAGCTATAAATAATCAAGCGCAAATTGCCATATTAAGTGTTCTCTCTTACAGAATTCGCATGTACGGTATCAATGAGTAGCGGGCATTCATGTGCAAATAACATGCAGCGTGCAGCGTGGTATTATAATGCAATTACTGAAAGTTGCATGCAATTCATGTATTTAGGTATGTGAAATTTTAGTTTCTAAATGACAGAAATTAAATTGATTAGACGAAAATCGTTGAGCTAGTGATATTACTTTCCTGTATGGCGTAATTTAGAATGAACTGTAGGTTGTGGAGGTACTGCAAATCGTTTTGCAAGTCAAGAAGCATGCATAATGCATTGTGGTAATGGATCTGTTAAACTTGGTCAATGTCCTTTGGGAATGTCACCATATATGCGTGGTGGAAATAAATTACCTCAGGTTTTTCTGCTTACTAAATTTCGATCATTTTCAAGTTTCCTATGTCTAATTGTTGATATTGTAAATGATTTCTGTTCTATGAAGAATTTAAGTAAGAAAAGAATTAATTAAAAATCAAAAAAGTTTAAGTAAAATAATTTAACGATTGGTTACCAAAAGAACTGTGAGGATTACGATAATCCAGAAATCCTATTGTTACTAAGATAAAATGCGCTGTATATTCAGATATGTAAATTAAATGTTATGGGTTCATGTCCGGCATTGTCTTCATGTGTTCCATCGACAACAAACACTCCCATTTGTTGCAAAACTGAAGCAATGTGTCCTGAACAACGAATGCCGTATATCATTCCAGGTTAATCACTTCTACTCGTTTAACACTGTGAAGTTCGTTAGGCTAATTTTATTTTTTTGCAGGGTCCGATTCAACAGTGAGTTGCCAACCAAACAGAGAAAATTGTCCTTTATCGTCGGAATGTGTGGAAAGGTAAAAGTCCATTATATTTATTTATTCATTTAATAATAATTTCTAACTTTAATTAATAAATTGTTTAAAATGAAGGAAGTTTTGAATCGTCGATAAATTAAGGAGAACGGTAGCAGCAGTGTTGAGTTTCAAAATCACAGAGGAGATAATATGAATCGTTTGTTGTACAAAAGTCAATAACTAAGTGATTTTTGATTGTTTATTCAGAATTAAGTTAAAAGGAATGATAATGTGTAGCGGCATGCAAATAAAATTATTGTAGCAAAATGTAGCACAATATCTAGAATGATATAATGATGTTGAAATGTTATACATTACCCACTGTAGTTCGGGTCTGTAGAAGAAATTGTTAAGAAATTCCGGGACTTGAGTACGAAGGGAAAGAGATAAACGAGTTAAAAGAATTGACAAACGCAAAGATACAACAAATTATGGTTAAATTTTAGCTCAGTTAGAGGCTTTTATATGTGCTGCTTACGATCGCGAAGTAGTTCGTTGGATATAAATTCAAATTTTGATATTGAATGTCCAAAAAATCTTTCAACAAATGGTCAACGTTGTCAAATAAATGGTGACGATGTGTGTCCTAAAGAATATGTTTGCTTGAATCGTTTGCCTTCAAGGGAAGGTTTATGTTGCAAGACGAAACCAGTATGTCTGAAAGGAAGGGCAAATTTTATTTACGGACAAAAGGTACATCAATTTTAAAAAATACCTAAAAGATATAAAGTAGAAAACATTTACTGAATTCTCGATAGCTTCTTACAACCTAAAACTACTGCTAGACTAGACTTTATTTTAGACATGTTAGTTTGTTTATCAGGTACTAATGATTAGACTTGTAACACTAAGGTTACTTACACAATTTCAACTTCTGTATTCTGCGTTTGACAAGATTGAATATTTGATATTCAAACGGTTCTAGCTAAACGGATATCTAGTGTGTGCCGCTCTTTACAACTAGAATTTATTTTACTGTTTAGGCACAGATTTGTGGTCCGGAACTGGATGCATGTCCAAAAGATACGGCATGTTTGGTGTCATCCGTGCCCACTGTTAGTATATGTTGTAAATTTGCTTCACTTCCAGCTGCAGCGTCAAAATTCTCACGATCTAATCTGATCGCACCACTGTGCTCAAACGGTCGAACACCCTTCTATGATGCCGGTAAGCGCTTTTGATCTTTTAATTTCGAATCCTTACTTCAATTACTTCTTTAGTATAATTCGCAACTTTTAAATTTACTGATTTAAATACAGCAATAGCTCTATAAAACTCATAAAAAAGACTTAAAATTTTCATGCATATGTCGTAGAATAACATATATACGTGGAACGGTAATAGATAATGTTGATGACATTGCAGCATATTATGATTACAGGTTCACGAACACCAAGACAGTGCTTAACATCACGTCGTAGTCAATGTCCTAGTAAATTTAATTGTCAAGTAGCTAAATCTGGCGGCTTATATTATTGTTGCCCAGTTTCACCATATGAATGTGCTAATGGACGTAAAGCCTATGTAGCAGCCGGTTCATCAATTCCTCAAACGTGTAACGTAAATTTCAATAGCTGTCCACTGGGTTACAGGTCAATGCATCCGATGATTTACTACTAGATTTCTTACCCTTATCAATTGAGTCAAATGACGGCTGGATTTTGCTGTTTTTGAACCGAAAAGAAAATGTCTTTGCTTTCATATATCCCAATATTATAAATTTTTTCTTGTAGTTGTCATCCATCTGCGGATGGTTCTACCACATACTGTTGCCTGGATCTTGCATCGGAAGCGGAATGTCCCAATGGTGCATCACCATACTTTTATGCAAATCGTCCATTGGCATGTCCAGCCGGTTCAAATCGTTGTCCAGCCGGTTACGGCTGTATCAAATCGACAGTTCACACAGTACATCTCTGTTGCTCCATGTCACTTTCTCCGACACCAATGTGTACTGATGGCATTGCTTACATTGAACCAGGCACTTCACTTTTCTCACATTGCTATTTCATTCGAAACTTCAAATACTCTTGCAAATCTATTTACATACTCTTACAGTTTTTTTTATTATTGCGTGCGACTTGAAAAATAAAAAACAAAAAAGGAATTGCAAATTCAGGGAGAGGAAAAGAATCTAAAATTGAATTTATTTTTTAGTATCAAGCGAACCACAAGCTTGTTTACCTATGGCAAATAACTGTCCACCTGGTTATCAATGTCAAGAAAGCTCAACATTGGGTCATTACTTGTGCTGTACATCAGGACATTTGAATAGTCGTTATTCCGGTTACCTCTTTATTTTACTTCCTGAAAACAAACTCAAATGCTATAGCAATACGCAATAAAAATGAACCATAAAGCTAATTTTCTTTGTCTACTTTTATGATAAATACGATGGACCAGACTTGGATCGGATCACACATATCATCATCTTAATGCTTTTTTTATTTAACTTATATAGCTTAAGACAGTCATTTTACCGTAGTTGTAGTTAATTGATCATAATAATTGGATGATAATTTGCATAATTTGCTAAAGGATATTGTCCATTGGGCCAAATACCGTATGTTCGACATGCAAATGGAGAGCCCCAAACTTGCCATATGGCTTTGCGACCATGTCCTACAGTTGCTCAATACATGTGCATCTATAGCCCTGAAAAGATGAATTCCTACTGTTGCGCACCTATCGATACCGCTTTCATTCGTCAATCAGAAGTTTCACTGCAACAGTACAGACAACGCATACCAATACGTATTTCTTTTTCAAAATTTTGGAGAAATCTATTTACTATCATTTTCAGTGTGCTTCCTTTCTTGTGAAAGATTGAAAAAAGAATAATAACGTATATGGCAAACGTTACAATGCTTTAAGCACTAATACTATTATAGTTTTGCTTCATTCTAATTCAGCTACATCTCCCCTCCCATTTGACTTGTTTTCAATTTTATAAGATTTGCAGTGGAAGACAGATCAGGCTGTCCAATGGGATCGCAAGCTTTGATAGACCAGTGGAATCAGTTTCAAGGTTGCAATCCAGGAATGTGTCCCCAAATGTATTCATGCCACTATTCTGTTCAGTACAAACGTTATCAGTGTTGCTCAGGGCTGTCAAGTAGCATAGGTATAATATCTGCAATAGCTACTGATACTGCTGAAAACACAGAATGTGAGCCAGGAACAGCAAGAATAAAGAATCGATGCATGAGATGTAATTTTTAAATTACTTAAGGCACTGATGCAAATCTTTATCACTAATTTCGTTGTTTTTTTTTATCATTTTTCTCGCGGTTTCTTCTTCCTTTTCTTACCTTCATTTCTTTTTTCTCATAGATATTCAATTCGCATTTTCCAGTACTATATCTTGGCCAAAAAGGATGCAAGGAAAATGACCAATGCACGATGCGCGTTGCGGAAGCGCGATGCGAACAAAGTTATTGCGTTTGTCCACGAAATAAACTGATTCATCAATCTAAATGTGTAACACACTGTCCTGAGGGTTTGTTGATCTTGGCTATCCGTTTAATAATCGAATATCATGCAGTTAACTTTCAATTAGATTGACTCTTCTCATTAGTTTTTTCTTTAACATACCTTTATAGCTCTAAAATTTTCTATAAAGAAGTTTCTATATTATTGTCGGGAAACCCGAGAAAAATCTAACACAAATTATAAAAATCCTTAAGATTTTTTCATGTAATCAAATTTGTCATGTAATCAATTTCGTCATGCTAGTTGCATCTCCATATCCTTTATACTGTAGTCTTTATACTGTAGTGTGTTTCAACACGAAAATTATTGATTTGTTGTGAACCTGCACATAACACGATTTTTCGTGATTTATCGTGAATCTTCTCACAACATGTTTTTCCCAAGCCATCCAAATTGGACTCAACTAGAAGGCTTCCTCAACTGCACACAGCTCTCAATCTCATCTTCCATTACTATTGCTCCATTTCATATCCTGCTTCTAATATTAATATTCCATTGCTAACTCTTCTGTTACGAAATCAAATCAATTCCCAAAAATAAAGCGTGACGAAGTATTAGTGTTGTGGATCGACAAACAATACAAAACAATAACGAATTCAAATCTCCCAAATTTCCACGACAACTCAACAATTCCGTGTTAACAGGAAGAACCATTTTTATACATTTCGATAAACCGTGCGATCTGTGGTCAGGTAAGACTATTAATGCTTTTGCATAATAATCCTTACTCTACCACAGTCTGATATCTTTTGTTAGTTACACTGGAAAAGTCGTAATTCAATTCAAATGCATTGACAACCAGGTGCGTAGGTCAGAATTGTCACCAAACTCTTTCAACGTGAAACGAAATGAAATCTTCTGATTGATGTACTACAACAATTTTTGCCAGAAAAAAAACGATAAAGCAATGTCATTGAAATAATTTCAGATTTTTCTGAAATAAACAGAATTTAAATCAGTGGACATAAATTTCAAATTTTTACAATTTAAACTGATTTGTTTGAATATCTATCTGTTTTAGGATTATTTAAAATTGAAATTGGAAATTATTAGGTGAAAAAAATTGATTTTTCTCTTAATTACTCGTAATTGTAGCTTAGTATAAAATTTATGATCGATGATTTTTTTTTATGATAAATTTCTATTATTCATTTTACAGACATTTTTACAGACTAATTGATAAATACAAAGATTTCATACTGTAATAAATAAATCGTTGATTTCAAAGGATCAAACGTAGAACCACATTCGCTACGTTCTGTTCTCGTTATCTGGAGTTTTATATGCTGCTATTGATTAATGTTAAAGATATCTGCGTATTCTCAGAACTGTTGGTCCAGCGTAATAGTGGAATAATGGAAATGAAATGTAGCAAGTAAAGCTCGATTTATCTGTATATTTTGGATCTAAATATACTTGATGAGAAGCTATGTTTTATATATATATATATATATATATATATATATATATATATATATATATATATTACAAAAATGCTGCTTAAAAATATTTATACGTAATATTTTTAAAAAACGAAACAAAGAGCATGCCATAAAAAAGTATAAGTATTCTTTCCCTTTAAATAATAAATATCAGCCCTTCAATGAAGCACTAATCATGAAAAATCTCATAGTACAAATAACAAGTATTTGTTGAAAGACAGGAATACAGAGATGTAAAAAAGGTTTCCCGCCAAATTCTACAGGTAACCGGATAATAGAACAGCAAACAACACCGGGAGTTCAAGTGAAAAATGACTATCACAGTTCGATGCAGAACATCCCTTCCTTCTTTTCCCTGTGTATAACTTCTGAGTTTACGACTTAATCATTCGAATCTACACTATAAAAATATATATGCTAGCCCCTTATGACCACTGATAAACCGTATAAATTCTTTATACATACCTGGATTTCACAATAATGTAAACTACTCATTAAGAATTATCAATTTGAAAATATCTTCTAAAAAAGTAATGTAAAGTGTGCGCTTGACGTAAGCATCATTATCATCGTCGTTTAGTATTTTTGTGATCCAGGGAATTCGATTCTTCTGGTAATTCATTCAGATACTGCTCACGCAAAGCTTCGATTGCTTTACACCATTCTAGTGCATTTCGTTCTGGATCAAATAAATAATAAGTACGACTCGGCTGAAAATATTACAAATCGAATTAACCCTTCCGAATATTTGTTGCCTAATTAATAATAGTGATCATTCTCTTCTTTGCTAAAAAAATGTAATGACAAACCGTATGCACGAAGAAAGTCCGAAAATTTTTCGCTTCAACTCGTAACTTCCGACAGAACGGTATTTTGCCTTTTAGTTCCATACTTATTGGATCCACATAAAATATATGTGGACCTTCTGTCAGTAAAAACATTCTTCTTCTCGCGAACAATCCCTAAACCAAGTTATCAACACCCGGATATACTAAATATAAAACATTCACATATGAAGCTGGTGAAATTTACCCGCACAGCGAAAACAAACAGATATGTGCAATAGATCCAGAAATCCTCCCACTTCTTCCTCCCTCCCAAGGTATGGAAACTGCGTAATTAATTCAAGCATGTAACAAAAGCTGACCTTCTTTTTATCCAGCAAACCACTTTTAATGATCAAATTGCCTTCCACAAAACGATGGTATTTATGTTCTTTTCGCTGAATATTTAGCTTCTTTTCACGCAGTCCAGTCGACTCTGGTTCTTCTATTCCAAAATCACCTTTACTTTGGCTGAAATAAAGTTTTTATAAGTCTTGAAAATTTGCGTCTCATCCCCGTTAATAAACAAAACAAAACAAACCAAGAACAGAAATCTTTTAAAGAAAGGCCTAGCAAGCGGGTTACTGCTGCATCATCAAGACCAGGTTCTATATCTTCTGGAAAATGGTAATCGCTATGAAAAGCTGGTTCTCCACAACTGGCAGGTAAATACGGTTTAAAAGGTGGTGGTGTTTTTGTAATTAAATTATTCCAGTCAATTGTGGCAAAGTATGGATGAGAACGAACAGCCTCACTTCCACCTGTTTCTTCAGAACCAAGACGTTTATTAGGATCAAATACCTGAAACAAAAATAGAGCAGCATTACCATAACGAGGTTCATAAAAAGACTGAAATCGGCAATTCATGAATTAAAAAAATTGATATGACTATTAAAACGCACCAAAAATCTTCGAACGAGATCTTTGGAAAGTTCAGGAAACCCTTCAGGAAAACTGTAGTCCAACTTCTGAATCTTTTGGAAAGTATGGTAATCATTAATCGCCCGAAATGGTGGCAATCCAGAAACCATTTGAAAAATTATCGCGCCCAAAGCCCAGTAATCACATCTGGAAAGAGTAAAAATTGACGATTACAATGCTTCGAAAGACTCATTTCAAATACAGTTAAACTAACGATGGGCCAACTTCTCCATCCACCAGTACTTCTGGTGAAAGATACTGAGCAGTACCAACGAATGTTGATCGACTACGATGGTGTTCTTCCTGAAGAGCACTTTTCGTATCTGTTTCATCTGTAATTTCAAAATCAATGAAAAAAATGATGTTAACTAGTTTTATATTCAATATGTGACTGATGTTTAACTTACTTTTTTCTGAATCAATAAATTTCGCTGTGCCAAAATCGGATAACATTATATGCCAATTTTCTCCAAGCAAAATATTTTCTGGTTTCAGGTCCCTATGAATGATTCCGCATTTGTGGAGCACATCTATCGCGCATACAAGTTCAGCCGAATAAAACAAAGTCACCTATACAATTATAAATCAAAGAACGAAATGTCTGTGTTCTTGTCACTGCAGACTAGCGTACAGTGAATTAATGCTATAATGAATTAATGCTACAATAAATATTTTATTTTTGGACTTGATTTAAGAAAACTGTTGCTGTAGCACATAAACAGAAAACATGAAATAACAACTTACGTCTTCATCGAAGGAACCAAGACGATGCAAATATGTTAACAAATCACCATTTTTCGCATAGGTCATAGCAAAATCTAAAAATGATCATATGAATGCTTTTTGAATGATCCGAATGCAAAAGTAACAAGCAAATGAACAGTAGGGAATGCAAAAACTTACAAAGACGAGTGGGATCCTGGAAAGTGCAATATAAGGACACGAAATATGGATGCCCGCCATGCAAATAAGTCAATGAAGTCATTATGTCCTTCTCACGCATAACCGCTACGACCTTGAAAAGTAACTACTGTTGATGTTTATGAAAAATTTACGTTATTCACTCTCCTTATTTTACAGTAAAAGTTAGTTCAGTTTTCTTCGTTGGTGGAAAAATCCAAACAAGTACCTTATCATGCCGTCGAATCAAATCTTTGTTCAGTACTTTCAAAGCAAATTCCTTTCCACTAGATACTTCACGAGCACGATACACCTATAAGCTCAAAATAGACGTAACATATAAGAGACTGATATCGTACATTCGCTTCGCACAAGCCTTACCGTAGAAAAACAACCTTCGCCCAGTATTTGCAAGAAAAAGAAATCAACAGCACTCTTCTGTACTGGCTGCATACCATTTTTTAACATCTGTATCATTACCATCTGCGAAATTGACGATTTTCTGATCTGTAAAAATAGAAAAGATATCGTATGAGTCATTAAGTCCATCTATCACTTTCTCGAAAAAAGATTTATGATCTAATGACTATGAGGTATAATCACATTACGAGTCCGTTACTTGTTTATGAAAAAAGTTTTAGATAACAACCATGAAAACATTCCTTATTTGCATTCGTCAACAGAATATCCAATGTTCGAATGTTGCCCTAAGTAACTAAACAATGATGCGTAACAGTAAGGAGCCTGAGTGGATCGCTAGTCAAATGGATCTACTAATAAGATTAAGCGAAAGCGAAAGACCTGTCTGCCCATAGGCATATCTTTGCTGCACATGGCTTTATCCTTTTCATCAGCAAAATGAACAAACACATTTGTTGTCACTGAAAGATGTCGAAAAGTAAACCTTCTACTTGATTTCAACAACGGTCCTAATGTGACAAACTTGATATGCACTCGGTTCATGTATACGGAGTTAGAATTACTGTTGTTAAGAAAATGGTAATAAACTGGTCAACTTTTTGTAACCTAGGACACGTACCACCCACACCTCAAATTACCCAATATACATCTGCTAGGACCTTTTCCAGGACATTTACAAGACTTCACTATACCGTTAAAAAACTAGTGAAGACATTTCAATGCAATAATTGTTCTCTTACCAGTGTGCAATGAGCAATCAATTCCCTTCCTAAACGACATTAAAGAGACCATACGAATAGCCCACTTATGATAGCAGTATTGTATCGGACATAAAATTACGACTGAGGCATAAACAAACCATTGGTTGATGGAGAATCACCATCACTTTCAAATACGATAGACAAGTAATTGGGTGTAGCAACCACCATCGGGTCACCGAGATATACAGCTATCAGAAATTATCAGGCTCGTCATTCCCTCCTTGCACTTTTCTACACTAACTTTCATTCTGAAAATGTGAAAACTTGTTTAATCAACCATTTGTCAAAAATACCGTCTGCCTTATATTACGATATATATATATATATATATCCCTTCTCAGCAACCTACATCTACAATTAAGCGTGAACTAATGCATACAGCGAACAAACACCGCGCAGATATCAGATGTAACGAATACCAGCGCACGAGTTTTGCATTTGCATACATTCGTAAACTTCGAACAATGCAATGGACTCGTAGGGATCTGGACAGTGAGTGGTGGGGGCAGTGTGTTTGTTGTATTTCCAATTCTGCCGTCGTGTCTTATAGAGCACATTTGTTACTTTACAAATCTCTATCCGAAAACAACGAAAAGATGGGGAGGACAAATACGCCGAAATGCTGAACGATTCCAAAGGTATCTTTAGTTAGTGATGCTTAAGATGCTGTCGCAATGTTAGATATGCAGCTTGATGACTGTAAATTAGCTCTTCAACTATTAAATCAAAAGGATATGGAAGGAATTTCTCCATCAAAAGAAGTCATATGAAACGTAACAGTAAATTTACCACAGTTACAATCACCAATGTTTAGTGGAGATCCTAAATTATGGGGACAATTTTGAAATACCTTTGAGGCCGCTTTTCACTAAATCGGCGAAAGAATATTAAGGCAGCTAGAGGCAATGGGTGAAAATCTTGAGCATAACAGCACTGAAATCACACAGTAAGCTACCAGCGTGGATATTGAACAGAATTTATCAACAGAAGAGAAAGGAATTATGGTCTACAACAAAACTTTGACAACTATTAAAAGAGTTGGGAAGTTCAAATGTGGAGGTTGACAGATATCAATCCTTTGAAAAGGAAAGGAAACCACTGGAATACAAGCCAAACCAAAATTATGAAGATATCAAAGGTCAACATTTAGCCTTGATTGTAATTCAAACCAAGTGAACCCAAATCAGTCAAAAGGAGAAAAAGCAGTGTGCGTTCTGTAAAGAAGATCACTGGGATAATGAATGTCAAAATTACCCCCACCCTTAAACAAAGATAAGTAATTTCTGCCTTAATTGTCTGAAGGCAGGACACAAAAAGGGATGCGAAGAAAAAAGATGTAAAACCGCACTATGTTCCGACAAATACGGTGCATTAACAGCTGACAAGGAATAGAGTTCAATAAATACAGTCAACAAAATAAACCAACATGAAAAATATCCGATTAAACAAGATTCCTGCAAAACCAGTCTTTGTCGAGGATCCGAAATATTCTATAAATAAAAACCCCCAAATTTTCATTATGACCGTATCTCAACGATGAACTTACATTGTAAATGATTACCGATATTGTTTTACAAGTTCTGTTAACGGTTTGCTTCCTCGAATAAACAATTATCAATAATATCCTTTGTCAGCGAACAATCCATAAACTTGGTAAACAGAATCGGAGAAGCTCCTCACAAAAACAATTAACAGCACGAACCCAACAATTCCTAATAAACAATCAAACAAACCCACCAAATTCCCAACATTTCGGTGCTACGAGCCGGAATCATATCTGCTATTATAATCAAGAGAGCCTAACCCGCAAAGGAGAAACTGGAAAAACTTTTCGAAGTCAAGGAAATAGATCTAACACATCAAAGACTGACAGGAGAGGAAACATGTCAACAATGCCAAGCCAGAAAGAGAATTATTGAAGAAAGAATAATGTGCTTCGAACTATACCTCGCCACACTCGAAACTGCCCACACAATTTATCGACTCCACAAAAAAGAATGGAAGAAGAGAAATATAATCAAATGATCAATTTAAAAAAATGTTTTAAACTTAACAGATGAAGGAAAAAAGTTTATAATTACCTTAAAAATTTATAAGAGTGATTCAGAGTTAACCAACGGCTAAGTTGTGTTCAATCTAAAAATGAACCGACTACTAGCTAAAAATCAATTCCAAAGGTATATCACCTAAATGTGAATTTACTACAATTACCACTGCCAACATTTAGTGGTAATCTCAAACAATGGCGAGGATTCTGGAGCAGTTTTCCAGCTTGTCTAAAAAGAGACGCCTTATTAGTTGTCAGAGGATACGACTTAGAATATGAAATGTAAATTATTCACTAACCGTTATTTAAATGATGAATGTTTAGAAATAAGATGTATAAGTCATAAGAAGCCTTCTAAGCGAAAATATGGACAGTCGCATACTATAAAGAAATCGCTCTTTAATGAGCTACATTCCATCAAAAAGAACGACTGAGAATGGAAAACGATAGTCGAAGCCATCGAAAGGATACTTTGACAATTAGAAGCAATGGGCGAGAATCTGAAACAACTTTGAGTATTGAAATATTATTAGAGAATAAGCTACCGGCATGGATCTCGGACAAAGTTTACCAACAAAAGGAACAAGAACCATGGTCGGTAAGCAAACTCAGACAACAAAGAATTCAAATTCATCGGTCGATTTAGCAAATGGAGAAAATTATTAAGAACTATATCTTGTATTCTTTTTTTTATTTTTTTGTTTATGTTTTTTGTTGATTTTGATTTGTCTCTTTTTTTATTTGGTAGTAATTTTTTGTACATTTATTATGATTTTGGTTTTTATTATGTGTTTTGGGTTGTTTTATCTTTATTTTTGTTGTTAATGTTAATTAGTTTTAATTTTAGAAGTTTTTGTTATATGCGTGGTGTTTAGTGAATATAAAATAGATTAACTATGTCTGATTACGGCTCAGCAAGAATTGTATTTTTTGGATTTAGTTTATTTTAAAATTTACATTTTTGGTGTAAAAGATTTATCTAAAGCGCTATTTAGTTCTTTGATACCTGGAGTTTAAAATTTATTAACTTAATATCTAAACAAAAAATTCCTTGGTTGCAAACTTCTACAAAAAAGGATAGGCTAGCGGAAGACGATTATATGTTAGCTATGGGTATATTAATCAAACAAGCTCAAGCGGAAAGAATCTCTCAGGTAGAAGTAATGAAAGGAAATATATACTACGACAATGAAGTCTGGAGATTTGACTAGAACTTAGATCATAATCTTAATTCTATATATTTACATGGACATAATAGTATAACGGAGCTACTTGTACAACAGCAACACGAAGACTTACATCACGCCGGAATAGCTCGTACTATTTCAAGTTTGAGAGGGCTGTTTTGGATCCCGAAAGGAAAAGAAGTAAAACGATTATTAAATAATGTGTAAGCTGCAAATGATGGAGAACAGAGCCGTTCAAATTACCGGAGGTGCCTAAGTTGCCAAAAACTCGAACTACGAGATCTCGAGCCTTCGAGCAAGTAGGATTGGATTATTTAGCATATTTAATACTCGTCCACTTACATAAACTTTGACGACTCTACAGTAAGACCAATCGATTTTATATCCCATGTGCTTCTCTGATGACACCAATTAGTAAGGAGGAGAAGGAAGAATGCTTCTCGTACAAGTTAAATATTCAACAAAAAATTAAATATTGGTTTAGCACCATGGTATTCCTTTGATGCATTTTGGAAATATGGAAGAATAAGTATTTAATGAGCAAATCTCCCAAGAACACAGAAACAGAGCTGCCACAGAAGGAGAAATAGTGCTATTAGACGAACAATATGCACCTTGTGGAATGTGGAAATTGGCAAAGATAAGAAAAACTAAAGCCAAGATAAGATCAGAAGCTACTCAATGGGAAAGCCAATCCTCTCATGAGTATGCTATATCCTCTCGAAGTTGAGCAGCAGGAAAGCTTCAAAACATGTCATTTGCCAAACAAGAAGACTGAGACTTGGACCACCAGGAACCAATTGTTTGAACTAGAAGTGCCACAAGAAAACGACAACATCCGAAAGAAATCAGAAGTAATTCAGGTTCCTAATTCAATATTATTGATAGCAATCATTTCCTTAATCTCAACCCAAGCAATCGCGAATGAAAATTGTTGTACGTGGCTAACAACCGTACCAATTAATATCCCTGAAAAGTGAAATTGTAAAGATAATTCAATGAAGATCGATATACTACAAAGACGATTTTAGCAACACGCTGGTGTAGTCAACAAAAACAATTGTCAAAATAAAAATAACCTCCCATCATTGATTGAGTGGTTGTCGGTCAACTCTCCAACTTTAGCGGAAAGGTTGTTATTTTAAAGAGATGATGTATAGCAATGAGGATTGAAGGAAAATTACTCCTCGCCCCATGTAAATCAAAGGAACGCAATCCTAGGAAAATTGATCAAGGAGGAATTATAAGTAAATTCGAAATTGAGAGAATCAATGCAGAGCTAGAAATACTAGCGCACAAGCGAGAAACAATCGACGGAGTATCTCCTCGAGGAAAAAGGAACTTCTGCGGCAAGAAATCATAAAACAAGGAGAACTGGCGGAACAGTTGAAAACCGAATTTTACAAAGCTGCGAAATTAATGCAAAGAGAAACTGAAGAAATTACCACGCACTGAAGAGTGATTACTATTGTTAGAAGCACACTCATTGCGTCAGTTGCATTAATTCTCGTCAAATTCAAATTCGAATTGATCAAAGCTATAATTTGTCCAAAAAATCTAAACCAAAGGGACACTGTTACTATAAACTTACAACAAGCTCCTTTAATTACTAGGAAGGAATCATAAATATCTACTAAACAAAATACCTTTCACTATAAATTCCTAATTCTCCACTCTGAAAATAGCAATCCCTTTGGTCGGGAGTGTTGAGAATCCGAAGTATTCTATAAATAAAAACTTCCAAGTTTTCATTGTAAATTTTTCTACATCTTATTTCTAAACATTCATCATTTAAGCAATGGTTAGTGAATAATTTCCATTTCATATTCTAAGTTGCAAGTCTTAAACAGAAATAGTGAAATTCCAAAGCATTTACAAACGAATTTAGCGTATCTAATTTCAGCTATCTGGAAAAGTCGTCAAAAGTTGCATTTTCACTTTTGACCAAAGCGTTTCTTTTGCCACATTTTAAGCCAATGTGTACTTTTTCGCAATGCGAATTCTTGCACTTTAAATAAAGTACAAAACAGACATCACTTGTCTTGAGTAACTGTATATGTCGTCTATGTGTAAGTAAATAAATAACGTCTACTCAACTTTTCCGGCACCTGTTCCAGACTTATTTAGCTGTGAATCTAATATATAAAAAACGTTGGCATCATATGCTTACAGTGAAAAATGCGAAACATTTCACTACCGAAAATAATGATAGGCTGACAGTAACAAAGGAAAACGAAATCCGTTAAAATTTATAAAACGAACTGTCTGAATAATTTGCCACGAAAAACAAAGGAAATGAATCAATCAGTAAAACTTACGTATTGTCGGGAAACCCGAGAGACATCTAACACAAATTATAACAAATCCCAAAGATTTTGTCATGTAATCAACTTCGTCATGATTGTTCCATTTATATATCCTTTACATTGTAGTCTGTTCCATCATCTTATTAACGCCGAAATCGGTCAAGTCACTTACAAGCTTTTTGTACTTAACCATAATTTCGTGAGACGTGTGCCAATCTCCTTTACTGCTAACAAACACAGTCTTTGATCTGTTTAAGCCAATCCTTTGTGCTTGGATATCGCCTTATAAGCACCACCATGATTTCACCATTTTTGAAATCTTGAACCCTCCCACATAAAGGAATATATATACCATAAGACAGGATCGGAGAGGCTTCCTCATCATCACCTTTCTCTTATCTTCGCTGCAACTTGTTCTATCCTCACTTGGGGCTCACACGAATTGACTACAACGCTTCCTCAATCACCCCTTTGGATCAACCCTCCATGTCCTCAATCTCATACTCAATTCCTATTTGCTCCATTTCATATAATGATCATTTTGTACTGCTAAGTAACTTTATTCTTGAAATATTATTCCGTCGCTTACTCTTCTGCTACTGAAAAATCAGTTCCTAAATAAAGCTTAACAAAGTATTGTTTGTTGTGGACCTGCAAACAAAACCAAACGTTCACAACAGTACCAACAAAAAAAACAGTCGCTATCATAGTTCCATCAGGAGAAACACCATATACACGGTAATCATGAAAACCAAAAAAAATACTGTAGCCAGCACCCAAACTTAAAGTATAACGAAAATGAGCCGTAGCGCGCAGCAGAATTTTAAATAATCCCACTCAAAAAAAAGTGCAAGTTCGAAGAAGCACAGCGATAGTATACATATGGTGACCCCAAACAGAACTACCTAAAATAATAATTCAAATAGAAGCAAAAGTTCTACTAGTGTAACTAAAGAAACGGTCCTTATTAGCTGAAAATCATACAGATTCAATGATAACAACGACGAATCAAAACGAAGTGAAAAAGAAGTTACTTTTTACTTCTTCTAGTACCATAAAAAATATTCAAATTAGGGTCAAGTGACAAAAACAAAAGAGATCCAGCTAAAAGAACAAATAAGCCAACAATGATGAGTTGTTGTCGTCACTGTTAAAAACTACAGAACGGATCATTTACCACATCTCCCGTAATGCAATCTAAAGGAACACAATTACACTTCGTTATTAGCACGAAAAGCTGTAAATTTCATTTGTCAAACGCCCCTGAATAATACGAAATATAATTCATATCGTCAAACTTTGTATTCTCGAAACAGATGTTGCAGAAGTTGTTATGTCAAAATATTCCCCAATAAATATTTGTTTATTTTCTTTATGTGCGATTTTAAAGAATATCATCAGTGATTATTATCAAATGATCAGATGATCCTTCCTTTGCCATTAGCTTTACCTATCAAATTACCAACGGTTCCTTCTTTTACCATTAGCTTCATCTTTTAAGTGAGCAGGAGATTCACTGTCCAATATCAGTTTCATGTACAAAATGACTAATTACCTGTTTGCAGTAAACAGTGCTCACCGGGCAGTGCCCAACTACTACCTCAACAAACAGTTTCAAATAATTCTTCTGGACTAAACAGTAACAAAGAAATAGATGAAAGTTTTCACTCAATTTTATCTTCCAGTAATTAATATATTTGACAAAGGATTACCACTCTTAGCATTAGCTCTTTAAATCACTTCCTCAAACATCAGAATATTTGGGTGTTTGTTATTTTTTGCATGAATTAAAACATTCAATAAATTAAAACCACAGTACTAACATTCATTTATTAAAATGTAAAAGTTTCACGTTTGTTATCTATTTAATTAAAAAATTATTGGATGACATCAGTCACTTTGTTAGAATCAATCTCGAATGAACAGTCTACATGTTATCTTTACACACGAAATCAATCAAGTAGCAAGATAATGAATTGATACGTTGGCAGTAGTCTGGGTTTAAAGTCTACCGACAATAAATTTTAATGTCATAAGATTCTCCGCTCTCAACCTCAAACCAAAGCAGTTGAGAAAAACAGTATACTTAACAGCGATTAGTAAGACAGCACACGATTGCAGGATGCAATATGAAATGACGTAGATACAATATAACGATAATAATACGTATACAAAGAGAACATGAACGAAAATATGCAAATTTAATACCCGATGTATTTTTGCAATTATTAGTTTGAGAAATTAAACTCAGAGTTTTTAGTGACAAATCCATCACTCAATGTATGAACAATGCACGAAGTACCAAATTAGTATTTGCCGGTATTTGAAAATCCAAATCTGCAAATTTTATGGACCGGTTAGATGACATAAGTAAAAAGAAGGAAGAATGCAAAAAAAGGGTATTCAAGGGAAGGAAAAAATACTGATCAAAATTCAAGAAATGTAGACCAGATTTAATTGAATCATGAATTTGCTCCTTCCGATTTTTTCATGAAAAGGAAGAAAGGTTTATAACAAAAATAAAAAGCGTATCTCAAAAATACCTCCCATAAATTAAACAAATCATTTTTAAGTCATTTTAAATACAGTATTTTTGTCGAACATTGTAAACGATTGTTGAGGATGAAGGAAAATTAAAACTAATTAAAACGATTCTAATCCCAATACTACTTATTTCATCGTAAAATTCTAAGACGCTGATGAAAATATCATTCGATCTAGAAAATAGAAACCAAAATAAATAGATTCCCGCAGAATAAGGACCATTAATTTTTATCATAAAAAACTGAACCTAAAGCTCAATGTTGAATATCACCTCCGATATGCTGCAAAAGCATGATTGAAGCAGTAAGCGATAAAACCAAAGTTAGCGTTGGCACACTGATAGAAGTTCCTTTGGACTTTAATTCTGGTTTTGGTAAAGCATTAGGTTTATCATGTGTAAAATCTGGTTCCAGTTCAGCTTCCAGTTGCCTTTCCTGCTTGTCAGGCTCAGGAACAGGCACTACACTGTTATTGTCGACTGGATGTAAACCGATGATTAAGCCGCCATGCCCATCTCCAAAACCTGTAAACTTAGGAAAAAACGAAAGACGCTTCTGAACAATGCATTTTGGTAAAGCAATACCATTTGTGTACGCTTAAGTTTGAATCTTATCTGAACCAACAGTGATCTTTTTAAAGCTTAAAATTAATTAACACAAACAAATAAATTTTTACTACTTGGAAAAGACCTCAAATATTAGCGTTTACTTGCAGAAGTTGAAAAAGAGAAGCTTACCAGCATCAGCAGGATTCCCGGGAACACAGTTATAAGTATTGCCAATCCTCAAAGTATATAGTCCTTCCTTGCATTCACAGATATCATTTCGACATACCGAATCTAACAAGCATTCCTTACCATTCGAACAGTCACCACCTAAATTGCTGATGGTTTCTAAGTTTCAAATTCTCAGCACAGCTCTGTAAAGTTGTGGAAGAATACAAACCCGGGAATGCAAATTGATTCCCACTCAATATTTCGGATAACGAATCTACACCGGCGGTATTTTCTCGAAGTTTTGGTATTTCGGACCTAAATTTACATAAGTTTCCATAATTATTCATAATTGAGTTCTCGCTTTAGGATAAAACTTCTTCTTTGGAAAAAATGCTGTTGAAAAAGATATTAAAAAGGAAATAATACTCCGTAAATGGTTTCCCAAGTCCATCCCATCCAATATACGCATGCTCCTTAGCGTTCTGCTCCTCAAGCCACCTTATCAAAGGTTGATAATATTCCAACATGGCACTTGCATCAACTTCTTTACTACCTGTTATTTTTTTCAATTACAGAAACATTCAACATTCATTGCAATTCCTACACAAGGAAAAGTTTTTTTCTTTACGGACATAAAGATATCATTCCCAAGAAGATGAATTTGAGAAATTAAAATTATCACCAAATCACCTAACCAGCTGATCTTTCGTGTTTAGTGTCAGAATGAATGGCTTAACAAGTAATTCTGTGAAAGTTCACACACACACTGTTATGAATGTAAAGTACTGTAAATTTGTATGATATTTATAATGGGAGCCAAATTAGACAGTCGTACAATATTGGTGACTTCTAGGATGTTGCAGTTCGCTCACGATCCACGTAAATTAGTGGTAATTGTCAACCCGAAAAATCAGTGATTTCATTAATAATTAGTATCATTTTTAGAAACTGTTTACAACTGTAAACGACCTTCTCACTTTCAGAAGCTTTTTAATACACATATGAAACCTGTAATAATTTCCAGCGCCTCTCGCCAAGTAATTGAGGAACCAAGCAGCATCACTTTCTTGATGCTCTCAATGATTGGACTGCGTTCTAACATGCATCCATTGCTCTGAAATATTTTTAATTGATTATTATCAAAAGCAAATGTTTCACTTTTTACACCTTTTGCATCAACTTGAGAAATACTTTCTGTTCCTCAGTTTTTAAAACTAAATTACATCCATTCATGTAATTTAGTCCAACTAATGTTACTTCAAACTTGTCCGCACTAATCCAACTAGGTACAGTTAGCTCCTAGCATCCCTTAATCAACTCAGTTCAAGCTCGAAATTTGAAATTTACCAAATTTGTCGTACTGCGGCATAAAGCTTTTAGGATTTGGAACTGCATTATGTAGGCGAAAAAGTGTTTCGTGGCTGGGGCATGCGTTTGAGCAATGGTAGAAAATGCAATGGCATCGAAATCAGTTGATTTCCGTTCCACAGGTGATTTGATCCCTTGGAACAATTCACTGGAAAACTGATTTTATTGCAACCATTTGCCTGTCAACAATAGGCTGAAGGAATTCCTCTACTTTCTTCCAGTATGATGTTTGAGTCTAAATGTTATTATAGTCTGTTTTAAAGTATGGTATGAAGATATTTTATTGCATATTTCCTAACTTGGAAGCAAACAGCTTGCCTTAGTCTCCACCAATCGGAGTTCCAAGTAGTATCTGTTGAAGTACCATCAAATATATGAAATCGCCACATATCAACTGCTAAGTCAAAGGGTAATTTGACGAAATCTTGAAGTGCTTCGAAATACAAACGATTAATAATTTTTGAGCGGCTAAGCCCAGTTTCAGATGTTATTAGTTTCTGCAAGAATTTCGAAAGTTTTGAAAACAAGCTTATAATGGAGGAAAGCAAGTTATCAGTTAATACCTGCCAATCGAACAACTTTAAATTATTCAAACAGAAATTACCATCATTTTTAAATATTTTATGTTTCGAGCATTAATTGCAAAAGCATTAGTGATAGCAGTTAGGAGGCTTGGATTTGTTGCGTCTCGAAACAGAAGTGGCTGTTCACGACACATGTAATAAAAGTACACATGGACCAGCAATTTATGAGTTAATTCAAAATCAGGTAAATTAAGGTGTGCGCACACTTTCACCCTGAAAATTAAAAATGTTGTATTTATTTGAACCAACTGGCAGGAGTAGTAAAAATAGTAAAAATTTATGGAAAGCATGCATTGTGTCTGTGTCATGTCGATCGATCCACAACAACTCAGAATGATTAGCCTTTTTCTCTTTTTTCCTAACTGAGCTTTTCGGTTTGTAAATTCACAAATCAAAAATTGTACCTATAATCACGCTCATTCCTCATATCGTAGGCTGCAGGTGGATGACAAAGCATATCTCTATTCCATGTTCTTGTGAAAATTGATTTCGTCCAAAAACTTGGTGGCAATTTGTCAAACCCAAGTTGCTTTAGAGTCTTGTAAGCCTGTAAATTTCGGTTTAAATTTCTCTCTCTTATAATCAAGCAGTTCTTGAATTTACTTCTCACATTCTTTTCCTTCCTTAAATCCTAGCATGTAAAAATTATTTTTAACATTTCAGTACTTGTTTAAACATGCTTTTCACAGTATAGTTTAATTTCTGGAAGTTTTCCTGGACTTCTCTTGCAAGGTCGTCTTCGTCCTCAAATGGTTTGGTATCCCGATAGAAGGCAATCCAGTTATCACCAGCAATACTTTCTGCAAGTATTCAAACTGTAGCTGAATAAATCACTTAAAATATTTAAAAAAATATTAAGAAGCATATATAACATCTTCTAAAGCATCTGAGGCTTAGAAAAAATTATAAAACAAGCATACTGAGCAAGTGAGCAGGGATAGGGCCATCTCGCATTAAATTAGATACATTTCTCAACCCGTACAGAGCGGGTATTTGACGCCTTATATACGCGTGTAACTGAAATTTCAATATACATGTATAATTACTTCTAATTTGTCACAGCTGATGAAACAGACGCTTTTATTTATTTTCCATGGGAAGAAAATCATCAACCTGTTTATAAAATGAGTTAGTTTGTTGGTACAAATTCTTTAAAAGAGCGACAGTGTCACTTTGTTCCGCTTTTTCATGACGTGACATGGCTTGTTCATAAGGGCTACGCCACATTGCCCCACCATCCGAAAATCCATTCAATTTAGCACCTATAAAAGGTTGAGCATTACTGTAAAAGAAGTTTCTCGAAATTCAAATTTAGAAGAACAAAATTTTCTTAGTTTCTAAACTAAGCAATACCTTTATTAATCAACTCAATGAGGCGTTTGTAAGAACCAATCAGTTTGGGTCCAAGTGCGTCACGCAAGGCAATCCAGAGGCGAAACACTTTAGGGCCATCATTTTCATGTGCAACAATTGATACAATATCCGAAACTCTTGAAACAGAAATGTGTTTCCAATGTTCTGATATATTTTTTCTGACAAACTTGAAATGTTTCATGCTTATTTCAATTTAAAATAGTATTGCAAAAATGTGTTATAGAATGGTAAACAAGGGAGGCAGTTCTTTACGTCTGTAGAGAGCAAAGCTAGTGAGATAACAGAAGAGCAACTTGATGTTAAGGACTATGCTAACTAATTACCTATGTATTTATTGTAAACTAACGAGTAAACCTGTAAGGACATATCGTTGTGTTGCTCGTTTCACAAACAGAAGTTTCAGTATATGCTTTCGCTATCTAAAACAAATGAGTAAGGAAGTCATTCTAATGGTAGGAAATAAATAAAATAATTGATACAAATAGTCTAACCTGTTTTTGAAGTTCATTATATTCATTGAAATCGTCTTCATCCAACGCGCTGATACCTTCTACCAAAAGGAGCTCGAATTGTCGCTTTAGAGATTTGTCTTCAATTGCTGCTATATCAAACTGCTTCGCTTGCTTCGAGCTACTTTTCACAAATTTGCCTAGCGTCTGAAGTTCAAAACCGCGAAATAGCAACACTGATTCTTTTCCCACACCCTTATTTTGAAATTTCTGAATGTTTCCACTACTATCAACTAGCAAGCAATTGCTGAATTTTTCATATCAAAATTTGAAATGACTTAAATTGCAAACAAACCTCCTCAGCTTCATCAAGAAGTTGCTTAGTAAGATGCGATACTGATGTAACATAATTCCATCCAGCTAATGCTACTTCACGCAATACTTTCTGTGCCTCAACTGCATATCCACTCATCCATTCCTGGGCTTTTTTGTTATCTCGTATCGAGCCTTCAGGCTAAAAACTGTCAAGTAAAATTCGCATTGATATATGGCTTTTAGTGGTATCAGACACTGTCACGGGAAGTCTAGATTCACTAATAGCTGGAAATCCATTAACTGCTGTGCTTTCTTCAATAACTTTTTCCGAGAAGAAAAAGAAGAATGAAGAAACCTCCAAATTATTCACATTCCAATATTTGCTTGAATTGATCAGTTTCAAAGCTTCTTTGTTGAGCTTCTCCTCCTTTCCATCTTCGACAGCGTCACTATTCAGAAATCGGTTAACAAGTTCCTCGATAGCTTCATTATCAACGATACCTGGTTTCGACTGTAAGTTTAGACTTATATTTTTTTTTCCGAACAATTTTAAAAGATTAAATTTAAACCATATTGCCTTAAGAAAGTGAAGGGAGCCAAACTAGCACTTTCAAAAGCTTTTCATATATGATTTAGACAATAAAGAAAGACTTACAGAATCCACGTTACTACTGCTATCATCCTCTTCGTCACTCCGTTCAGCATCATCTTCGAAGGCACTGTTTTGATACAATGGAGTAGGAATAGTATTGTTTACTTTTACTGAACTCAGCTCTGAAAGAGATTGAGAATCATCAGCACGAACTCCAAGTTGTCCGATTTCAGATGATTGCATAGCGAAATAGGAAGAACCATCAGCAAAATGTCTAGCAGTTGTTTGCGGACGTTGATTATGAGATTCTGGCTTAGGCGTAGTGGGATGAGAAGTTGGCGATGCCATGATTTCTGGTTCAGGTTCTCGGTTCGGTTCGGGCAAAAACTTTGTAGAATGATTTTGGGATGGTATTACACCTAAGGAAACCGGTTGCTTAGCAATGGAATAAATTCGGAGAACGTTTTTTGCTTCCGCCGCTGCTACCACTACTGCATCGTTCATCGTACTTTGCGACAATGTAGGCCATATTTCAGAATTTTTGGACGATGTGAGATCACTTTCTAGTGTTGATATACCAATTTCTTTTCTGAACTCATTTTGTCTAGATGAGTTACGTCCATGTTGAGCACAGACATGAAACAAAAGCACTGATATTATCAGCTTGTAAATCAGTGACTTTCTTCCAATCATACTGAAATTGAGATTGTTATCAACTGTTCGTTTTACTAGCCTTAAACTTTAATGGCGTAAATTAATATAGAACTATGACGATATTTTATAAAACTAATGAATCATCCTGTTGAGCATTTCATCATCACACAGTTTATTTGCTATTACAGTATTTCAGTCGTATTTTGTAAATGCGCAATTATTGGATCATTCCTTCTTTTGTCACAATAAATTCGATTGCTTAAATCAAAACGTCTTCATTGTCATGAAAAAATCATAAATTTTCGGTTGTTTTCAAAATAATGATGAATAATTACTGTATTTTGCTACAAGTGAGTAAGGATAGGAAGAAGAGAACTGATCAGCATCCAGATAAATCAGCCAACAGCCAACATTTAAATAAAATGTTGAGTAGGAAACAATGAAAAAATAGTTTAAAGCGTTCAACTATAAATTTATAGCTTGAAAAATCATGGGACTTTAATGTAAACCATGATTTTTATCGCTTTTACGCATGACTTTCTCAAAGGAAGAAATTCAGGTGATAGATTTAATTGAAACTTCCATTCATTAAAATTTAACTAATTCAAAATAATCTAAATCTTCTAAATTATTGAATACTTTAAAATGGAAAATGGCAGTTAAGTGAACGCAATAAATCTCGTTGTTCACAATGAGTCGCTGAAAAGTGCAAATGGATGGAGGAGATTTCAATATTTCTTTCTACTATCAACGATGGTACCGTCCGCCTTCTTTTGTTATCTTTAGATCGAGTTTTGCGCAGTAGCCATTGTGCTAGAAAAAAAGAGGAGATAATTCATGCTATCAAATATTAGGACTAAAGGAAAAGTTGAAAAAAGAAATGTGGAAAAGAAATATTTAGAAGAAAAGGAAATAAGATTGGAAAAGGTATAAAGTAGGTTAGAACTCATGTTCCTTCAGTTACTATGCTCCTTCAGTTTAATCAAGAAAATTTCAAATGATATTAGTACTCCTCCTTGCCCTGAATAGGTTCTTGCAAAACAGTCTTGAGAACGTTTGACAAGAACTTCGAAATTATGGCTGCTAGCAGAATCAACGATATCACGGACATGCTCTGAACAGATATTTCAAATAGTTCGAACTAACTGAGATGCATATAAAATATGCTTCAAGTGGAACTGTACATATTTTACAAAGGATGACTGACGTTGCTAAGAATGCAACAGATGACGAGTTTATCAAATCTGACATTTTGTGCTATTAAAGGCAATAAATAGTACCACACATATAAGAACAATGATAATGGATAGCAACGATAGAATGACCGTAGGGATGAGAACGGAAACAGGGATTATAGTAAGAAGTGCCGCAAATCGAATGTTTGAAAGGGAGCGCGCAGGAAAATTCTTGAAAATTCACATGCGAAGAAAAAAGAAAATGGACGAGAACTGTGTGGTTGAGCGATGTACGACAGATGTATGCATGTGTGCGCCAAAAGTAATACCAATAAATCATGCGATAGGGTATGATGTGATAGGAGTATAACCCACCTTCCATTCCAGTCTCTCCGGGTGATCGACTGATTCGGAAGTCAGCCTACGATCAGATATATGATGACAAACTCTTCCCGTTCTCATTCAGTCGTATTAGTTCTTGTTTCCATCCCGATATTCTACTTCCAAAGGTTCTGCAGTCGTATTGGCAATGACGACCCAAATTTTAATGTGCATTGCGCACACTCCACTGTCCAGTAATTCGTTGTAGCGTTTTGGATTTCAATCGAGCTTCTTGCAAACATGTTTGAAGTAAGAAATAAGAAAGATAACTGCGAAGTTCACTGAGCTGTAACACTGACATCATTCATCCCCCCACCACTAGCGAAATGACGATCCAAAGACGCTTTCTGACATGTAGCAGGAAATGAGTAACCTGATCTCACGTCTATTAATTTATGGTATTACTTGAGCAGCAACAGCTATCCATTTCAGTTACTCTTACAGATAACTCTGGGATCTATCCTTAAATTTTTTCCAGTCTTACTCTTCTAGCAGGATCCTGCTAGAAATCCTTTCAAAGCTTAAGTATTTTGCATCGACAGATTGAAAGCAACAAATAACAGAAGAGAAGAGGGGAAAGTTTCCAAAGCGGCGATTGCTTGAACATAGACTAAATGTTACTGCTTTTTTTGAGGCTTAAATTTTTTTCCGCATATGCAGAAAGTGAAAAGGCTCAGAGAGAGGATGCAGACTGCAAAAATATGAAAAGTGTCTTGCATTTGTAGTGTAACTCTATCAGTTCTCCTGAAGCATTATTAAAAAATACTTGCATAAAAGGATTCAATGATAAAATTATACTGATGATAGATACTAAAACACAAACAACACATAACAGCGATTGAAAGATTACAAGAATGATATGACAACAGCGATGGCAATACCTCCGGGCGCATTTAGGTCTAACTGGTCATTTGTCGCCCACCGGATCAACAATTCAAGTACTCTCTCCCAATTTCCTTTCACCCGAGCAATGGTATATTTCGCTCAGCTTTCCTCGCAAATCAACGATGCACATTGTTTCAGATTTATCCAACCCTTTCGTATGTAATATTGTGGACCAAATTAATCAATCCATAGTTTGTTGAAAAAGTCACATGTCGAAGGGTGCAAAATAGAGATTTAAGATCGTCACACGAGAATCATTCTTTAACTTATGATCTTTTTGGATTCATAATGAAGAGGCAAAATTCAAAGTATATTTCGTATTGACGATGTTTACAGTTCATCAACTATTGAACTAATACATGAATGTGCCGGCATTTCCAAACATAGAAGTATTTGACGATTATAAGTAAATTCATCTTATTTTCGGAATTTTGTAAACCATTTAAAAGTCTTTTGATTTTTGTTGACTCATTTTCTAAATCATTAATTTTATCTTTTAAAGTTAGTGAAAAAGGCAGTTGTGTTAATAAATGCAAAGGAATGAAAGTCCTGGATTTTTGTGGCTCCCCGACTCCTTTAATCTAAAGCTGAAAATTTCTCAATTAATGAATAAAATATTGAAAATTGAAAAAATTTGGTAACGATTTTGAAACGTATGAAGTTGTCAAAGGCGAGCAACAATTTTTTAAAAGTTGGACAAAATGGCAAATGAACACTGTGTAGATAACAGCAATTCCGTAGTTAACGAAACAAATGCTTTTTATTCCGAATTTCTGAGGTCTTTACAGCTGCTGATGAAATCCATCACATTTCATTCCTATTGTTCTCGGCGGCTTACATTAAAAACAGGCTTTCACGAGAAAACAGCAATAAACCGGAAATCACTTTTTATTGAACATGAGTTGCCTTCTCTTAATAGAATTATTCTTTTTAATTTGACTGATAAAATTTCCATTAAATTCTTGACTTAAAATCCATAGGCTGCAGAGTTTGTATCTAGGGATTGTTTATTTAGCTGCTCATATTAGTACATATCTTCATGGAGCTGTATAATTCAACCTAAAGAAGTAGTGTTTTCGAGTAAATATCTAAACTTTAATTATTTGTCTGGAAGTAATAAAGTGGATTCTCATTAACAATTAAAATACTACAGTGGATAACTTAACCAGAATGTGCCAAGTGCAGTAATTTGTGACAAGTTGCTGTACCATCAATGCATCAAGTGGTACATTTGAAAGTCTGGTAAATTAATATATCGCTATTAATAAAACGACTGAAAGTAGAGTTCTGCTGAAAATTCTAAAAACTATACATTTCGAATTCCTTTACAAGCATTCCATATTGCAGGAAACTTGGTCGATTGCTGAAATTGGGTACAAATTAATTTAGCACGAAACACATGTACTGACTGCTGCACGTGGAAACGTGCAGTGGTTTAATATTTTAGTTGTCACATCTCTGAAAACTGAAATTGGTTTGAAATTCATTATGTTACGATAGATAGCAACGCTTTTATTCGAACAATTTAATTAATTTATTTTTCGTATGTTATCAATTTTTCCCGTGAAATCCTTTGTGTAGATAAGCACTGAAAATTTGCACATTTTTCGAGGAATAACTAAATAATCCGAAGCATCAGAAGAGAGATGAAGCGGAAGTCTTCATATTAAAAAAATGGTGGAAATTTAAACTCGACAGAAATTTTGTGATGATTGCAAATTGTAACGGCATTTTTATGTAAACGAGAATTTAACAAACCTCATCCAATTTCACTCTCTTAAATGAGTACATAGTACTGTTAAGGTGGTCCGGAAAGCGAATTGGTCGTGAAATAGGAAAAAACATGTTGAGCGCATGAGTATCGCAGTAACATTCCTGAAACTGCAGTTCCTTAATTCAGTTAAAAAGATTGTAAACAAACAATCTCTCCGAAGTATAATTAAAAGAAATAGGAAAGTCTGTAGAAACAAAAAACTGTGAATAAGGAAACGTTGAACTAAAAGCAGTTATGGTGGTTAATAGGAATAAGAAAATCTAAAATTTGAAAAAATTGATCCATAAGATCGGTCAGGTAAGAGAAGAAAGTCTTCCACTCTGTCCTTTCATTCTTTCAAATTGACACGGTAACGAAGTTTGAATATTTCTGCAGTGAATTCACTGACGGCGATGGACTTAGTATAGTGCTATTTAACAGCTTAGCCTAAGTTCAAATCATAAAACCATTACGAAAATGATTGGATTTCATGCGGTTGGATAAAACATCACTGATAATGAATCTCTTTAAATCACACTGGCAAGAGAAATGAAAATAAAGCAGTAAAACTGAAGTGTCCTACTCTCTTCCCACTTAAACTTGCAAATAATTTGGAATAGCAATAGCTTGAAAGAGGAAAAGATCAAATTAAGAAACTGAAGGAAAATGTTGTGCGCCAGAAACTGCGCTCCTTTCCTGCTTGCGCCCTCGTCACAATTCGAAACTTCAATAAATTTACCTTGCGATACTTTCTTTTTCTGGTAACCATATCAACTCTAAAGGACAGCGCAAGACTGTTGGAACTCGTACAACAATACGGTTCAACAATTTCTTATTTTATTTGAATAATCATAACATATTCTTTTACACGTTCAGCAAATGAGCAAAGAGAAAACGTGATAGCGGTTGACTTTATTCTTGCTAAATCTCTTTCAAGTTTCTTCCAAATTAAACATAAAATTCAGCGATAAAAACAATAAGTTTTCAATTGTAGAATATCAATGCGTTATATACTTCTCATACTATTGTCCTTATCTTTTTTTAAAGATAAGGACTAAGCAATTGATTCCTCTGTTAGACATTGTAATACTTCTAAATTACAATTTATACGGCGAGAAGCAAATCATTTTTACAATCGAGACATATTCAGTCCAAATTATTTCAAATTTTGACTGAATCTTTTGAAATTTTATGTACAGCCATTGCTGTTAAGTCATCACTGGTCGTGATTCATCGGAAACGTTAATAATAGGGAATTGGGCCTAGTATTTTTGAAAAATCCTTCCCCAGCCGGCCTTCATTTTCTCTCTACTGCATTTTCAGCTTCATTTTTAATTCCATTTAAAGTATTACATTTTTATTGTCTTGGCTTTCTATTTCAGTTTTATTAATTTTTTGAGCATTGAACACCTGTGAAAATAGCATATGGTGCATGGGACACACAATTTTGTTGTTCAGTTTTGCTGGATCAAAAATTCAAGCAATCGTGTCTATCCAATATTACCAGTATCTGGCAATGGAACCGTACAGGAGCCTAGTCAAATGAGCCAGTGATGGTAATTGTCGAATCATGCTTTTCATCTATTTATAGGTTCTTGATAATTCCTAATTGTTGACCTTAAAGATCAACAAACTACGCAATGTCTTCACACTTTATCATTCAGATTTTTATACTTCTATCGTAATATCTTATAACGGAAGCAGAAAATTAGACTCGGTCACATTACTGCGAACACATAAGGAAATATTTTTTAGGTACACAGACCGATCTCTCTCAACCTTTCTGTCAATCTTCAAAAAATGACACGAGTAGTCCTGTATATGTAAAATTCTGATGACAGGAAGTAAACATATGAATTCGCTTTAATTGAACGTAAGTATTTTTAAGTAAATTTTAGATGAATTCAAACCTAATGAAATGAAGACGAAATAAAGAGGGATGCCATAACATAATAAAAATATGGAATATGATGAAATAGATTGATTAAAACATGAGAGTAAGATCATAATAATAAGAATTGCGTGTGCACAATAAACCGAATAAACAAATTCTTATATAAACCTTGTTTTTTTTCTTGCATTATAACAGGTATTACAACATTTACCGCATATTTCACAAAAGATCGCATCAATCGCGAGAGAACGACATTTTATGAGTCAAACCACACGACAACTGTGCGATGACCGCTTCATCCAACAAGTATGTAAGTACGTTGGTGAAATTCTTATACTAAACTGCAGGTAACGAGTGCAAAATGCATTCTAATCCCATCTACACCAACTTATCGTGAACGTCCTTAGTTGCCCAATATGGATTGACGTAATCAAAGTCGGAAAATTCAGAACCTTCAAGGTTGGCCAAAATGTCAATATCGCAAGTACTCATTTTGACTGATAACTTCCTGAATTGTGAATCGAAATTCTCCGTCGATTCAGGACTTTTCTGCAGATTCAGTCTTATTGCGGTATTAACAAACAATCGCTCATTTTGTTGATAAGTTATGCGGCAGCCAACTAATTCTTTAAATGATATCACTGTATCTGACTTGTCGAAACGACTCACGTGACAGTAAATACTTAATGTGAAAGATTAGGAAATTTTAGAATTGATTAAAGCGTCTTTGCTATACATTTCTGAAATTTGCGAGAAACGCTGTCAAGGCCTTGTTAATGAGTGGATGACTTACCAATTTTGGTTTGAAAGGTGGTTGAACCTGTTGCTTTTCAATTTTATACCAGTCAATTCGTCGAAAAAAAGTATGCTCCTGAAAATGTAGCTTTTATGAAGAAGTTTTTCGTGTTTACGTCATGAAAAGGAATCGGCTGATGCTTCACTCAATATTTCAGCAAGGGAAAGCACTAGAATTTTGTTTTCCTGCCCTACTAATATGATAGACAGAAAAAGCGATCAGTAGCGGTCGTTGAGTGCTTTCAGGGTGTAAGCAATGATGCCTTTTTGCCAAATTCTTTTGGCTACGATATCATTACAAGAAATAAACATCTGAGGGATTTACATGCCTTAATTTCTCTAATGGCTCTTTGCCCACAGCCTAGTCGCTTCTGAGAACATTTCTGTAACAGCGCCTTACAAATAGATACTGCTTCTTTAGACATTGACTTCGGGTATGATATGCTCTGATCCACTATTGCTGCAAAAATTATTTGGACATTGGAAACCTTCCAAAATACACATCAGCAATGATCGTAGCCTTTAAAACTATTCTACACACAATCGGACGAACTATCGCTTAACTGAGCTGTATCGAATTTAACTGCAGCGTAGTTCTTTGCTGTTTCCTACTTTTAACGATATTAGTTGAATATGATACCTGCGAATAATTCATCTTCGTCTTCACCGAAGAAAGGCGGCTGGCCAGCGAGCATTTCAAACAATAATATTCCATACGCCCACCAATCAACCGACTTATTGTATGGTTGATACAAAATTATCTGAAAGGATTCTGCATGGCAAGAGTTTAACGAACTATGAACGCAACCAGATAATAGGCTTTTATCAGAGTTATTAATTCTTATTAGCAATGTTGGAATGATGCATACTTCCGGAGCAATGTAGTCGGGTGTACCACAAAACGTCTTTGTCCTTGCATCACCGATGATATTTTCTTTACACATACCAAAATCTGTGATTTTAATGTGTCCACTTATATCCAACATAACATTGTCTAGCTTGAGGTCACGATAAATAATGCCTTTGGAATGAAGGAAAAATAAACCAATTGCTATTTCAGCAGCAAAAAATCTGTAATAATCAACGTGGGTTATGTGATAAAATCAAACATACCTCAGATTTCTGAAATGACAACTAATAGCGCTCAGCATTTTAATTCTACTAAAGATATCTACTACTCACGCAGCTACCGGTTCTTTGAACTTTCCCACTTGTTGTATTTGATACATAAGATCGCCACCGCTCACAAATTCCATTACAAAGTACAGACGATCCTTAAATAATTTTAATATGTTCAAAATTAAATCCTACGTATTAAATTTGAAAAATCAAAAAAAAATATTTAGGGGATATAATTGCGATCACAAAATGTTTGCGATTTAATGTCGGGAAAATGTGAAAGTAATGAATTGCTTGTAGTGGGGCAGATATGTAGGTCCGAAAATTGCCGAAATAATTAGAAACGAGGAATGTTTTAATTTTCAAACAAAACAAACAAAAAAGTGATGATGGTAAAGTTCGGTAAGGCTAACTATCTGAAAATTTAGGAAAAGACGGAAATTTTACCGGAGTTTGGAAGCAGGAATGAAGAGCAACGAGAAAAGGCGGCTTGTCGTAAAGTGACAAGACCCGCTTTTCGGTCATTGTACAGTCCACATCATCGTCCTGAACAATGACATCCTTTTTGAGTACCTTCACTGCGAACAATTCCTTGCTATCCTTATGCTCACCAAGCAATACCTAAGCAAGCAGTAACAAGAACATACAGTTTGCTTTTTAACAATTTTAAAAGTTGAAAGATGTAACCTTTCCAAAAGATCCTCTTCCAAGCACAGATAGAAAATTAAAATCGGCAGCGTTGACCGCATTTTGTTGTGATTGTTTCAACTGAGGTTGAAATCGTATTGGAGGCTGCTGTAAGATGATGGGTTTTCGAATTCAGTTAAATCTAACAGTTTCACTGATACGATTCTTCACTTTTTTTTTGTTTTATGTCAGCCCGCAACCGCTAGCTCAGTTTAATCACAGAAATTAGGAAAAGATCAAATTATTGTTCACTTGGATCGCAAGTAGTAGTGCTGTTTCGAATTTTCTTTGTTCTCATTTTTTTGATAAATTAAGTTGCAATTTATCAATTTTTATTGTTAGTCAATCAGCCCTAACATTTTCGAAAAATCATTATTGAGGTGCGAAACCTCAACTCAAACTTTGAATATTTAAAGAGAACGTTCCTTTGAGCACCACAACAATTTATATATATATATATATATATATATATATATATATATATATATATATATATATGAATCCGAAAGCTATATTCCGACTTTACCTTCTCTTGATGTATTTCCATTTCATCGATTTTGTTCTTGATTTTCTTAGTTTCATCTTCAGATTCAGACATAACCTTTATGCTATAGAATTCTCCTTCTTCCTAGAATCTTATTGCACTGTTGAACTCTCGCTATAAACGAATGCAAAAGTAAATTGTAAAAAGTCTGTTTAGTGGGTGGTAGAGAAAAGAATGATTGCTATGAAAAAGCAATTTATTAAAAAGCTCACTGCGCTAAGTAATTTGTACCATCCCTCAACAGATTCGTTCATCAGTTCGCTGATGCCAAATGAAAGAGAACCCATGAAATCGTTCTTGGAAGTACGATCCCAGTCCCAAACTTCCACAGATAACCTTCTATCCGCATCTGCTGCTTCTAATTTGCTAAAATTTAATCCAAAATTATGAAATATTTAAGTATATATGAAATAACATGCAACAGACCCTATAAAATGATAACGAAAAGTGTTATTCTAACTTATAACCATAGACGGAAATTTATCTAATGAATTTGAAACATGAAGTAATGCAAGTGAGAATGCTTACTATTCAAAACATTCGTTCCACACAGGATTCAAGGTAGATCTGATTGTTTTACTTTTCTTCCTGGATCTTGAAGAATTGTCATCGGGTATCAATTTCAACTTGCAGTAAGGATCAGAAAGACCATTTGGATCCGTAGGTATTAAATTACGTGCCTCATGCACTGCAACAGGGAAATATCCTATCTTATTTCATGAATGAATGAATAGGGTAGATGATACCGGTTTTCCAGTTGTGTCTAGTGTAGTGCTTATGAATATTTACCGATATCGTTCTAATTCAATCATAATTAGACCACATAAGTTCGCCTTAGTGTCATTATCATACATGAACAATAATTCGCACTAAGTTCATTTCGGTAGTACCAAATTTTTGCATATACCCCAAATATAACAAAAGAAACAGCGAAAATTTCCCAGCCATACGCAGCAGCAGTATGGATTGCAAACTGTGATCAATAAATCTTTAAATTTATTCCACTGGAACCAATTCCTTACATGCTTTCATAATATTTCCGACGTCTAACAAAATGTGCTTTCCTTTTTTTGCTTCTTTTTTTTCAAATAATTCTTTCCTTGTCTGTATATTATTGGTTCCCTGCGATATAATTTGAGCTCAGTGCAGAATATCAAAGTCACCAAAGGATGGATGAATGCAACACTTTGAAAAGTGATGCATCTTATTATCACTCTGCTATCTGTCGCTGCACTGTCGGTTAATCCTAACTCATTCTAACCAGTTTAGCTTAGAGCTATGAAAGGTAGTAAGTTAGGATTTGCTTATATTGAATAGACAATTAGCACCTTCGACTTGCAGAAGATCATTTTCAACTCGAATGGAAAGGTGTATTCTACCACGTTTTTCGATGTAATCTGTCCCGCACATATCAGGAACATATTTAACACATTTATGATGCACATTCATACCGCAAGATTCACATTTTTTACCCTAAAAGCAGTGTAAAATTATGTGCCCTCTTTCACATATTCTGATGAAAGGTGGGAACAAAGTTGTAAAGCTGATTACCTGATGAATGATACCATACAGCAAAGATCCGCAATGGTCACAAAAAGTTGGGGACGAATATGAGTGCACCTTCCACTTGTGCTGTTGTCGTGGGTCCTAAAAAATGTAGAGCTTACTGTATTGAGAATGCAATTTTTCTTCAAATTCTACAATTTCTTTTTTGATTGAAAGAATTTATTGTTAATTTTACACTTTAAAGAGATTTCAAAAAGCCCCGAAAGGTACACAGCGAAAATGCAAATTATTTTATGACACTGTCCAACTACAAAATAAATTGAATGGGAAACATGCGATATCGAAAAATGAAACTAACATCAGTACGAAGACCTTTGACAGCACCAGGACATTGAAAACTGACAAACTTATGACATCTTTTGTGAACTACAAGTGCGCATACTGCAATTAGTCAAGATATAATTCAAAAGCAACTTTGCTAATCTGAAGCTTCAGTTTGGGTTAGAAGTTTCTGAGTTGATAAGCAATGGCAAAGGAAGAAGATCACATACTTACCCTGACATTGGAAGCCCTGTTTATTAAGACCCCAGAGAAATTCCTTGCAATGTGAACAAAATGTGGGCTGTTTGAAAAATCGTGCAACAAATTTATGCGCTCTGAAGATTTAACTCAATTAGTCAATTGTTTTCAAGCACCATTTCTCGTATGAAATACAATTACAATAAATGACACTTTAATCAATTAAAGTTCTCAAGTTAGAAAAAGTATACTTGACTTCATGAACATTCTTTTGCCTTAGGGCACCTTTTCGAACAATGCCTTTACCTTCGATCCGTTGCACTGAAATAAAATCTCTTTTTCTTGATACTTACTTATTCCAAGGAACCAAATATTAATTTTAATTATTTGATGTCCGACATGTATGTGTTGCGGAGATTATAATGCAATACCATATGTGATCAAAACGGTACGCGTCAGAATGTTTATATACTTTGTAATGCAAATTTGCATTATTATCTTATGAAAAGCTAAACTGATTTAAAAAGGTGATGAATGATTTCTGTAAAGTCCGACAGTTTTGGTAACTCGAAGCAGTTTCAATGAATTGGAAGCTCAAATATGCCCTAAAGTTTTTCCAACAATTTAGAAATTCCTAGTTATCTCCTGAACCAATTGTTTATTGCTGAAAATATTCACAAGGCAGTTCCTTTCAAGCTCATAAGACTCAGAATGTAATTCATAAGCAATTAATTCCTCACTTAACTAATTTTAAATACTTAAAATACATTTAAATTGACGACAATTTCGTCATAATTTATTTGAAATGCTCACAATTAGTATTCAGTTTTACCCGGAATTACACTGTTAAAAAAATCAGCTTTAAAGACATTGCAGGGCATCAATATTACTGAACATTTCTGAGTGATATTGAGAAGATGGTGAAAAGAATTGCTAAAAGATATGATAATACAACAAATAAAGAGATGAATTCCGAGGCACTTCCCCAACGACGGGTGCCGTAGGTGTATTAGTAATTATTAAATTAAAAGCTGCAAATATGCACAAACCATGACAATAAGGGATGTCGCCAGTAAAACAAGTAATGACAAAAAAGCGTAACCAATAAAGTCACAAATGCCGAGTACCGAGAGTGATACAAGTAGAATCCAAGAACGATTTGCATGCAGTTTTTAAAGAATGGCAACAATTCTCACATTTTCTCAAGGCTTTACGGGTTGACAAAAATTTTAGGTAAATTTGAGATTTCTTCCGTAACGCATCACCAATTCGACGGCAGTTGGATGGTATCCTTAATTTTCCACCGCGTTCTACGCCATCATAACGACTGTCATCGCTGTAATCGCTGTTTTCGTCTAGATCTGCTCCAGAATTAGCTTCTTCAAGGTTTCCATACAACAAGTCGGTGGTGCTGGAAGAAATGACTGGTAAAATAATTGCATCCAGCGGATCAAGCAAATTCAGTGATGATCGGTTACACAAGCAGCAATTTCCTGGATGACAGGATGATGAGCCTGAATTGTTGTTTCCGCACAGCGAATTATGAAGCAAAATCTCATCAAAAACAGAAAAGAAGTCATTTGCAGCTAGAATGTCGGAAGAAGATATGGACGTGAGCTTCTTCATTCCATTTTGTTGACCTTGGAGATGTTCGATGTCAACAGTGAGATTGGAGTTGAAATTAGGTGCGTACTCTTCACCCATTTTTGAATAATTTCATATGAAATGCTTTAAAATAAGAACTATGATGATAGCTGTTGATGAATTGAATGACTGCACTACAACTTGCCAGAATTAGTAATAGATTGGGGGAAAAATCTTCACATGTCGAATATACAAATTTGCAATGAATGAGTGAGAATTGTACGTTGTGCTCTTCTGAAACGATGAATGCAATTTTTTGAAAAAAATTTTCTCCTCTGCTTCTCCTTAACATAACAACTCAATGATTCAGCAGTCACCTCCGCACCACTCTACCATCAAGCAAAACGCTTTTTACCATCCTGAGCTATCTCTACCCCTCAACTATTATTATTCGAAATTCTATCATAACCGCTACTACTTCCTTACTTTATAGAAAACTCAAAAATCAAACATATTGACCGACAGGTGGATGTACCATTCATCATCATGTTGGTAGTGTTTTCTCACTATCACTTCAGTGGCGAAGCACATACTGGTTAATTTGCATAAACTCTACATTTTTCCTTAACCATCGTTCTCATTTAGTCAAAGTTTGAGTTGTAAAAAAATAAAGGTCCGTTAAGCATTTTTGGAATGGAAGAGAAAATAGTAGCAGAAAGACTTATGGATATTCCTTTTTTATCGGATTGCCTAAAAATGTGAATTTTTTTTAGTAGCAAAACCGGCCGCTGAGTAATTTGATCTAAAAAGCTATATGTTGTGCTCCTGGAACAAATTATCTTTAGAATAGTAATGTTGTGAAGATGAGCAAAGGGGACTAAACATTTAAGACCTAAGCGCACCCATCACAATGCAATTCACATCTAGTGCTCAGTACGATCTTCAAAAATTGTCTTACTACAAGCTTTTACAGATTTATCCCTTAAGAAGATCATACAACGGAATCGTTAGATGACTTCTGTAAAAATACATTAACTATACAGAAAGAGTAGAGTAACGAAATGCTTTCTAAAACATAAGTAACTGAAGCATATTAGCAAAAAACTGACATACCGAACGCCTCGGAAAGTTTTCTGAGTAATATGGATGATTGCAGCACTGGATCAGCAGCAGCACCAATGGAACCACTTTGTGAGCTTACTTGTTTCGCTTTTTCAGCACTAGGCAATGATTGGTCAAAATTTTCGGTATTGAAGGTAGAAGTTGAATCACCGGAACTTGCACATCCTTCAACTTCCGGAACAATAGTTGGATCCGCATTACTAACTGAATGCTCAGTATTAATCGGATCATTGGTTGACTGCTCAGTATCAATTAAAAATTCAGATTTCGTCGACATTGTGATCTTACATAATATTCTCCAGCATCTGTTAATGAAGAAGCATTTACCGTGTGATTGGATGGAAGAAAAGGTTTATAGCTAGTATAACCGAAATACGTGAATGAAATGCGAAGCACGCATAAAAATGGGTGAATGCGTTTCGAAGGGTTCAAACAAACAAGAGGAATAACTTTGCGCGAAATCTCAGAAATTGCGAATGAATTGGTGAAATAACTGTACGAGCTACTTATCATTCCTAACTGTAACCTTGCACTCAACAACTGATAAGCTATGGCTGACTCATCAGAATCAATGCGGTATTTCTTCAAATGGAGCAGTAAAATTGAAATCCCAATATCTGGCGAACGGTTTAAGCGTATCGAAAACTAATACTGGACATTTGAAAGAAAGAAAAACAAAAAATGATAAAAAAATCATAAATTTTCGTAAAACAGTAACCACACACACACACACACACACACCTATTGTGTATATACTTAACGATGAAACGCTTACCTTCCGACTTTCCAGCACATGCGGCAGCCAGTCATCCTACTTTCCTTCGCGTTCACTGCTCACTTACTTCCCATTCATTCTTCCCTTTTAATTGCTACATCTATTCTCACTTCACTCATTCATAATTGTACATCGTTGTGCTACAACTACTCCTCTTGTTACTGCTATTATTTCTCACAAGGCACTATTCTAGTCGGAAGTACCGCTTTACATTCTAAACTGATATCGATACTATTCAACGAGTTCTATCAACGGTATTGCTTCTTCGTTGAACAACTTCCGACAACACAAACTATTCGGATATCCCAGAAACTTTTCATTCACGACAGTCGCTGATGTTCTTGATGCATGGAATTTTCTAGCTTTTGTTCAGAGAGGTTCAACCACTTAAAACTTTAACGAATGAAATTAGGTTAAGTTATCAACACTACGGAGCTAGATTACGAGATTAGAGTTAAGCAAGGTTTAGTGTAAACAAGCCTCCTGCTGGTTGCTGTCGTTCCTTTCTTTTAAATTTTGCTTAGCTGCTATCTCATATATCTTAATCATTATATAAAACATCCCGCATGCCACCTGCTACGAATCGGCGTGGATTCTCAACCAGTTTCTGTAAATTTTCTAATGCATTAAAATTCACCCTTTCTGACTCCTCTTCTATTTTATTATTTTAACTTACCTTCACAAATTAGCAGCAGCAAAGACTGAATTTCTAGCTGAAAGCAAAATTCTCAATTTTAGCGCTTATGATGCTTGCCTGAATTATCATAAGCATTTTTAAAGCTATGTCCAATTAAACATGTTTCTGACATATGTTAAGCAGTCATTTAAATTTCAATAGAATTTCAACAGAATTTTCGTGGAAATTTCACAAAATTATATAGTACTTTATACTAGTGTAAAAATTATTAGAACCTCAGTTAAAATGCTGGAAAATTGAATCCTGAACAAAGCCCTACTGACTAAGAAAGCTAAAAGAAGCATGTTTCTTTTAAAAAAAAAAGGTCCAAAGAAGATTGCTTGTCTGATTAGCCATGGAGAGATAGGTTTAGCATAAATTCTCAAAGTATTAGAATTGCTATTAAAATCAGTTTGGATGGGAAAGTGAGTTCAAACAGTTGAAGAAGTCGTCATATATTACTGGACATGGGCAACCCTTGTTCAGCCATGATGCATTCAAATTCGAATTTGTATATCATACTGAATTAAATGTTAAAAAGGAAATAATACGATCTATATTCTTATAAAAGGTGGCATTTCCACTCTCTGTGATGTGCAATCTTTAAAATGAAGAATGACATCGGAAACTAATCAACCAATAATTATTTTTTATAACTTACTTTAGCATAGCCTTTATAGGCGTTGACGTATGAGATTTAAGCTTAGTTGACTATTTAATCTTTTCATATCTCACTTATTTGATAAGAATCGATATAATAATCACACTATACACTCCAAAAAGAATTTGGCCTAATTTTCAAATTTCAATAGCAACTTTCATGAATTTGCTACGTTTTTCACCAGCATTAGTTTCAGCTGTCAAACAAGCACAGTTTCAATAACTACTTCACTACTTTTTTGATTACTTTAATAGATTTTATTATTCCCATAACTCACATCTACTTCGCTCACTAATGCAGTAATTTCCATTTTTAGAACTCGACCAGCTGTTTGCTGAAAACTTTAGGAATTTTATTAGATAACAAAATAAGCTGACGATTCATAAGTAAAGTCAAAATAAGTTGACGATTCATAAGTAACTGGCCAGAGTCTGGCTGTGATACTTTTGGCTTTGAAAGAAATGCTTATTATCACAGATATTCGTCTTCTCGCACTTGCACTTTGAATGCCAAACCAGAAGCACAGTTACAGAAAATGATGATATTTCACAGGCTAACAACTAAAGTAACGTTTGAATATTGTGGACAGTCCATGTTTTTGATAATTCTTCAGGCGGCATTATTAACTCCTCAACCTCATTAAGCAATATTCGAATGCTTCAGCTGTAATTCTTCCAACCATGCAACTGGTATTAAAGAAAATTTATTCTGCGAGTCAAATAATTAAAGCGACCAGTTATGAAAGACCCAACTATATTTCACTTGGGAATCTGAGAAGTTTTAACACTCAGGTAACAAGATAAAGAGGCCCGGTAAATCGCTATCCGGTCGCTTTATTGTCCCACAACTTCATGTTATCTTAGTGTTTGCACCCACCTTTACCAAATTCTTAAGGCAAAGAAAACACAATGGGTTATTATACTCCGATGAAAATAACCATTAAAAAGCGTACAGTAATGCTTTTAAAACATTTTAAATTCAAAAAAAGGCAAGCCAAATAATTTAACCGTAAATCGTGCCGCATTCGGACGGCATCATCTCATTTCTTTTACTTTCGTTTAAATTAGTGCAAGCTCCCCATGCGAAGAAAATTATGACGTGTGCTGACGATACCTAATTCTCCACAGGTAAAATTTATTGATAATGTGCATGCTGTTAAGGTAATTCTCGAGAATGTAGATGTCATTACTTCGCACTCTCACGAACTTTCAGAAATGCATTTCAACTACTGCACAAAAGCTGTCATACATCAATTTGAAAAGTTCAGTAATGAAACATTTAACTCAGAAATACCAAACATTTATGAAGTCAGAATTGTGATTTGGTGGAAATTTTGCAGACATTTTAAAATGTTACATATAAATATTTTGAATTATGCGTCATTCGCATTTTTCAAATTCTCATTTCTTCAACGAAAGCTAGCTGCTATGCTTTTGCTTCTCACATCACAATAATAAAGAGTTGGCAACAATTAACTATCTGATTAGTCAAGCAGGACTAATATTGACTTTTTAAAATAGGTAATATTTCTTCGAAGGTAAACAAATTGTTGTTGAAATAAGTATAAAAATTTTGTCCATTTGACACTTATTAGCCTAACCGTCCTTCTAATGGTTTCTGAACTGTTAAAGATGAGGCTTAGTTGTTCCTTCCAGTCAACTTCAACAGATTTTTGTTTGAAGATATCCTGCTGCTGTTATATTGATGACTCTGAATCACTTCAACTGATGACCAAACTATTTAAAGATTATTTACAGTGACATAACTGCTACATAAGAGATTGGAAAACTGTACGAAAATCAAAAAAGTTTAAATTTCAGTTCTTTCCACTAATATTTACTTGCTTTGAGAATAAAAAACATTCCAGCTGATTACTAAACATATTTGTCAGGTATGGTCAATAAATCGAGATATATGCTTGATTTTGTCAAATACACTTACGTATAACATTCGTGCAATGCTCACTTATCATTCATATTGTTTCAATTGAAAGAAAACGCAATGGGAATGAAGACGGTTTGATCGTTTGCACGAATGAAACAGTCGAAAATTGGCGAACTGATTTCCTTATTAATTAATGTAGTTCTTCTACGTCACCTTAATTTTTCATTATCAAGCATTTTGTGTTTTGTGCAAAAGTAAAAAATAAGGCATTTCTAAATGTCTACGAACTATGTCTTACAAGTTATTGTCATTTTGTTCTCTGCTACCTTTATCTTTTATTTATTATTATTCATACAATTTTGAGAATTTTTGGCAAAAAAGAAAAATAAAGAAGATAAAGTAAACAATAAACTGAAAAAACTTAAAAGTGTGGACGCAACAGTTTTGAAATGCTACTGGAATTAAAATAAATCGAGGCATTATGAAGTTGATTCGTTTGAACGTAAGTGAAACAATGCCTACAGATGTTGCTATCTTATAATATCAATTTTCTCTTATGCGTCTATTCACTAATCCCTGAAATATTCAGTTCTTAAATGGAGGAAAATACAAAAGCTGCATGGAGAGGAATTTGCACGTCAAAAAATAGTGAAATATTTCAGCACCATTGATGCTTATACAACTCGATCATTTTCTTTTCAAATAAGATTCCGATGCGCCGCTCAAGCAACTTGAACATAAAGTTTTCGGCTCACACTTCAAGAAATAGATTTGGTTAAGCATTCCATCTCTCCTGTGATTACTAAACTTCAGCAAGAATGAATTACAATTCCTTGAGACAAAATAGATGAAAGTGAAGATGTGTGCTGATCGGATGGATGAAAAAGCTTGAATATGTAAAGCGATTGAAGTAAATTAAAAAGCCAATTTGCTGAGAAGAGAAGAGAGAAAAGGAAGAAGGAGGTGGATAGCACAGATTAATGTTAGAATAGTATGATGAATCAATCAAAAAGGAAAGGAAAAGCAAATATGAATGTTAATCGCAAAACAGGTGAATGAAATGAATTTGAAAACAGTCACCTGAGATAAATCACTATCGCTTCCCGTTCCACCGTTTTATCGCCTTCACTGCTTAACGATCGAAAAATAACACTAAAATGTTGGGCGCACTAAGAAACATGCACGAGAAATGCGAACATACATGCATGGACACCCCAAATTTTATTGGAAGCAACCTTCAAAGGCATTTTGCATGCTTTCTTTGCAGTCAAGGCTTTTATTTTTAAATTACGCTCGACAGTTACTTGAGAGGAACCATGTCTTGCAACAATGATCTTGAAAATACTGGTGAAATAGGCAGGTAGTAGTAAAGTAGTAGAGAACAAAAAAAATCATTTTCAAGCATGTTTTGAATAATACATAGAGAAGGTGTAATGTACTGGCTTTTCACGTAATGCGCTGAAATTATGTGCCAAATTTTAGAAAACACTTTTTTTTAGTGAACTTTTACAGAACTTATGTCTTTTGGAAAGACTACTTGATCGATGATAGGAGGCAGACTGTTGGTATCTATGTATTGTATCTATGAAAATATTTTACCTATTAAATGGATTACAGAAAATCTGGTCCAAGATTATTAAGATATAAGAAGAACAAATACACCAATGAGAAAAACCCCAAAGCATAGTGATGGTAAACAAAGTATCAAAAAGCACTAAATTGTATTAACATGAATTTATCCATAGCATTTTATTTTAAGACTGATCCCGACATTGATATGAACCTGAATTGTGTTTGAGTCACACATCAACATATGCACACAACAGCCATAACATCTTTAGTTAACGCATTTTTTTAAAGCGCTAACAATTTTCACAAAATTATTTCCCAGAAACACAATCATTCCTTGTAATTAAGTTTTCGGGACATCACGTAGTTTTATGCTTCTTAGAATCAACACGTCGTTTAGCTGTATACACTTTAAATGAGCAAAAACTGTGATATGCCATCCAAACTTCTTGAACTGAGAGTTTCTGAGATGGATTTGGTTTACATAATAATATCGCATGATATTGCTGAGATTATTCCCACATGTTCCGACATCTTCAATCCATTCACTTCAAACGGCACTTCTGATGTGCTTAGAGTCTCTGATGATTTGTAACAAAGATCACTCATTTCTTTTCCAAATAATATCTTCGTGCAAAAAGTGGCCTTTTTCAAGCAGATCTATTACAATTTCTCAATTGAATAAAGATTATTTGTTCAGCTGTTAAATTAAAGTTTACAAAAGAAACATTCGATTGAATAAAATCGACCGAAAATTTGTTGAAATTAACACCTTCCTTTACTAGTTATTTATTTGCTTGGAACACATCTTTGGCTATTTCTCCTTAAAAATGGCAACCTATTGCAACACATATTCCCATTATTCTGACATTTTCAAAAATTTTAATTGGATTTCGGTATCAAATTCTCAGGAAGTTTAAAAAAAATTGTAAAAAAAATTTCTTAGATAATATTTCCGCACAAATTTCAATTGAGATAACAAAGACAAGGAATGTTAGCGAAACAAAAATGAAGCCTATAAATTTCAAAAATGCTTGGGAAGACAGAATTACCAAACTCAATCTCAACTACTTCCGGGTGAAATCACAACATCGACCTAATCAAATTTATTTATTCCATAAATCTGTTTAAAATAACAATTCCGAAAGGCAGCGACAACATTGTGCAAGAACGAAGAAGCAATATAGCCATCGTGCTGTGGAGCAGTAGACATAAAGATGGGATGATATTTGAATTTAGCACATTTGCTATTAATCACATAAATTGCGTATGCTCAAGTAGTTGCTTTGAAATACAGCAATAAAACTGCGGAAAAAACATGATTTTAAATTTGCCCCCAGAAAGAGAATGAAGTTTACTTTTTACTCCCTCGAGAATCCAGTCTGCACCGAAGTTTTTCCGCACGAATTACTTCTAGGAACGTATGAGACTAAATTTTTATGTAAATCATTGATCAAGTCTAATTTCGTTCACATTGATCTGTCAACCGATCGACTCAAACATCCACTCAGTCTTCATATCTAGCACGGAATTTCATAAAATATGCTTTAGTAACTCTTTTTGAACAGGAACGGTAAATTACACTGGAGTCTCGAAATAAAGTAATTAAGATATTTAGGAAGCTTATTCAAGGACATCGAAAGCAAGTGAAATGAGTCCGGTTTACTTGATTTTTTCTATCGAACTGAAAAGAAATAACATTCTCCCAATTCGCGAAATGCATTTCAGTTTCTGAATTGTAAAACGACATGCCATGCGAATTGGTTAGCAGATAAGTGACGTTACTTGCAGAGGTGGAACCATAAGTTTGGTGACAAATTAAAGCGTACAAATGTCAGAATTCAAACAGTTGCTACTTTCATCTTTTGCTCTCATTTGATATTTGGCGTTCGACTTAACAACTTATGGCTGAGGAAATGACGGTTGTTACTGAACACACGGTAGTAGTATCATGACAACACTTGTTCTTTATCGACAAACTTTCCTGATAGCCATCTGCTGGTTCTTTAATCTTTTATGAAATGAGAAGAAGAAAAGTCATACAGAATACTTATTTCTTACTTATTGACACCCAACTGCTTGGATTCAGTTCGAATTTTTTGAGATGATTTACAATGGCGTTTTAGAACGAAATGCTTAGCTTTTGAAGAGAGCTCCACAGCTTTCGTGTAAGTAACTCATTTAGTAAAGCACACTGGGATGTCTGGATGCTTCAGATACGCAAACAATACGACCCGTGGAGAATCATAACTTACTGTTGTGTAATAAAACATTTGAATTTCGTTAAGCAACCATGAGAAAATATATTATTCTAATAATTGATTCTCGCATAGTTTTTTATAAGAACAGTGATTTGGTATGATGTAGACAACCACTTGTAACAATTCTGGTAGATGAAAATAAGGGAGGAGGACAGGAGGAAAATGACTGAGCTCAAGTTGGCTAAGAAAATAAAGATAACATGCGCAACCGTCTTGATTTGTTTTAGTTAAGGAATGGTAAGTGCATCATTTAGGACATAAGAAATCAACCAAGAAAATTCATTGGTGACATCTCCTGTAAGTTTTTCAGTGTCTAAAAGTATGAAAAGGCTAAAACACCAAAACTAGGCCTATAAACTCTTTAATTGAATAAAACAGACCTCCAGAGTGTTTTTTGTTATGGTTGACATAAAATTATAGAAAAAAGAACTGAAAAAAATGTCGTGAAGGAAGCTTGACTTACACGTCTCGAAAAACTTATTACAAAATAACAATACACAAAAGAATGGCCCAACAAACGGTACTATAGCAAACGACCTTGCTGGAAATTGTATACTGAAGCGTAGTCCGAAAGGATGCAAGAATTTCATCATTTTTTGTGGAGCAATTCTGCATAATTCATCATTCAAAACTGCTCCATAAAAAAATAAAGACAAGGTGGAGTGTTGGAACCAATTAGGATATCAGCAATCGCAGTGACTCATTTATGATCTCCTGTTAGTATATTTTATAAGCACGCTAATCTAGAACTAATCTAACATTAGGAGGAAGAAAATGCTAAGTTTCAGACTTAGCATTTTCTTCCTCCTAATTTTTCATTTCTTTCTTAGCATTTCCTTTCTAGTCACTGCCTCCATCAACAAGCCTTACAAAGCTTTACAACCTAACATTTCCTCAGCAAATGCAGAATGTTTCCCTCTTTGATAATATGTTTAATAATATATTACGCTGACGAGTACATCACGACAGGAGGCGTTGACGAATTTCTATCGCTCTTCGAAAGACAAAATATCGACGCAGACGAAGAGGAAAAGATTGATAAGTCAACAGTGAGTTATAATCAAATTACCAAAGAAAAACCTAACTATTGAATTATTGAATAAATAGTAAATCGTTTGCTATTTTCAAACTTTTTACTTTAGGATAATTTCGTCAAATTTCCGGAAAGAATGATAACGCCAAGATTGCTAAGGGTAATTCGATTTATTATTTTAAATGGAAAATTAATTGCTAATGGATAAAATTCTATTACTCTATATTTTTCATTCTGCAACTTTATTATCTTTCTTTCTGTAATTAATTTGCGCTGATTAAAAAGAGTTTTATTTATAAACATTGGTTTATTAAGCATAGGTGTATTAAAAGGATCAGAAGAAAAAGATCAGGAATGAGTGAAATAATTAATGCATAGCTAAAATAGAACTGAGAATTCCATGGCTCGGCAATTTCTCATCGGCGTTACATAGAAGTGAAGCAATACGTGATCTTATTGATAAAATAAGAATATTATAAGTAAATGAAACAAATTATTGACAAATTAAATGGAAAATATGCCAAAATTATGTTTCTGCTTATTTAATTGCTTCTTCCACCAATTTAGAAATAAATAAATCCAGATGAATCCGGGAGCCTAAGGTGTTGCTCGACGCTTCGTAAGCATTTGGGGAATTCGTGAGTGATTAATGAGAATTTTTGCAGCTTCAATTTAACCAGCATTGTACTTCATACTACTTTTCGATAATTGTCAAATTAATTCTTTTGAAATTAACAATACATGATTCCAAGACTTACTACAATTTCCTGTTTACAGATAATTATCGTAAATTCACAACACTAACACTTGAAAAGTTTCAGTTTTTTTTAAACGGCGTGCCGGAAGCCATTATAAATTGAACTATTCAAAAACTACGATGGTTATTTAGCCGTATCAGGACAAATGGATTTTCTTTTCGAAAAGAAGTACGGTTGCCATATTGAATGTAATAATTTATGTAATGTTCCTGTTCCGGATTGAAATGTTGAAAAAATTTTAAATAGTGTGGCCGAACTGAACAACAGAAACACTGTTGCAATAAAAGAAATGAAGTTTTGAAGAGAGAAAAGTATTTGGAATGAGCGTAATAATGGGTAAATTGAAATAAAGTAGTATTGTAACACAAGGAGAAGTGCAATAAAATGTACACTGAAACATACGTCCATTCAGCTTACATCATGCCACTTTGGTCCGTCGTGAATCCGATCGGACTGCTTTGCAGTGTGCAGCGAAGCAAGGAGCTTTACGCCGTTGTTGTGCATCTATTCACTCAGAAGATTGTGTATTCATTGAGAGCGACAATGGCTGACAATTTATTTCACCACTTCCAAACAGATATTTTCATGGAAACACTTGACAATCTGTTCAGCTCCACTTCTCCTCCCTTTTTCAGCCCAAATATCTCACGACGGGAAGAGTGTCAGCCTTGTTCTTCACAATAGAACAATTGAGATGGATGTCTTTAAAATAAATACGTAGTTGGAACTCTTAAAACTGACGAATAAGAATTCTACCAACTAACAATCTAACTGGCGACTATTGTCAATTTGTTTAGAGTTTATTTCGAGTTAATGATCAAAATTCATTTTTCGTGCAAGTCCTAATTATTACAGATGGATGGACATTTTTTAATCTCTCTACACGCCAGACGTTACCGTTACAGCGAAATTGACGTCATCTTACATACTTAATCTTATATACTCACAAAAGGATATGCATTATTTTTTGGTAAATTGACTCATTAGGCACCCACGCTAAACATATTGAAATTTGAATGAATTCTCCATAAATGACATGAATGATTCATGTCACGGTTTAAAACAACTTAACTTGACTGATGTCATACTGACTGTGAAGTAGGTTGAATTTCAATAACAAGTGAGTCCATGGCTATCAAAACTTAACATTAATAATAGATAACAAATGATATGATACCTGAACTACACGTAGCAACTATAAAACACTAAAGCATCCACTTGAACTAACCGCAAATAACAACAGAAATATTCCTTTGTCTTAAATAGTAACATCCACATGAACTTCCCTACATCCTCTTTCTATGAACTTGAATTAAATTTTTAAAAAGAAATTAAAGGAAAGATATTTCAAAGAATTGCATTAGAGGAGAAAAACAATTTTCGGTACAGAATTTGGTAATATTTGATTATAAAGAAATTATAAGGCTTTGTGGTGCATGTAAAATATCAATAATTTCTCCAGTTTTGTATGACATCTAACTTTGCACTATATTAAATGAATACTAACTAATTTAACAACTAGAAATGCCATAGCTATCACTTATTATGTCATTCCATTTCACAGATTCGGATAGGTTCAGGAGAAAAAAAAGGAAGCGAAATCTAGATTTATGTACAAATTCTGTACAAAATTGTGACATGAAGGCGTGAAGACGATGGCTAGTGTATTCGTGTTGCATTGGCCAATAAGACTGAATGAAAATTTCAATTTGATTTGTAAGAACTGCTTCACATCCACTTAAAACTAATGCCTTCGCAGAGTCCAATTCTCAAACGTACTTTGCAAAGAATGACATCTCATCTGCAAATAGATCAGTTCAACGCTACAACAATTATATTCTGGAAATACTAAGCGAGCCGGAAAAGATTACTTCAACCCATAAATGTTAGAAAACATCGTAGACATAGGCGCTAAGTTCAGCTATAATTTCCTGAATAATAATTAATAATGTGTTAACCTTTTTTGTTTGATAATGACTTAGTATTAGTTCCGATTCGTGTGGTACTGTTTTAATCCTTCTTGAACTTAATCCAAAGAATTTGTTTAAAGTTATTAATTGCGATTAAGAGAAGCGTAATTACTTCAATGCACATGAAGTGACTAAATTTACATTATCTTCACTAATATATCACAAAACAACAAACCAACAAAACACTCGCAGGAAACTCGTACATTAAGGTTGAATTTTTGCCATATCTGACAATCGTCTGTACCGATGTTCTTCAACACAACGAAATTCATATGCTTCTGCGTGCATTTTCCATGAGCTGAAATGCCGATGTGAATGCAGCAGCTGCTGAATCAGTTTGGCAACAACTCTGTCACTCAGATTGCATGACTGATGCAAAGGACGACACACCAATGATACATCTACCAGGACAGAGATCCGTGAAGCAAAATAATCTAATGCACGCTGTTCACTAGATCAATTGAGAAGAACGCAAACGCACGAAAATCATAAAAGTAAAGACAAGCTTTGTCGTCATCGCACATCACTTCGTTGATAAATGGTGGAAAAAATGTATCCGGTAGTCGACGTATCGCCTGACAAGCACCACACAATCTCAGGTAACCGTCTTCCTCACCACCACGCTTATCACATCCAAAAGGTATGACATGAACATCTCCTAAATTAAAGTTTCAACACAAATCCGGGAGATTTTAATAAAAATAATTTATTGAAACAATTCGAGATATTTTACCAAAACACAATCCGAGAAACAAAACTAATTTATTGAAAAAAACAAACTGGTTTAGTAAAACTCATAAGAAGAAACTTTTAGAAATTCTCGGAAGCAGTATTAAGTTGGAATTGTCTGTTCAAAAAAGCAAACCGAAAAATTACCAATAAGTTTCTGGCGTTTACGCATTATTAAATCTCTTTTGGCGTAAGCATCAACAGCTCCCGATGCTAACAAGGAATCGATTACAGTCTCAGCAGTTCCACGCTTGTTCCGCTCTAATTCGGAATTCATCATACGTATGGATGGTGATATAACTGTTCGTCGACTTTCCATCCTATACACATTTCTAAACTTATTAGGCAGGAGGATAAAAAAACAGCCTATCCCGAAAATACTCTAGAATATGACCTGTGGAAAAATCTGGATTCTTAGAGGTGTAACAAGACTGTGATAAGACATTTTTAGATTTGCAAATTATTATCCTGTTTTCTTAGGATTCCATGTTGCACTTTATTGGTGATAATATATTCCAGTTTAAAGTTTACTTGAGCATTGCTAAATTTGATGGATTTATTTGTTATTAATGTGACAGATGCTATAGTTTAGCTGAATGGAAACGGAAAATACAATGATTCATACGCACTAAGCTTTAAAAGAATTGGAGTTGAAAATTATAAGAGTGGCAATGGTAGTGTGGTGAGATATGTAGTGAACTCTCACGATGTTAGATTTTGCAGCCGCGAAATCACCGAAGGTGAACGTACATCACATTCAATATTCAATTCCGACAATATTCGTTCCAGTGCTTCCACATTACGCTCCATTGTTTCCTCAACACTTGGACGAGTTTTCGATTGTCTCTGCAATATTGTTTGCTCTTACATACTTCAAAAACCTCTAGCTGATTTCAGTTTTTCGACGTTTACCAAACACCTTTCTGTCTCATTCTGCGTACAATACACTTACTTCATACTGATCGCCGATAGAATGATCCAAGAAACGAATAATTCCAGAAGCATCCCACGCCATCAAATCTGGGTTATATGTTCCTTTCTGCTTCAGTTCAGTAACCAATTCCTGTTGTGATAGTCGACGACATTCTTCAGCCGTATTGTTTCTCTAAAATGACGACGATGGACATTTAAAATGCATTCCACCAGAAATTTTGGATTTTAAAATAATACTAAAATTTTATACCACAAAGTATTACCTTCGGAACGAATGGTCTACGTCGTTTCTGGAGGTTTTCTTCATCATTAGCTTCAGTAAGCGTACGGTTCAGCTCCTCTTCACGTTCCAAACGTATGATGCTCAGACGATCCATGAAAAATGCCGATTCCAGATTGGGTAGTGATGCTGACAAGGGAGAATAGTGTTTTTGACGTGATACTCGTGCCAGTTCGCCATTGACCTTTTGCAGTAAAGAGCGATAATGACGCCTGCAGCTTAACAACTCGCTCTCTGAAAAATGGCCTTAAAATTTCATTGCATTAATTGAAAACTCAAATTTCTCCCACTGAAATTTGAAATATATCAAATCTCAGTACTCTGGGAAAATGTGTGAATGTGCATCCGTACGTGACAACTGAGGCGATATTTTTTAATAATAATGTTGCAAAATTAAATAATTGAAATAACCTGATGCTGATGAGAGATCAGTTTGTGTACAGGCGGCAACCTCGTTTTGTTGATGTTGATCGGCTGTTAACTTTACACTATGAAGAGTGGAAGCGGTGGATAGTAGCATAGCGATGAAACAAATACGAAATGCTGTCGAGGTACGAAATACTGACAAAAGAGTCGTTTCTTTAGGAGTAAGTAAAACTACACCTGAGGTCTTCGTGAACTTCCACTTGTCCATGATGCGATGATTGTTCCACACTTCTCCTCCTCTGCCGAGGTCCTTTAGCACAAATCCAACTGTGCTATCAGGTGCTGGTACACATCTGATGTCTATAAATTATGAAAACAAGTCATTTGATTTATTGAAGGCTAACAGTACTACTTCCTGTTTTCAAGAGTTCCGGGAGAGACAGAATAACGGTGTTTTCAAGATGCCACCAATATCTCTCAAAGAAATGAGCAGGATTGCTTTTGCTATCCTCTTCATCTACCTACCTTGTTTTTCTTCATTTGATTGACTGATTTTGAATCTTTCTTCAATTCTCTTACAACGCGCCAATAACTCAGCATTCTACAAATTATCCTGTTTATCATTCCAAACAAGGTAGTCAATCAGACGTCGCCAGAAGGCTAAATTTCAAGTGATGTTGACAAGCGACACAGTATAGGTCGTGGCAGCCGTCGTAAAAAAGTGGAGAGGGAAAGCAGGGCAATGGATCAAGGAGAATCGATCACATCGCCGTGATAAGAATGAATTTATGATTATGACAACAGTTCCAATAACAGATCTGACTGGCAAATCGGATTACAATAATACAATCTATAAAAATAAAGAAGGATAAAAGGCCTGAAATTTGTGCAAAGGAAATACAGTAAAAATGTATTAGGAGAAAGCACAAAAATTGAGCAAAGAGAGAGATAGCGTAAGCATCAACATTAAAAAGAGATTCATTCGTCTATTACTGCAGCACAATGGGATAGATCGGATAGCAGCGATCAGCCCGCAAGGAAACATCGTCGTAGAGAGTGGGCGATCGCATCTCATCATCACCATCGTGATCGTCGTCCTGGTCGCTGATAGCACCAGCATCATCACTGTCACCACCACCATCATTATCGTCATTATCATCAGTAGTAACATCAGCAGCAACAGCAGTAGTTACAGACTTCTACACAGGTGAAAAGGCGATGACAATGACGTTTGGCCGTATCATTTTGATCGCATTTTCAAGAAACAACGTTACTCCACCAATGCTCGTCCGTGATAACAGACCCGTTCTTAATCCACTTTTCAGCAGCTCTGTGGGTATATGTCACAAACATTCAACAAAATGCATCCTCGTCCGTACCCTTCTTGTCCTTTCTGCCCATCTTATCTGTCCCCTGCATTCGTTCTCCTCTTTTCCACTCAGTGCTGTCTTTTTTTTTAATTTGAGGAAAGTCTGATTTCTGTGATAAACCTTCCTTCGCACTCATTTTCCACAGAAAGTTAGCTATCTTGTTAAGCAGACACCTGAAGAAAGGGATAAAGGACTTTAATCCTTAAAGACCTGATGATAATTGTACTTCATAGCCACAACTCCTGATGTCTCTCCTTCAAAATATCGGAAAAGAGTAAATCAAAACAATCATTAATAAATATAACAAAGCCAGTTCTTATTAAGTAACGTGTTTAATGCAAAGAAATATTGTCCACCTACAGGTAAATTCAGAAAATAAGATATCGTATTCACATTACTTTAATTTCAACTGGATTTCAATTATGAATAAAGCGATTATTAAAATTGCCAAACAAAATTTTTGGTCAAGGAAAATTCGTTCGACGAAGCAATACTTTAGTTATAAGAGACACTACAAACTGTTTTCTAAAGCGATATCTGAAGCACAAATTATGTCCATCACAAAGTTTTAAGGCCTTACAAATGTTGTAACGATTAGTTCAGCTCTGCGACTACTGTTCCAGACATTTGCAGAAATCTCTTCAAAATGTTTCACTGTTATTACTTCTCCTTATTTTAGTGGAGTTTGTGATTTAAAAACAAATTGTCATTGAACTGAAAACAAATTGAAATGAAAGTGATGCGGAAGAATCAATTGGAATGAATCTCGTAATTATTACTGTCCTTAGAATTTTGTACTCAGGTAAAGGTTAAGATAGAGTAAGTTGCATCCAACTAGCATAATTCTTGGCTTTTAGATACAACAAAAGCCAGGACAGATGTTATCAAAAATGTATGCATCAAATTAAAAGATTATTGTTGACAATTAAATTGTTCTGTTTCAAAAAAATAAACTGGCGAATAGGCCTGGTATCAGTCATCAAATGGAGATCACACCTGTTGCTCTGAATTTTAATATTTCCATTTTAAATATTGGTTGATTAATAAGTAATAGTACCTTTTCCTCCCAGGCTTCTTCAAAGTCTCTGTGCTGAGTTCAAAGTTTTGTGCCTTGAAACTCTTTAATTAGGATCATTCCCATGTCACGATAAAGAGACAGTGAGGGATTCCCTGAAAGAAATCAGGATTTAGAGATTAGAGATCCAGAAATTGAAAATTCAAAAAAACTAGGATTTAATTTTGAAACATTTCAAAAATTTTGCAGGTTGAATTCGAAATACATGAATTAATTATTTGAAAGGGAAGAATTTTTACAGAAGCTTAGTCTTAACCTGCTTAATATTAGATTTGCATTATAATTTTGCGTTTTACTCAAACGTGAAGTATTGTAAATGGGGGAAAAATTTTTTCTAAATCTGGAAAGCTTTTGAAATTTTCTTAAGGAGTAAATATTGGAAGATATTTCTTTAAAATCTCAGAGGCCGAAAGGTAACATATAACGGTCCATTTCCTACGTCTTAACAATAGGATTGCTTTTGACTTTTTAGTTATAAGATGAAAATTAATTTGAAAGTATTATTGTGTGCTCAATGCCAAATGCATTCTTACATCAAAAAAAGTAGCATTTCACTTGATTTGAAAGTTTTTTAACTTTATTTTCGATTTTCTCAATACAGTGTACTGTTTGCTGCCTAATTTTTCTCTCGATCAAAATTTGGCAGTTATTACTTTCAAAAGTATTGTTTAATAGTTTGAAATGCTTATTACTAAGATAGACATCAATGACGCTAACAGGAATAGTAGGAATCAGTAATTGGTAAGTAGCTCGCCTGATAAATTATCGGCGAGCTACTTACCGATTGCCGATTCCCGCTATTCTAAAAAACTGAGAATTATTTCACCTTTTACGGTTGAAAATATAACGAGCATTACAATTGCAGCTGGATTATGTCACATTAACTGATTGTGTGAAGGATTGCTGTATCCATCGGTGTACCTTTTACCGTTGAAAAATTGTTTTCTTTACACCTGCCGAATGAGACGAGAAGCATATGGCAGTGAAACAGTCACGGTACTTGCTGAAGTTGAGCAAGAAAACATCTCCAATTGCATGTGTAGGAATGGGCGTCAATAAAGCACCTCTCCTTCCGTCTATCAAGTATTCCCTGACTTAGTCCATTTTTTCCTACTACGAAATTGCCTAAGCTATTTGAGTTATGCGTTTGAGCTTCAGACTATGTGCATTGATTACAACCTTCGAAGCCTAGATGCTTGACAACATTTGCCTCCACATCACCGAAGTCTCTCATTCCGTCCTGTTTATTTCCCCAGTCTCGTGAAGCATTCATTCTGTAAATATGAACAGTAGCTAAGTGTGACCATGGTATTACATCCGGTTGTAATAAAATGGTCACATTTCAACCTTAATAAATTCTATTATTATATTTGTCTGCGTTCAATTGCAAATGTCGATGACCTCGGGATCTGCTTTTCCGCTTTTATAGCTTTGTCCAACTTGTTGGTAAAACTAAGAGCTAAGGCTTTCAGTCAATTTAAATGGCTGATGGTAGTTCAAGTTGATTAGAACGAAAAGTGTTTGGACTAACAAGTCGGATTATTGATCGTTAGACACACATTTTTTTTATTTTTTAGCAAATAAAACTTCAAAATTTTTGTATATTTACTTTTACAAAATGGTTCATTGCATTTCTGTCTATTTTTTAAAAGCGTAAGGCGAAGAGATTGTAAGTAAAACTGGAATTTAAGGACGTTTCGCCAAATCACGGCTGGCAAAACGTTTGTTAAATCTTGTCAAATCTTTCTTAACTTTTTAGTACTGATAATATTTTAAGGTATCATTATTAAATTCATTATCGCTAACTATTGAGGGCACCGTTCAGTTAGGATGGATTGGAATAATTGCTCCATGCAATTTGACATAACAGTTTACGGCCTGTATGTTTCCATTGTTTATACCTTCTTTTACTTTTCAAATGCAATTTTTTGATTCATTAAATCTAATTACATTACCGATTAGCTTGTATTCCTCAGAAGCGAGTTTATGCAAAGATAAAGCAATTCGATGAATTGGGTGTTAAATATGACGAGAGCACCTATAAAGTTTATTTGATTGATATGAAGTCTTCAAATTTTATTGGAAATGCTTCGAATTATTAAAAGTTTTTTATTGTTGCTTTAGTGAGCATTTAATTAGAGTAGTTAATTATTTGGTCATTTATTCCCTCAAATGTCACTAGCAGTTATACACAGACCAACGCACTAATCATATAAAGGGCAAAAGCTGAAGGCAGATAACTTTTGCCTTATCATAAATCATATCAGCACATAACATCGTCGAGAATGATTGCTATTCACACCGGCAACCTAACAAAATTATGCAGTAAGAGTTGCCACATTGCCTCACCTCACCCTGTTTCTCGATGACGTTCCAATACAATCAGTTTGCAACTATTTCTACCTTTTATCACACCTCATTACAATCATTTCTCCACAATGATTGTATGTAATACGTATGTTAAATTTTGAAGGAAGGATTAGTCATAGCAGAGATTTTCGAAATAATTTTCCTAGCAAATTTTATATTTAATCAAGCAGTAATCTTTTTACTAATTTAAGTATCACACAGTGTATTGGAAATGGGTTATCATCTGGACAAGATGACGCTATTAAGTATTAAATCGGCTGTTCTTTCTTTTACCACAAAAGGAATTAACAAATTAAATTAAACTAACTGCTGACTCCACGGATATATTAATGGCGTATTAGTAAACCAACTTTTCCCTTGTTTAATCTCACATCTGTACATATAAATTAGTTGTGTTTACTCTCTCTCTCTCTCTCTCACGTATTCAAAATTATTTTAGATGGTCGACATTTGTCAGACGAACTGAAATCCTGCTGAACATTACGAACTCCACTAATTAGGTCAATTGATAACATTCGCAGGTCATCCGATTTGGACGACACCTTCTCAGACTTTTTAATCTGCAAAGATGGAAAACGCATTTCGCGAAGTAAAGAAATGAAGGAGATTTACACGATCATTAGATTCATCGTTATTGTAATGGAATGCTTCGTCGGCGGTGAACAATCATAAGCGATACTCTGCTTTTCCAAAAAAAAATTTCCCTTCTCATTTTTGAATTTGCTATGATCTTTACATATATTCTGTGTGTGTGTGTGTGTGTGTATGTGTGTGTGTGTGTATGTGTGTGTGTGTGAACTCAGTGTTGAACGATGTAAAACAATCGATAGCGTATCAGATAAGAGCATTAAAAAAGAAAAAGGAGAAAAAGCTCTAAGCGAATTCAAACCTCGCCCTTTCACTTGCGGACCGCCGAGACGATAGAGTAAGGATTGCTTCTGATCTCTACATATCTACCAGTTGATTTACAAATATTTCGATCCACAGTGTTTCGCAGCTTTGCTAGAGACATTCCAACCATTACAGATCAATTTCAACATTTTTCAATCTTCCCTTCCGGTTGACAGTATTCCTCCTTCTTTCTGTTTTCTGTTGCTCAGTCAGTTATTCGCCAGTCAGCGAACATCTTCATTTTCTATTTTCCTAATATCATTCCGTTCCCAGCCATACTCACACTCACAAATACTCACCGTTTCATGGGGTTACACAGAATTCTAATTTAATTAAAATTGCATTTAGAATTGTGCGCTACGTGTTGTCAGAAATTAGAAATCAAATTCTTGAATTAAATGATTGTCGCTAAGCGGAAAAGTCAAAACTTTTTTCCACACTCAGTCCCTTCGCCCATTTCCAGCGATTATACCTCATTTGCTTCTTCATCTACAATGAATCGACGAAATGTAGCCTCTAACGTTACTCTGATGGCAGTTTCACAAGTTGTAAGTTGCCACTTTATGCTTATAGAAAATGAATTAAACTAAGGCCGTGAATATGTTTGTTGTTTCCTGACGGAACTTTTGACCGATAGCAGAAATTATTTTAAAATTTGAAAACTTCCAGTAAATTTGAAATTGCAACTACTGTGGTTCATTGTTGCGCATTCATGAAGGAATGAAGCGGAAGAGAAGATTTTTACACACATCAACAAATATTTGTTTATGGAAAGGAAACTAAACTAATTTGTGTTTTACAAAGTAGAGGTAAAAAATAAGTAGTTAAATCGTTGTAATTCATATTTCACTTTTCACTTGACTTATTTGAAGCAGTAAAAATAGATTAATAAGTATTTAGTTAAGTCAAAAGTATAGCCAGTTCCTAGTCATCATTATGAAAACTGCTATCATGAAATTATTTTGAATAACTTCAAGTCAAAGTGACTAAAAGTCTAAAATAGCGACAATTTTGATGTTACAGTCTCTTGTCATTCGGAATGTAATCTGTTAAAAGTTTCCAAATATTAATTCTTGAACATGCTTATACCAATACTCTAGAGAGGTTCTTTTTGTTGCTTTCATCCTCTCTCTTCATCATTTGCAAGCAAATCTACCTGCAACTTTTCTTGACCACACCTATTTATGAGAAAATGACTGACCAATTTATCGAACAAAAGAATAGCAAATTTTTTAAAAGCGAATATCCTTACGACGGATTTGTAACTGATTGATAAATGCTTCCTGCAGCTAACTGCTCATTAAATCTCTCAGCGATTTAACTAATTTCATATCTGAATACTCTACTGACCTTCACTAGTCGTTACTAATTAAAAGTTCCAAGCAGATTTTTCCCTTTTATTCTTTTTTCAAACGAATATGAAATGAATCAGTTACTGCGGTGGATACTTAGAATTTCTCCCTTTTTGTAGTGAACTTAAAAGAGTTTAGCGAAAATTTTAGAACTATATTCAAAATTGATGACAGGTGTGTGAGTTGAAATGTTTTCTAAGAAATGTGGATTAATGTTTGCAATAGGACCTCTTGAAGAACGTGTTCAGGATGTATGTAATCGTCTTGTCCAGATGATAATGGATGAACTATAAGCAAATAATATTTAGATTGTAAATAACGCTGATAGCACATGAAGTATGAACGACTAGCGTAGAGTTTGTATTATGCGTAGGACAAGCAGCGTAATGATATGATATAACATGATATGCAAGAAGTGCAGGACAAGAGGGGGAAGATAGAGAAGAATTTGAAATGTAAACTTATCTTGCTAATGGAAGTGGTACATAAGGCGCAGGTGCACGAACTACAAATGGTTGCCGGGCTGCTACCTTCAACTGCTTGATGTTTTCCAGCTTATTTTGTTGCTTCTCGTGCTGACAAGCCTGCTATTACTGCACAGCACTACTTCATTTTACATCCAGCATCTACTATACTTTCAATGAATCCTCCCTTTCTGCTGTTTCATATGTCACCACTATTCTTTTCAAATTAGTAAAAATTCAGTTAAATTGTTCAGTTATGAAATTAGAACATTTGATGAAAAAGCAAGTATGGCATGAATTCGTTGATTCATATTATAATTAGATCGCGATGCCATCGTAGTGGGCTAACGCGAAGGCGTATCCTTGCATGAAATATGCTATCTAAACACGTCGTCAGTTGATTAAATGCAATAAATGATTTTATGGCATCACTAAAATCGAAGTAGTGAAAAATGGCAGCCCTGTATGATATGACCCGTCGCTTAACAAAGCATCAAATTGATAGTTTCACCAAAAAAATGGAGGAAGACGAACTGTCGACAGTTTCATTAGGCAATATCGTTGTTAGTCATTTTTTTACTGAAACTCCATATACCACTAACTGCGAGGAAAATTAAAATTCATTGGCGCAGTGATCACATCACGATCGTTATAATCGTTATGTAAAACTGACTGGAATCTTTTGTATGCCGTCAACTATTTTGCTTTTTTCTGACGATATCCTGGAATTATTCTGATCGCTGTGCGGGGGCAGAGAGCGCTTGTTTTCAATTGTCATGGTAAACATCGATATAAGAAAAGCACTATTCAAATTAAGTGAACGAGATAGATTTCACTTTTATTTACTGCTGACTATCTGCCTATTTTGTGAACGTTACAAAATCTGAACTTTTAATTAAAAAGATAAAACTCTTTTTCCTTTTATTTTCAATTGTAATCTCTCTGTTTTTTTGCAGGCAGTCGAAAAACTACCGGACAAAACGCTGCAGGCAATATTTTCATATCTGTCGCCTTATGAACTGCTCGTTGTTGAACAAGTTTGTAGGCGATGGAAAGAAGTCGCTCAGAGTCCATCGCTGTGGCATCTTATTTCTTTCCGCCCATCATATGGTGGTTTACAGGCTCGCATCTTATATTCTAAGTTTTATGGCGGCCGAGTTATCTTAATTTGCAGTTCTCTACTTCTTTGCTTTTGCTTGTATATTATTTTAAAAAACTGTAGACTTAGTTTTATATAATAGTGAGAGTATTTATATAGCAGCGATTAATTTGGAATTTGATATAAAATTTTAATTTTTTTGGTAGTTGGTAGTTGGATATTGCCCATTATGCTGGGTCCTCCTTTCCTCATGCTAATGCTTTGTCTTTTTGGTTTACTTTTGTTGGCAATTTTTCAGGTAACTAATCAAGACTGTTTGCTGCAATTGATTGGATCTCGTTTTACGGAGTTACGAGTGATTGAATTGGCAACCGATCTGATAACACCTAATGTACTTCATGAATTAGCTGCGCGATGTCCCCAGCTTTGGTCTATGACATTGGGTAAAACCTCTTCTGATTTTTGATAATCTAATATCCAGTTCTTTTCAAGTGCTGGAAATGAAGAAAAATTTTGGGAGTTTAGTTAAATATAGTTGGTATTAAATTGCCGAATTCATTTAGTCATTCAGAATCACATTTCACAATGGTAGGAAAATTTATGATATCGATAAATCGCTTCATGATCCTCGTAATAACTAAAAAGATATGATGTTTCAAATTACTTAGTGGTTGCTATAACCTGCAGTAAAGTGTTCTTACCTGTTGGGAATTTCTTCAGCCAACTATAATTCAGCGCTATTTAATTTCACCTAGTTGTTTGAAAACTATGATTGTGTCTGTTCAAATTAAAATCCATCAGTATTTCCCTTATGATTCTATTCATTTGCTTTACTTAATTGGCAGACTTTTCAACAGCAATGCAGCTACACGACTTCTCAGATTTGCAAAGTTTTCCGAGCAGATTACGCTCGCTAACAATATGTTTGAGTGGTAACATTTTCCTGGAAGGATTTTTGAGGAAAGTTTACACATTCATCTCTTCTATGGAAGTACTTCAAATAATCGGTAATTAACATAACATTATTTCATTTTATATAACTTGTTTAATAAATTATAGGTCATATTAAGCTACTTGTCATGTTTAAATCCTTTTTCCTTTAATAATCCTAAACAGTTCAGGATTTCAATAATGTTTGCAGGAACATATGAAAAGATAGAAGATGAAGAAGAAGAAGTTTATGAGACAGTGAATGTACATAAACTAAAACAGTACATACCGAATCTTCGTGTTGTCAACTTCTGGGGTGTTAGTTTGTTCATATGCTTATAGTTTTCGTTATTAATTTTAAAAATCTTCATTCTTTTAAATCTTTTATCTTTCTTCAATTTCAATCCTCCAAAATAATCTCTACGACTATTCCGTAAATGATGATGCAAAAGATACCAGAAATTTTATTTAAGCAAAGTTTCATTTTCCTCTTTTTCCTGTCTCCTTTAAAAAAGAAGTTTTATATGACCGTAATGCTTATAAGTTTCAAGTTTTCTTTTGAATTTCTTTCTTTTATATTATTTGAAGTTAATAGAGACTTCAGGTGCCTTTCATAACAGACGAACATGTCGAGTCGATATCCTCCAACTGCGCTCACCTAGAGTGCCTCTGCATCAATTATTGCACAAAAGTTACCGGATCTTGCCTTCGACTCGTTTTGCAACGTTGCAAGAAACTTAGGAGTCTTCTTCTCGCTCATGCAAGTGAGTTTCTCATAAGTAATTAATTTACAGTAGCTTTCAGTTATTTGATCTTGGATGGTTACCAAGTATGAGTGTATCCCCGGCTCATACAAAGCTTCCAGAAGTACATCTTGAAGTGCTGCTATAACTCTTGTAATGGAATATTTTTCTTCAGAAGTTAATCTATAAATTCCAACATAAGCAAGTATTTTGTTTATAAAGGAACATTATAAAACTATGTTATAGGAATGTTACTTTAGCGATTGTTAGCAATGTGATTTTAAAGTATAGAGGTTAAGCTACTATATGAACAGTTTATTAATTGAAATACACTTCAGCACTTGACAATGAAATCATAAAATCTGTCGAGTGGGAAAAGACATATATTGAAGAACTAAATATCTGTGGTACTGAGTTATCGTCTGATGCATTAATTAGTATCTTAACTAGACTAAAACATCTCGTTTGGCTTGACGCGTCTTGGCTGGAAAACATGAATGACCAGGTGAGGTCATGCAGTAACATTTTGTGCAATATTTGTTAAAAGTTCCATCAAAACAGAAAATGAGTCATAATCAGGACCTTCAAAACATTTATTGGTTCATTTTCAGGTTCTAGAAGCCTGGCTGGGTTCAGATTCCGTTGCAAATTTACAATATCTTAACTTAGATACCTGCGACTCACTGAATGAAGCATCATTGACTGACCTCATATCCAGGATGGGTAATCAATTACTGGGTTTAAACTTAGGAGGACATCATAAATTGTTGGAGTATTTTTGGACAAATATGATCCCAAAGCTTAAAAACATCAAGTAAGTTTTTTCTCGTCAGAATCTTCTGCGTCAGTTTGCTGTCCATTTTTTATTGATGATCAATTCGAAACTTCTGGACGACTCTTACTACAATTTGCAGTTTATTAAAATTTTATGTCATCATTTTTTTAAACGTATTTTCATTGATATTTTTTCAATATATTTTGAAGTTCAAATACATCAATAAATTTCATAGAGTACTTGTCATGGGAACGGCGGAAGACTGTTGCTCAAAAGTACTTGCGAAAATTCATATTGATCAATTTATTGATAGTATCGCGCAAAATTGTCCAAATCTATGTCGTCTTGAAATTCGCTGGGATGATGGAACTCTAAGGTTCAGTGATAAATCAAGGTGAGAATTTTAATGTCTACATCTAGCAGAGTAAAAGGCTCTCAGTACTACTATTCTGCTTTAGTAAATTCATCGATACTCTTCGACTGAAGTGCTTGAAACTGCGATCGGTAGTACTATCTGATGGTCAATATTATGAATTGGTACGCGCTAATTTTGAAAGAGCCGATCGGTTATGCGTTGTCAGGTAAATAATCATTTCATCTGTGGTAAATGAAGAGGGGGAATCCTCAGGAGTGCAATTTCCATCCAAAGAACCATAACCATTCTCTTCCATTCTCAATGTAATGCTTTTGCTGATTTTTAAAAGTACCACTTCCACTGAATGTATTTTTTCCGTTATGATGAAAAGTTACACCACAAAAGTTGTGATCGGAAATTGCTGAATCAGAAACTGTTGACTAATGAAGTTTATGATACATGTTTGGTTCACGATACTACCGAGGCCACCGGTCACGACTAGTCCAATTTAGCACGCTGAAACCAAATCCGCTAATCTTCACTGTGATAATTTACAGGACGTTAGAAATGTGCCGAACTGGACTAATGCATTGTTCAAAATATTACAACCAGCTACTTTTCAACTAATTGGGAACGAAGCTTCATAAATGAATAGCCAAGCCTTTCATGCCTTGTAGTTCAGCCGGCCAGTTGAATATGACATCTGTATAACGGATTAGTTGTCATGCAAACGCAGTATTTGTACCGGTCTACAGACGTACGTGTGTGTATCCCTCTACTTTCTCCTACCGTTGCAGTACTGCATATATGAGAACGTTTTGGATAATATGAATGTATATATTTATGTAGACGCGGTGCATAACAGAAATTAGAATGTGAATGGATTATTTGAATGATTATAATGAATGAATGAGCGGAAAAGAATGTGAGTTTAACAGAGGAACATCATTTCTTCTTCCTACCATACGGTACTATGATTTAAGAACTTTGCGTACGCTCTGTATTTTTGGAATACGAAACCCGGAAACAGGAAGACAAATGGAACCTTTGAACAGAACCCACATCCTTTAGCCACGTTTTATTCCTTTGTTGCAGTCAAAAAGTTTATTTATCTTTAGTTATACGTATCAAAAATACAACGATTTTTATTTGAGTGTGCCTTTCCTGAAGCTATCAAATCTACATCGCTGTAAAGAGACTTGCAAAATCCCAAGTGAAAATGTGACATTGGTAACGCACATTACATGAATTATGGATGGAACAATGCAGAAGTCATACAGAAATACAAAAAACAAGAACAGCAGGATAAATAATATTGACTGAGTGTCCATCAAACTCTACATTTAGTCATTAAGAAAAAAAAAACCATCAGTTTCTAGCTGGAATAAAAAAAACCAAAGGAAATCTTTAGAAATAATAATGGATCACAATGAGCAAGACGAGTGGACCTTTACCAAAAGGGTCAATTTGAACTGCGAACAGATAAAGTGTGTTACCTTTTAATATAGTTGCAACTATTGCAAGCAGAAGAAAACAAAAGTACCTGAAACCAGACTGATCACTTATGAAAAGAGAAAGCTGGGAAAAGGTTCACATCTGATAACAGCTTATTGATAACTACCATATAATATAACCTGATAAAGATTTATAAACAACTATGAAAGATGACATCCAGTCCATACAATGATTGCACTGCTGAACAAGACACTAACAATAGGTATTTTAATGAACATCGATAAGGAACTTTGAGAAAAGAAACAATCTACTCCCTGTTTTATGTTTTTGCAAAATATTTCCTCTGAAGTTCATAAATTCTGGATTTTTCATAATAGGTTTTGTCTTGTTCAAATAAAATCAAGTACTAAATCCCAATAAAATGACTAATGAATTCGCAGATTTATGCACACAAAAAAGACTGAGGTATAATAATTGGCCACTTCTTGAAACATATTTTAAAGAACCACTGATTGAAAAAAGAGGATAATGAACATTATTCATATGAATGATAACATAAAATCCTGTATGTACATTGTTATCCATGAAAGATCTAAATTCGACTCGAACGGTAGAATGAAAATGAACAAAATATCACGAAATACGAGGAAAATTAATATTAATGGATAAGCAGCTATGATTGCATGTAAATCTGAAACAGTAACACGTTTATGAAGCGTGATCAGATAATTTGAGCAAAAATATTTAGAGATATCATACTTTTCAATGATTGTTAAACCCCGTAGGCATAAAGCCACCATGCACCAAGCCTACAAAAAAAAATTTGAAGAGCGGTTTCACATAAGAAAAAGGGGGAAAACATAGCTCTTTTTGCAATTTGCCACATAAAAATAAAATTTCCAGTTTTTACGATTTCTTTTCAAATACAGTACTACTGATAATAAGACAACCAAGCAGCAGGTCCAGTAACTGAGGAAAACGTATGTGCAGAGTTATGAAGAGAGAATGCAAAACGCCATAAAGAATGATATGCAAAAAAGCTATTTAAGTATTTCGAACATTAAAAAATGAAATCGAATAAACGACTACATATTCTGAGCCTTCACTTTTTAATTCTTGACAGTTTTTTTAATCTTCTTATCAGATTTTACTACTAGAACCTTTTTATTACGCTTTTCATTCGCATTCTTTTCGTCCCCTGCCTCTTTGACTGGTTTTACATCTTCCTTCTCTGACTTTGGTAGTTTGATAATCTTCTTACTTCCTACATTTCCTTTCAGTTTCTGAGCAGGATCAACATCGCGAGAAGAGCGAACATTTTCCGCTTCAGCAAAATTCAAACTGTTCGCAAAACCATTCTCCACAGCTTTCATAGAGCCATCACCAGGTGTTTCGTGCCCACTCGCAGTAGCCGAATCAACTTGCTCGTCGACTATTTCCGAATCATTACCATCATAAGTATCACTGCTCTGATAAATGGAATGTTCAATAGGGTTACGCTGTAAAACAAGTTCACATTACTCTATAAAAGAGAAATTTAATAAGAAATACCCAGTTTTTATTAAAATCCCAACCATTACTACAAAAAAACATTAAACTTACAGTAACTTCACAGTTTTGGCCGTTGATTACGTGGATTTTCCCATATTCCAAACACTTATCTGCGGAAGATTTGCTTTCGAAAACAACAAAACCTAATCCCCTAGGATTACCCAAAATTTCAACTTGCTCAACAGTTCCAAAATTGTCGAAATATTGTCGTAAATCATCAACTGTGTGCCATGCCCAATGTATTCCTAAAATAAATACTTTTAAAACTGAAAAGATAGTCACTCGTGACATCAAAAAATATTGATCACCTCTTTAAATAAAAGAACTTTACCTGACAAGGATAGCTTGCATCCTGGACCAGGCTCAATCTCCAGGAATGGTGGAGGATGATTGGGTAGGAGAGGTGACATTTGTTCACGAGGTATAGCGCGCTTTGGATCAACCACCTAAGGGAAAAGCATTTTAAACTATTTAAGGCATGAAAATAAAGCCAAGGTTAATGCTAAATGCAGAGAACAATTTGCAAACGTCATCTGATGGCAGATGAATACATACCTTGTTGTTTATGGTATGAGGTCGATTAGCCATAGCAGCTTCAGCCATTTGTATAGTTGCAAATGTTACAAATCCAAATCCACGTGAGTACTTAGTTTGTGGATCCCTTATAACTATACAGTCCACTACAGTACCCCACTTCGAGTAATACTGTCGTAACTTCAAAATAGAGCTCTTAGATTAACAAATATAGAACGTAACAAACCTTACTCATCCCTTAATGGACAAAAAAAGCAACTCTCAAAAAAAAATCCATAGCCACAGTGCATTATTTGTAACTTGAAGTAATGCAAAACACATTAGGAGTTTTCGAAAAGCTTTATAATAAAATCCCATTCATCTGGAAAATGAATTCTTGATGACGAATTAGTATCTGTAATCAGGCTTCCACTTTTCTGCACGTGAATAATACCTGTTCATCGGTAGTTTCGTGACTCAAACCACCGATAAATAACTTTCGGGGTTGAGGTGGACATTCATTGTTGTAACGTCGCACTAAAACTCCATTTCGATGTAGTGGTGGAAAAGTGTTTGGCGTGAAGGGAGGAAATCGGAAAGGATGAAGAGCAGGGATATATGGCATGCGTGGAGCATTAGGGACAGGGACACCCTGGAGCGACATGAACATCGGATGTGGCACATGCACTCCTCCTAAAATTCATCTGCCTTGACAATATTCAAATCGATAATGAATTCTAATCAGCGATAACTCAGGATTTTGATTTCTTAAAATCGAACAAAAAAGGGGTTCCATTATTCTACAAATATTAATACCAACCAGAAGAATATACAGGTGAAAACATGACAGATTCGTTCGAATTACCTTACCAGCACACTTTTTGAGACCAACACTGAAATTATGAATACCTGCAGATCCCCGTGAAACAAAAATGCTTTGTACACGACGGAGACACGATTTTACAGATTCGAGAATCACGAACAGTAAAATTTCGTTTCGTAAAAAAATGTTATGTACCTGAGAGAGATACAGTTTTTACATATTTCAGAATCATGAACAGGAAAAGACATGAGTGAAGATTCAATCACTCCAAGCCGATCAAAATGATAAAATGAAATGGAGAAAGACAATGAACCTTTAAGCTCCCAGAATGAAACTGAGGAAGTCATACTATCGCTTAAAAACGGAATATAATAATATGCTACAGTGAACACAAACGTAAAAGTGATATGCAACACATATGAAACTTTTGCATACAAACTGGGATTTACTTATATCATACATATATACATTGCATATGTGCAAATCCAATGTTATTTCGAATTCAGTAGTAAATTCTATGCGAAGCGAATTACCACAGCCATCTATCTAGTGATAGAGCGAAGGAAAAAGGATGAAATAAATGGAGATAACACCATATTTTATTAAACGAAGATAAGGGATGGATATCCTAAAACATATCAGCCCAGCCCAGCTACGACAACTAAATGCAATAAACAATTACCCCCACTAAATCAATCCGAGCACCAATTTGCTACTGTATCCAATAAAACACTGCGAGATATTCCATACAATATTTCGTTGCAGCTCAAAAGCTGAGTTGGAAAAGCAAACAGAAAGTGAGGGAGAGGTCTGCTGTGACTGTTGTTTTGACAACATTTAGTTTTCTAGTTTAAAGGGAAGGTGAGGAAGAGGTTCCTTATGGCTATTTTTTTTTGACAATAGCGCAGTTTTTCTTGGGAAACTCGTGGACTATTCCTGTGTACTCATATATGACATTCCGGAAAGAGGAAAAGGTATTACACCGTCACTAGGATGGGTTTGTCGGATACAAACAGATGAGATCTGTCTTTAAGCTCATTAATGAGTTAGCTATCGTGAATGTTGGAGATCTTCTAAAATGTTTTCGAGGCGTGATGGATTTTTGCGGACGTTTGTGAAAATTATTTTCTCCATTGCAAATCATGTATTAGACGTTAACTGTATGAATTTCCACTATTTCCTCATCAAAATATTCCAATTACCCAAAGTATTAGGGGATACTTTGGAGAGTATCCTAAATTTTAGAAGCGTATAAGATTTATAAGACCGGTGCTTTTTTGGTGAAGTCAAAGAGACTTCCAAAAGTTTTTATATTTTGGATAGATCAAGGGAAAGCACATAAAATAGTGAAACGCAGAGGGCATGGTAACCGAATTCAAGTGACATCTACTACAAGAAACGCCTAAGCCAACATGCAATCCACAGTAAATCAGGGATAAAATAGATTGCTAGGAATGTTTATTTATTTTTCCAAAACAGTTTCATCCCGGAAAAAGTTTCAGGTGAGCCGAAAAAGTTCCAGTTCTCAAACTCTTTCTGCATGTTGCCCGCTATACTTCCCAACTTGAATAATGAAGAACCATACGAGAGCCTATCAGCCTAACGCATCAATAAACATTTTAACTTAATCTGTAAGTCTACTGCTCGTGAACATGTCAAATAACGAGGCCGATCCTTCTTGAAGTTGAAATTCATTGGAATCCTGCTTATATAGTCATAGCTTGCTGCAGATTGGAATGCTTAGCACTTTTCAGAAACGAATCCATCATCGATTTAGAACACTATTTTTTGCAACTTTGCATACCTACCCACTACACCCCTCTAGACTTCAGTACAGCCGAGCAAACATCCTGGTGGCCTTCCGACCTATCATCACAAGATTTTCAAAACAAAATGAATTATTTGGAGTTCGTTTTACAGTTAATTTTTGCTTCCCAGGCATTTTCTTCCAGCGGAATGAATGAAACCGTTAAATTTTTTAGAATTAAAACCAAGTTTGGCGAGTTGCGCTATTAATAGTCGAATCACCGACAGTGAGCGGTACAGAACAAATCATTGGCAATCTAAAATACAGAAGAAGAGTGATAACCTCTCTTTCATCTTCCTATACAAAGCGTGATGGACGATATGCCAAGCAACCAGGCCCCACCATGTTCATATTTTCTGCATGTGTGAGATGAGCTCTGTTCGTTACCTACCTTCAACAAACTAGTCGATTCACTACGAAAATCTTTCCTCCTCTTCCTTCCCCCACCCTTCATGCTTGCTATTCTCTCATACAGGCTAAGTGGAATCATTATTTCCTTTGAAAAAGTGCTTGAAGGTTTGTTTTGTTTAAGCAACACATAAATGGAGTATTCTAGAGCATAATTTTTAACAAGAGATGAAGGAACAAACATGACAACATACTCCACTGCTTATAAGAAATGCAGCTACTTACGAAAAAAACTCACTTGCATATTCTACTGATTGATGACGACGATTCAGAGCATCTCGTCAGAGATCAAAGGGCACTTTACAAATCAGGCAATGATTTTCTTCTCTCCATTAGGTTACAATGGCGTGATAAAAATTAAAAATCGTATCTGCTACAGAAAACAGAAAAAAAGCGAGTATTTGTGCTGTCATTCGACGTAGTGAACCATCAACCAAATATCGGATAGTAATACTATTCCAGTACCTTAGCAACATGCGGCTTACAAACAAATAAGTCATCAGCTGTTTGTGTGGCTATCTGGACTGTCCACTCATACCACATAACCCCCTGGATGGCAGTACATTGCAAGTCCGACAGAACTTCTCGCAAAGGTTTACACTTCTAGTCGTTAAAATCGCTCATTTCAATCTACTCATCCGTCAAAAGTCATCAGTGGATCGGACGTACGGTCTTCACCAACCAACACCTGGCACCGCATTTCCAACTTGCTTGGAAGCTTCTGGGCTACGTAACCCGCCGTGCTTCGAAACTGTCCAACCGTTGCCATTTCCACACCGTGCTGAAATAAGTATCCAGATACGGGTTTCGTGAAAGGTTTTGTGTGATAAAGGCGAAATACAGAAAAAAACACTTCATATCGAAGCGCAAAATGTCGGTTTGAAATAAAAACTACAACATCCAAAATGACAATTTCAAAGTGTTCAAATATATTCACAATATAAAACGATGTGTCATACACAATCTTCGTTAAAAAATATTAATATGACCAATGATAAGAAAAGGAAAACGAAATAAAAATAAAATCGTAAGTCGATTTGGTCGCAAAACTGCTGACTATTGATGTCGCTGCAGTGGATGCTGGTACAAAAACAAATAATGGTCTTTCGAAAAACCCATTCACAATCCGAAAAAATTACCATAACTACAAAGTACTGAAAACGAAGTCCTGGAAATCTTAAAATGCACGAATCGAAATGAAAAAACTAGAATAAAACTAGCAAGATATGATGACCACTATTCAGACAGTAGCTTAAAACTGTGTCGAGGTAAATCCAGAATCTGCTAAAATCTTCAAGAAATATTTTTCAAGAGTTACCACTAATTACTTCAATTCCAAGTTGAATTAACATAAAAAACAGATAACAAATGCAAAATAGTGGATTAAAATAATACTAGGCCGATTAATTTTAAAACAATATTGCGTGTAAAGAAAAAACGCTTTCATAGATGATTTGCCCAAATACAATTATCAAAACAAAGCTATTCAAAATACAATATCCCTTACCGCTGTTAGTCTTATTTCTAATACTTGGAAAACGTATGTTTGGAATAGTTCAAGTTAAAGGAAAATATACTGGGGGAGAGAAATCAGTCTTCGAATCATGCTTAACTACTAAAATTTAACGAATTAATTTATGATATGTCCTATTTTTTACGATTGGCATTTGTTACAATCAAAATTTCAGAAACAAGACTTACCTACTTTCATGTGAGGCAATGGATACACATAACAAACGTAGAATATTATGATAATTGCAAATTAATTAATAACGATGGGCGAGGGTGACTAGTCTAGCGAGTGCTTCGGCAGATTTGGTTGCGAAATGGTATATCTAGGGATCCAATTAGATGTTTTAACCTAGAAAATATTCCTACCGAAGAGTAATATTTGCATGAGAAATACTGATGTACAAGTGATGGCTTCCAATTGTATCACGCTACTTGTTGCCATCCTCTTCATCAGACACTATCAGAAAAATATTGTCATCTGGCTCTTCGCGTGAATTGGGATGGTCTGAAATTTGTCCGTTTTGTTTTCCCACAAATTGAAAGTATGAAAAGAAAAGCCCTAAATTCTCCAGTAATGATCCACAAAGAATGAAAAGATAACAGTTTTGCTACCCGATCAACCGAAGAATAATGTCGCAATGCAGCTTAATTACCATGTTCATCCGGAATGATAGCTACCATATCGCTGATTTGTCGCTTTTGACGCTGTTGTAGACGAGTTGATGACGGCCAAATTTGTAATCCTTTTCGTTTGTTAAAACTCGAAATTCTGGAAGCAGGACCACCACGAGTTCCAGGTGAAAGCATAAGTGGCGGTGGCAGTTTGCCTACCGAAGAAAGTGGTCTTGGTGGTCCAGCTGGTGCAGGAGTCCTCATTTTGCTCAGCATGACGATGTTCTCTGTGACCGTTGACATTCGCTGTTTTAATGATGCATCATGGTGAAGCCTGACGCTTCCAGCTCTATTGTAAGTATTTGAGATTAATTCTGTAGCAACTTCCACAGGTGTCTGGCCGCTCATGTTAGATTGACCCCCAATCACTACATTAACCATTTGCTGAACATTTTCTGGATTGCTCGCTCCTAGCGTGCCACGGATGTTAGGCGGAGGTTGAGACAAATCAGGTGGAGGACAGGTTAAACTTACTGGTACCGACATGAGATTTGGCGATGGGGCAGCCATGGAAGATACCAAATTAGGTCTTGGTCCTGAAGTTGCTATTGGTGGAGGAGTAGGAAATACAGGACCGATATTTGGTGCTCGAGGGGGTGGTACCGAAAAGGAAGGTGGCGGGACATTCATTGAAGGTAAACCAGTCAGCACAGCACTATTTGTTAATACTCCTCCCTTCATATGTGACAAGCTTCTTTGAAGAACTGGGTTTGAAGATCTTGTCCTTGAATCAGCAGAATTGGTCGGCTCGATATGACTTAATAGATTAGTAGACGTAGCAACATTTGCTCTTATAGTCAGTGATGGTGCTAATGGTGGAGGAACCGAGAAGTCAGGAGGTGGGATGCTAACTGCAGATGGTCCAGAACGTAACGACATTAATGGCTGTGCAGCGGTAACGGCAGCATTCCCGGGTTGTGGTTGCAAGTTCTGTGAAGCGGTGTTGTTTGCAGGTAAAACGTTCAGTAGGCTACCGGTGGAGTTCGAAGAAAGTGATTGAATGGTGCCAACTGCATGCTCTGAAGGATATGCTCGAGCAGAACCAGTTGCTACTGGTATTGTCTGCGATTGCACAATATTCGAGCTCTGCACAGTGTTTAAAAGGACCGTGTTCGGCATTTTATTCGGTAATACTGGACTATTTACAGGAACTGTGCCAAAAGGTGGAGGTGGCTCGGAAAGATTTGGAAGAGGTACATGGGAGCTGCTTTGGATCTCACTGGATTTCAAGTGGATAAGACTACATAGTGCACTGTCGGTATCCACTGAATTCGACACTGCTCTGAAAGTTTTTTCTGATTTGCTCAAATGATCAAGCAAACACCTACGTCTAGTAGTTCTTCCCTCATGTACAATTCATCCGATGAAAAAAAAGAAGTAGTTAAGAAGGATTTAAGCGCTCCAAGCATAAGTATGAATGCTAACTGTTATCAAAAAAGATCCAAATCGCCTAAAAAAATCCTACCGCTGCAGAAACTTCTCCCTCATTCAAGGGAATTACGCTAAATCATGAGAGAAAAAGCCACAAAAAATACCTTCGTGAAACATTCGAGGAGAAATCAGACATTGGAGGAGTCTTATTCGATTGGATGAAATTAGTCGGACCTTGTAATCCGGCATGTATAAAGCAGTGCTTATTTACTGCTCGTAAGCCACCGTCACTCTCTGGAACTGAATATACAACCTACTAAAATTAGTTTTGAAAAAAAAAATTAAAAAGGTCTCCATCAATCCGTCATTTCAACAGTACTGCATATAATCTAACTCCGTTCAAATAAATTAATATAACATTCATACAGTATTTACCTCCAGGTTCTATTTTGTTTAAAACATTTGTTTGCACCACAGTATATGGTGAGGTTGCTGACTTGTCAGGAGTGTCGCAGATTTGTCCTCCAACGGAATGAGATATCTGATTTGGACTGGCTGCATCACCAAAGCTCATCAGTGGCGCTGGACGATCGCTAAAGCTACTCGTCTGAGGTGGCAGATCATGAGAATGTCCACTTCCCAAAAGTCTGGGACTACGATCACCGAAGACTAACCTGCTTACTAGCGGCTTAGTACCAAGATCACATGAACTCGTTGAAGGAATCATTAAACCAGACTGATCCAAATGGGTAGGACCGTTCAAATTAGGAAACGACGGTTTTTTGCCGTTGAGAGGATGTATCGTCGGTTCTAAAGTTGAACCTGTATGAGGTACACGTTCCACAACAGTAGTTCGATTCGATCCGACATCATTCCTTAGCATTGTACCACTGTTCCCCAGTCCAATTCGATTTAAATCTTCGAACATTCCGTGCTCATTCAATCCGACGCTATAAACTGCTCCATTCTTACCACCCAATACCCTCTGTGTATCGTTAGAAGCACTTCCTTCACTGAATCCCATTCGTCCTCTTGCGCATCCTTCTTCACTTCGCACAGTAACTTCAGGATCATTACTAGAATTCATCCCCATCTTTGCATTTTCAACAATCTGAGGTGGATCAAAAAGACTTGGTAACCGAAACCGTTGCTCCAGTCGAAAAGCAGTAGTTCCCCCGTTCATTTGTAATGGACCTGCAAAAATGTTGAAAACAATCTGCAAGAATAAAAGAATATTTTTGCAATCTTTTGTAGGCAATCATTACTTATAAACTCTGTCACACTATGTAAATAGTTCCTCCAGCACATCATTAGTAGCGAAAACCAAATTAGAAGAAAACTACTTTCGAATAAACATGAGAAAAATTCAGCAAAATAAGTGAACAGATACTTTCAAATATAATTAGAAAAATACCGCCAGAAGATGATGCAGATGGATGCAGTGCTTGGGGTGGAAGTGGAATATCCATTCGCAAGTGTGTCGGAACGCGGATGTATAGTTTCTCGATGTCATCCTTTACTTCAATATATATTTCTCGCAGTGTCCTGTGAAAATGTATGAGGATATAAACCATAAATCAACCAGTGCTGCTTAAATTACGTAGAAAAATAATAAATGTCAATAAATCTATCCAGAACTCGAAAACGTGCACTTCAGAAAAATAATTCAAATTAAAATATAAAATATGATTCATGACATAACATGACAATTCATCACATTCTTAATTGAAAAAAGTGGGTTCTGGCAAACCCATAACGTTAAACCACTTACTCAAATTGAGTTTGTCGACCTCGCTGTAATCGTTGCTGCTCTTTGCTGAGTTCACACATTCGCGTTATCAAATTTCTGAGGTCTTTATCGGACATATTAATAGCCTGGAGCAAATAAGGTTAAAAAAGAAATAATTAGATAGGAAATCATCCATACAGTAAAAAAAGTTTACCTCACTCTCCTGGACATTGATAAGTTTTTCGACACGTTGACGCAACGTATGAGGCTGATCACTAGGACGCTGTGGCTCCAGAGGTTTACTTATTGGCAATGCTGTCACATGAGCATTAGCAACAGCCTCTCTCAATGGCTTGGGTCGTTCTTCAACAAGTGTCTGATGGCATTTCTGCTAAAAACACGGTGAGAAGTTAACATTAATTACCCCATATGAACATTTTCCACATAACTAGCAAGTTCACCGAGTGAAAAGACTTCAAGAATAGGCTTGTCCTTCTCTGCTACTAATAAATCATAAGCAGATAACTGGCTATCAAACTGTGCGGGTATACAAATGACGGGTGTGACACACCCAGATGTTATAACTAAAAAAGTAAAGACAAATACCTCATCGTTCCGTTCTTCCCAACGTCTTTTCCTTTGCCATCTTTCTTCATCGTTGTCACGATGCGGTGAATGCTGCAGTTTTGATGCTCTGAAACCCGTAATTTAAGCACTGTCGCAAAAGGTATTATATAAGTAAGCATTAAACCAAACTTAAAATGGGAAATTCATATAAGTGCAACTTACGTGAAAGTTTGTCGTTCTTTTCGTTCTCTCTCTCGTTGTTCCGCTGATGAACTGCAAAAACAGCACAATTTTTTTTTAAAAATTAGAGACGAAAGAAAAACATATGCAGTTACCACATACAATTAACCTTCACAAAATTAAACTTCACTATAAAGAGCGAGAAATGTAAAAAAGAAACGACGCACTTGATCAGTACATAAGTACTAACCTCCGTACGAGAAGCTTCGATCTGGAACTGAAACTCATATTCTTTAATTTTTCAAGAGCTGTTTTCTTCGAAACATTTGCGTCTGCCTTTGCCGGTATTTCATCCTCTTTACAGTTCGATTTACTCGTTTGTTGACCCACTATTTCATCAACATCATTTACTCTCTAAATTATAAACCATCCAGTGTTTCTGTTGTAGAAAAAAAAATTATAAACATATCAATAACAGAGAGCACTTAAGCACCCAAGAGCAACCTCGTCTTTAAGTAATGTCAAAATAAACTTACATCACAGTTGGACGCATCGCTGACTTCACCATCTTCCTGCTCCATAGTTTCTGTCTGGATTGAAAAACACTTTAACTCAGTTTTAATTATAGAAATATGTTTGTGGACAAAATATTAGAACAACACAATAGGAGTGTAGTTTCCTGCAGCAAAACAGTGTTTTTAGGAGAACAGCAAATAAACCTTGTTCATAAATGATTCCACAAGATTCCCTCCTCTGCCGTAAACATGTAGTTGGTACCAAAGATCTTTTAACCGGATAAACAAATAAATAAAATGATATGTCGTGGAGTAAAACTGGAACACACTGCTATTTATTTTTCCCAACTAGTACGATAGCAGTCGTGGAAGATGCAAGTCTTCCACGGTACGGAAACTCTTTATCACCAAAGCTCGATCGGATCTTCTGATGTAGCAAAGAGCACATTGCAAGAGGATTATCATCCCTCAGCCTGAAATATATTTTTTTTAAGTTGTTAAAAAAACTACGAAATGTTACGGGTGATTCTTGCTAAATAGAATGAGTACCTTCCTGATTATTATTATACTTTTATAATACTTGCTTCACTCATCTCAATTAACGCAAGGAAAGAAAAAAAATTCTGGTGCCTGCTAAATACATCACAACATACAAATATGAAGTGCAAGGTGAGGCTTACTATTTCAACGTACAGCAGTAAATTACGCAGATGTAACAAACAAAAAACTATCTTCAACGACATAAAATGAAATTCTAGAGCATTATTTCAGAACTAACGGAAAATACGCGTTGTTTTTCAAAAGGAATTATCGTTTTTTACAGATGCTACTAAAGCACTTTATAAATTTCAGCAGAAAATCGGTAATCCTTGCGGCACTTTACCTTTCAAACCTGAAATATTGAACTATGATGATTCTACAATTTCAATGCCTCTAAGAGGCATTTTGGCAAACGAGCTAGATGAATCCTTCTACAATACATGTCAGAATGGTTCAGCACAACAGTATATCACAATTTTGCTACGCTTACATACAAATTGTTAGCATTAATGTTACTAGCAAACAATACATCCTCCCCTACGACCTCTAACCTGCGCAATATCACCCATCGACCTCGAACCATGCCACTTTACGCAATGGTTTTAGCGACCGCGTTCTCAACTGCACTGAAAGGCAGACAACTATGAAAGTGTACATACATGTGTGGGATAGGGAGCGAAGATCGATCAGCGGTCGCTAGCGCAGAAAGGGGAGTGAGGAAGTAGAAGTAGAGTGGCGGGGGAAGGGCGTAGTGGGTAAGACCTAGAGAGCAGTAGGGGGAAGAAGCTTCCCTGATAATGACTATTTGCGCTGTTACTGTTCGCGTGTGGGGTGATTTGATAGCTGAGACAGTTGATATCGGTAACCTGTTGTTAATGCTCTACAGTTGTATAATAAATCTTCGAGAGGTGAAGAGAAGGGGTACGATTGTGGATATCGATCAAGAGCATGGAATTTTAATAAAAAATGAAGGCAGATCATCAAATTTTCTGAACGATTTTTGCTTCCGGCGGAAAGCACTTGCTGTGTTGGTTATTGGCTTTCGTTCAACTGCATCGAAATGTAACTGCTGTAGTATTGAAGTTTATCAAACTTAAAACTACGACTTGGCTTTAAGGATTGTTCTATGACGACCGGAACAGCAACGCCTATTCCGACAAGTATGGTTGCTCTAGAAGTGGTGGTCAACAGAGAGAAATATGACTAGTGGTGAGGATGAATGCTTATCGGTGGGATATTTTTCTCGAACGACAAGAATGTCGCGAACAACACCGAGAAATGTGAAGGGTACGCATGATTCCGGATGATGGTTCAGGAACAGGAGGTAGAAGTCATGAGAAGTTTCCTCACTGTCCTTCACAGCTCTGTTAAGTCGTTACCGCATAGAATAAACTTGTCGCAGTAGTCGGGAGTATTTGTGGTGGTAATTCATATAGCAATTTATCATTCCAAGAATGTTCTGTTAGACAGAATGACGATTAGTTAGTCGCTTCTCATAACTCACACAGCGCCATATTTTTGCTCTTCATCTCCATCTACTTTGCTCTTAGTAACACTGAATAGATTTTGCAGGACATTGATAATTATACTTCATGTATCTTCAGGAACACCGCTTATAGATGAATGAGTGGACTTCAGGTGGATGGAAGTATTTTTCACATTTATATTCAAAATAAAATTGCAGGCATGCCAAATTAAATGAGCTTTATCAACAGTTAATGGGTTAGTTTCTCTAATAAGAGGACGTGGCTTCTCGTCTTTGCTAGTGCAATCAGTTCCAAAAGTGGATGTAGTTTTTTTCACATCAGAAGAAATGGCGTACATGTACATCAGTAGTCTTTTTAAGCTGAGACGTAACTAGTTCGGACTGCTAAATAATAGTGATGAATTATGACTGGAATTTCTGAATAGCATCAAGCAATCTTTATTCATTCCTACTACAAATATCAAATGTGCACTTACGATGCAGTCAAATCCATACATGTTGGAGTCATGAATTTGAGCCCATGGGAAGTTCAAAGTAAAATTTACATTTCGTGAAAGCGCAGACTCCAATCCATTTGAGAGGTTAGAATGGGTCGTTCCCATAACTACATTAAACAAGTTAGAAACAATTATTTCTGTTGGGGGAAGAAATGTGAAATGTTACAAGGTTGTAGCACATCCACTGTTTCTCACTTAAACTTAAACAATTGTGAAAATAAAATAATTTGTGGATTAAAGATTTACGTCACCGTTCATAGCCGCAAATATGCAATTGCACCTTGTTGTTCGCACCGCTACAAACTTGTTAGTTCAGACAATTATGAAAAGAACTGATCAAATTCAATCGTTGTTTTAAAATCACAGGAAAGTGATGGAGTAGATGACTAAGCTGTTTAACGAGAAAAGATACCTCTTATACTGCTGATAAATTTCCGACGTAATGACAAAGGGAAATTTCAAAAAATAGCTTTAGATAAGGATGTGATTTAGTAATGGTCATCTAATTCAATTTTGCTTCTATCGACTTCTCGCCATTGTTAGCTTTTCTGATTGCAGTGTTGTTTAGTTAAAAACTCCCAAATAATAGTAAGTCATTATTTCAGGTTTACTTTACTTCAGTGCTTTATTTTTTGGGATCTCTTTTACTGAGTTTGTGATATCCTCAGTTCTTTTCTTTACATGTGCAAGGGTACATTCCTGTATTTGATAGTTAACTTCCTCAGAATCCATTTTAGTAGTAATGATTTTTTGTTTATATATTTTTAAGAAATGAAGCAGAATTTTGTAGCGGTTAAAAATCGCTGAAACAGGGACAGGAAGTACATGAGGCTTCAATTCCTTGTGAGGATCTCCAGTCAGTAGCTTCTTTAGAAACAAAGTTTTTAGTAGTGAATGAATTCCGTGCTATACATTCGGCTTCTTTTTGCTTCGCTAAAACGAAATGTGATAAAATGATGAACGTGGTGTCAGATTTACGTCTTTTAGAGTCAGTCTAAAAAAACGATAGATAAGTGATAGGATAGATAGATATATTCGTATAACTTTGAAAACACTGACTGTATTTTATGGCATCAACTGAAATAATTCTCTGGGTTACTAAATTTCTAGTAGTTGTAGTGCTACTAAATATTAGTGGTGGATGTTTTTATGGATCACGCTACTTGTGACGGTTTGCTTTGATCGCTACAAATTACTAAAGTTTGGTATGTCATGGCCTGATGATTTTTAAAAACGTGAACAGTATTTGAAGTGGTTTCTAGAATTCTCTTTTGACAATAACATTATTTTTGAATTGATTTATTTCAAGTCGGAAATTCACCCCATAGATAAGATTCAAAAAATTTTCTCATCAACTATATGCGAGAAGTTTTGCAAGACGTGATGATGAACAAAGCCTAGTCATCTTTGGGCTGCTATCCATGAATGGTAGGATGCGATACACCATACTTTACTTAATTTTTATATTCTTTTTCTATTCAGTGGTCGGACAAGAAAGTTGTTGCGCAATTCATTTTAGTTCTTTTACAGGTAGTATGACTACCGAGGTGGTTCGTACAGTATTTGAAATTACGATAGTTGATTAATGCCTTCCCTTATTGAAGCAAACTAAATTTCGCTTGTGTCTCTGATGTTATTCTACAACATATGGTCATATTTTTCTTCGTACCCTCTATTACATGTTACTTTATAAAATTATTTGGACAAAAATTCATGTAACAAAAGAGATGGCAATTGAAGGGTTTATCCACAGAAGAGATTAAAAACAGAGAATGTTCACGTAAACAACTTGAGCTGCACTTCGCATAATTTATTTTGTTATCACTTGCGTTACAGGAAGCTGCAAGACTTACAATGGCTAAAGTACTAAGAATATGTGCTGGTTAGTCTTTTCGACTCCAAATTTCATTCGGAGTTAATGAGTTAATGTTTGTAGGGTGAACAGTAGCATGGAAATTCATTACATCTCATTAAAAGTGCTCATTTGTTAATTAGTGTATTATATATTCGTGAATTGTGATATGTTGGCCGGTAGTTCTGCAATTGTCCCATTGCGTATATTGACAACGTTCGATTTTACAATAGTTTTAAGAATTTATTATTTTCTTTCCTTAACGTTTCTAATTTCTGCTTATGGAAGTAGCTAGAATTTTGAAATACGATAAGATCTCTTAATTCCAACTGAATTTATGCGCTATATCTTTCCGTTGTCAATTCAAAAACGCAGTTCTGGTTTAGTTACCTGAATATACTATCTCTTTCGAGCTCCAAATAATCATGGCTTGGACATTCACATCGACGGCCCCTAAAATTGCAGATTTCATTTCAGTGTAAAATTAGAACAACGAAAAAAAGTACAAAACTGCTGGATATTATTCTTCTTTCGGCTGAATAACAAACATAACTTATATAACATACTGTGTTCTTTGAAATAGAAGCATTTTGGAGTTTAATCAATCCTGATGAACTGTTGCTTCAAAGTTTTAATGATGTTTAAGCTATAATTCTTAACTTTATCATTTTAAAACTTACAGTGGGAGTAGCATAATAAGAATTGCCTTATTCCGGTTCTTTTATCGATACAATTGCCCTTTTTATATGTGCATTTTAGAAATTTTTCAAAGCTTCAAAGCAAGAGAATTCAAGTTTCAGTATTTTTCTACATGAAGAGGTCGGTCGACGCTAACGTTTGGAAAGTTTTTGATGTTGTCAATCATTATGTTGATAATAATTATGTTGGCATATGCATTGGTTCTTACATTTTTTGGCAGTTTTGAAATAGGAGCACACCAAAACTTATTCATCTCTTGACACCGATAAAGGGTTACCTGGTGAGACAATTCATGAAACTATTTGGAAGAAGAAAAGAATTTGGAAAAAATCACTGAGATGATCGGTTATTTCTCCACTGACTAAAGATGAAGCAACACTTCATTCACGGAAGCTCCAAAATATGAAACTAGAATTGAAATTGTGGAGTTAAAATTTGCAAGGTGTAAACACGCTGTTTTACCACCTTTTTTCTCAATAAATTTCAAAAAAAACTTTTTATGACACTAACAAGAGTTAATTTAGGACAAACTTATAAGAACTGTAATAAAAATGCTTACTATCATTCAACTTTAGATTCATGCGAGATAAACATTAAAAGGAAGAAATAAGCAAAACAGCAGGATCCAGTACCGGATTTGGGAAGTGGTATGATTTCTAACGATTCAATACCCATCGTTTTGGAGATATATCCCTATGCTCACTTTTCACAGTTTTACAAATTAATGAATATTTTATCTTAGATACATTCATTAATGATGCTAAAGCTGTAATTTATTTAAATGAAAAAGACGAAAGTATTTTTAAGACCATTATTTTTTACTTAATTATGCCTCGAAAGAAATGCTAATTGATAAATGCAAGTCAAAATTGGCATATCGGACACATTTTTGGCTTTTAAGTACCTCAGAAGTATTTGATGAATTCGCGAATTTTTTATTATTGAGTTCTATAAATTTGGCAAAAAATACACGTTACTGCACTGCATATGAATATATGAAATTACATTTTTTTTGAGGAAATAGCCGGTAGTATCTGTCACAGAGACGAAATCATTGCACGCAAAATTACTGAAAATGTGATTTACTTTTTGATAAAAAAATTAGGACGAAGTGTTGGACAAAAGCTTCGACAATAATGTATGATCGTAAGTTAAGGCTTAATACAAAATGCGCAGGAAATCAAAAGGAAAAATGAGCCGTAGCAGTTGTAACTGAGATTCCCCATTGTCCATTCATCCTCATTTTTTTGAATAATTAGATTTTTTATGATTATATATTTTTATGATAAAATATATTAAAAGATTAAGTCCTACCAATAAACAAGCTTTCTTCGAGGATGAGAAATTGTTGCTCTTTGAAATGTTTTTGAATTCAACTTTAATCAAATGAAATATATTAAGAGATAATTTCTCAGTTTTCTTTATGCCAATCCATTTTCATTGAAACAAAAAAAGACAAGTATCGATTTTCCAATTAGCAAAATTGCGTCTTTGTCTGATGGACAAGTAACATCCCCAGTACATTTTGATCAACAATCAATTTTCAAAAACAAATTGATTTTGTCATGGAACCAATGATGAAGGTAAAATGGAAGAGCAAATAAGGCAAATTACAAATGCAATGTAAAAGTAATTCATTGAAAAAAATGACTTGTGAATTGTCATAGCGCTACAAAACCGTATTACTCATAATAACAATTACGTCTACAGCGGCTTTAATAAGAAAGTCTTGTATGTCAAAGTTCAAGTCCCTCCACTTTTTGTTTGCTTAATATTTATGGTAGCATTTCTAACAACTGAAATTAACGATTTCGGATGATTTTACTGATTGAATTTCTGACAAAAAACAGAAGTGTTTGAAGCATTTAAAACATAAGGACATTAGTTATTATTGACTTTCATTCTTTTCTCCACTACCTATAAATTCAGTTATGGTCCACAAAAATGTTCACCTGCTGATTTTTCAATGGTAGTCATTGGTGGGACATAGAGAGACTTTTATAAATACGTGGAAATGAAGGATGACCAAGCTGAAAACTTAACATTTACTTGAACTCTCAATGGTCAGGACGGAAAGTAGACACCTGTTACGTATGTTACTTTCCTATTAATTAAAAGGGTAAATAACCTAGTATGTCACGTTGTATTCTGTTTCATAGTAGCGCAGTAATATTAGTAGCCATATATAGCTGTTAATTATTGAATGGTGTGGCCAAAACAGAAATGAATTACCGTTCAAAAATCTCAGGAATTAACAATCAAATGTAAAACAAATCATTTTGGAGGAGGCGGTCTATTAACTCAATAAAAACTTTCTTCCAATTCTATGTTAAACAGAAATTCTTTCAGAAAAAAGAAGTCGAGAATGAATTGGTATTTTATATTAACTGACAAAAATTTGCCATATTTCGATCAAAAAACTAGTACCTGAATGACAGTATATGTAACAGCAATGATAACGACTAGAATTAAGGTCTGAAGACACATCGCCAGGAGAATTATGAAACACTTTACGTCTTCGGTAATGCACACCATTTCATTTACTGAAGTGGGATTTCTTTCTGCCTACAACACCGGCCAATTTACTCTCAATTTTTTTGCTGTTTTCAATACTTTCAAAATCTGTCTATTTAAACTTACGCTATCACTGACGTCTGTCAGTGGTTCTTCGTAAAACATCAGCACTGATTTTGTTTGCAAAGCATTATTTTCTGGAAAATTTTTATAAAATAACAGGAATAAAATTAATGCTAATCATTTGAGGGTAAGGATGAAACACATTAAATTAAACATGAAGATCAACGACAGTAATCTGGAAGAGTGAGTCATACCTTCTTCATTTTTCCATAACTTTTGTTTAAATTTGAGCTTATTCGATGATTTTACAGCATATAAATGTCCAGAAAGTTGAAACAGCCGTGATTCAGATAATGCCATCACTGGCCGCCTTTTCTGCACTGCATTTTTATTTCTGTAATCAAAATTTTATGGAAAAATATTTCAAGTAAAACTAAGGCATATAATATATTTCCAATATATTATTGAAGTTATACTTGGTTTTTTGGTTCATCAAATTCGCTTGAGTACAGCTATTTGAGTCACAAAATTCATCGCATGCGATAGCATAAGCCTCATAAATAATATGGGCCTGAAAATATACTGAGGAAAGTATTAGGGACGCAAAACAAGTACATTTTGTTCTCTATTCTAGGATCATCGGACCCATTTTAAAACCCATTTAACTCGCTAAAAATCCACAAATTCCGTGAAATCCTGCAAATAATAATTTATATATATATAATTAAACAAATAATATTACCTCATCTGGGAAACCATTAAAGACGATGGTCAATTGCAAATGATTTTTATCAATTCGATAAATGTTTTTGAGCATTCCATTTGGAACAGCGCAACTGCAAGGAAGAATAAATACAAACATATATTTATTTAATTGGGCATTTTAGTCGGAAAAATAATTTTAGCAAATTTAAGAGATTTTTTTACCCGTCGGAATCTATAATTTTAAAAGTTCTGCCACTTTGTGTATCACGCGCAGATAAATCAATTATCGAGAATTTGATCGGCTTCTAAAATCACGGATAATAAAATTGGCTGTCTTCATTTAAAAAGTGAAGACATCCACGTGAATAAACGTATCAAATATAATTCCGTAGCAGTCTACGAAGAAATCAATGAATACTTCATGTAATGTTAGTAAAAGATAGCCTTCATCACCGATTTGTACCACTTCTGCGGGATTTTTGTTTATATCCATTACTTCCATTGTATAACGTGGTTGGGTCACGTAATTTCGTAATTGTGACGCTATTTGTATATTCTTTGTTCTGTAAATTCGTGCATAATTCTTTTTTCTAAATATTAACAAAATTGTGAATTAAAATTCAGCGAAATTTGAGTTCCAAAAATTGCAAACTCACAAAATATAAAGCTAAATTCAAAGCTTGCTTCATAAGTAATAAAGAACGAAGTAAATTTACATCTGTTTTGTAACATTCTCGTCCCCAATTACAAAACGCAATGATAAGTGTTGATCTGCCGGTAGAATTTCCAAATCACTATGTACGTGGCAAATAACCTGAAATTTGGAAAGTACGGGCAGTAATGTGTATCATCAAAAAGATAACTTTATTGCTGTTGTATCTAAAATCTATACATCTTAATCTAAAATTGATAAAAATTCGTGAGTAGAAAAACAATATCAATAATCTTGGATTTAAAAACACAAATGTAATTTATATAGATGCAGTTAACTCAGAGGACTTCTTATTTTTCTTTTTTATTACTGCAAAGTGAATTTCGCTTGTCTGACCTTTAACAGTTTGTCCTTGACAGTAATGAGCTCAGTGCTGCCTTCCTTCAACATTACCAAATTTGAAAAAGTCAAATAAGGAGAAAGCTGAAAATAATCATAGGAATACTGCTCATTCCTTCATCCTTTTTACCTTTTAATTCCTTTCCTTTTTTAAGAAAAAAATTATAGAAAGAAAGAAGATAGAAAAGTGCTAACAGATGGCTTTGAGAAACAATTTCAAAATTAAAATATTCTGATTTGAAAGAAACTGAAAAAGAAATAAATGCGAACAGATTTTTGCATTCCACATTCATCGTACAACATCTCAGCATCGAAGTCGTATACGTGGAAAAATTTTCTTTCGCAGTAAACTGTTTTATCGTTTTTTGTTATAAATGTTCCAGAAAACATTTTTAATGATGCACCATGTATATGCATCCGATCCGATTTACACTTCAACTTAACTGCAATGGAAATTTCAAAATTATTTTTTGATCAGATCTCTTGTTTGTAATTACTACTATTTACTTCAGATCTTTCTTATCTATAATAAAAATTGAACTTGCAATTGCATACACTGTACACAGTCCTCCAAATCACCAGACGACAAATTTAGATCATAATTCTGTAGAGGATTCTTGTTCAATGTTCGAGGTGACGTGTGGCTCAGATAACACATGCGTGTTCCTCGGTGGTATGTGAAATAACGACAGTTACCACTATCCCATGTAACGCATAATTGCTCGCACTCGGTGGTGTCACTTACATCAGCAACACGCTCATCAAAAAAATCTGTGAAGCCGGAAGACTGCATTCGAATGAATTGACACTGTGCGACATTCATGGTGAGATCTGAGATAGAAAACACTGGTATGGAATGGTTTTTATTATCATATAAGCATTTCTTATAGCTACTAGAAGCTAGGCGCAACGGAAGACAATGGAAAGAAGAGGTGAGTTTACGGATAGTGTCAAAGCATTAATTCGTCTCACCGTCAGTGAAAATGCACTACAATGCAATAGGTTTGTACTGGAACGTAAAATTCGAACTAACGCTCTGGAAAACAATTGTTTTCATATAAATCTACATCTTCACTACGTTTGAAGAATTTTTTCGTGTTGTGAACGTTTTGAATTGACACATTCAAATGACGGCACTGCGCCACTTTCCTGTTATACAAAGCTGCTCTGCAATGTTTCCTGAAATTTGATGTAAGTTGGAAAGATTAAAACAGTCAGTGATTTTCTCCAACTTTCCAAGAAATGCCTTTTGATACTAAGAATTTTCGAAATAGCTATATCACTGTTCCACCCATCCCGAATGACAACAGTGATTGGGATATTACGTTCAGTCCATCCTTCTTCTAGTGACGTACTAAAGCTTTTAATGTATATATTTTTACACTTTTGTCCCCAAGCCATGGACTGTCATAAATTGACATCAAAGGAATATTTTAGATTGAAAATGAACCCATTTAAACAAGAAGTCAAGCATTTTTCAAGCGAAATTGTTCCTTCAGCGTTGTCTGCAAACTTGCCCTCAATGAGATCCTTGTTTGGAAACCTTTCAAATGCCCATGTTGTACTATCAGAGCATTGTGATGATAACCCTTTAAAAGATTTGATCAGTTTGTTATAACTAAATTTGTCGTCCATTTTTTATCACTGCAGAATTTTCTATATCAGTTTGGAATAAAAATGCAAAAATTTACTTTCATTAACAAAGAAAGATGCTGCGCTGTAAATCACGCTTTCCTGGATGGGCATTTCTGATTCATTCCCTTCTCTCGACTGATCGATAAGCAGGCATACCGGATCATCTTGGATATCTATCACGAAATTTACTGCTGCACATTTCTTTTGCTGAAATTTTTTAATAAATGCTGAAGACGTGAAGTCTTTAGGCGGTGAAATAAAAACTTCCGTTTTAAAGAACTAGAATGCTCTCAACTTCTTGCAGAAAAATCATACTTTGGAACAGTGTTTGAGGCAATCCTGGAAAGCGTTCATTTGCAATTTTCCAATTATTTCACCTTCTATCAGCTGACCTCGTTCGATAATATATGTAATGAACGCACAATATGAAATAAGTCTTCATAAACGCTATATCTTTTTACATATTCAATTTCATCTATAATTCGAGTCAACACTGACTTCACCTCCACTCCGCAATTATCGGAGTTGAAGTCAAAAACTACTCAACCAACAATCGTTCTTTTTTTCGTTTTAGTCTCCCATACCCAACGACATTTCTTTTACTACAACCATTTTTAAGCTTTTGGTTTCTTCGAAGTTATACAATTTTTATCATAATCCTTTTCCACTAATACGTCTAGTCCGTTCATTCCGAACTGCAATCCTCAAATTCTCCTTTTTCATTAAGTCATATACGGAAAGAAAAATCACAAATCCTGATGAATGTTTTGCTACGCCGAAAAGAAAATTGATCAAACAAATTCGAGGCATTCTGATTCATGCAAATATCTCAACTCCTCAACTGTCAATGTAATCAGATTTTTGAAGTTATTCGACATCTACGTTCATATTACTCTTAAGAGAAACCAGAAAAATTTACCGTCAGTGGAGCAAAATAATGTCATCACTTGTTTGGTGCAAATAAAAGATGCAAGAAATAATAATCGATCCATAGAAAAGTCACTACAACCAATTTTTAGTTAACTATTTTTTCAAAACTTTAAAAATTAGAAGAAATCTTCGAAGGCGACATATTCCTAAAGAGATACTTTCACCAAGCAAATGCCACCAAGATGATGTGTATGTTAGCTGAGTTTAGGAAGTAAACTAAATTTTCGAGTTATCGTTTATTTTCAAATTCCTCTCATTATTTGCTTCCTGGTTATTCCTTTTATGATTATATACATACTAAGTAAACAACTTTTTCATAATTCGTTGTTTGTAGCAAATTGTCGACTATGCATTTCAAATTTCAAAAATCAACTCTACCAAAAATGCGCGGTGTATTTTCATTTGTATTCCACCAACCAAATTTTCTGCCACATTCCGATCAAAGTTATTCAGTCAAATTTTATGATATTATACATCTGCCTGCTTCAGTATTTGCAGAACTTCTCATGGTGACTTTAAGAGTTGAAATACTTCAAATCGGCATAACATTTTTAATCGTATGTGACGCATCAATGAAATGCTGATGGGAAGCCAATAAACATACAATTTCACGAAGTTTAAGCTCATTAAATTTTCTCATTCCCAAATATTATTCTCATAGTTCAGCTATATGTTTCAATCCATCTGCTAATCAAATTTCGGTATTAAGTTGGTAGATGAAAAAATAGTAGAAGAGTGGATGAATTTTGTTGAACCTCAATGTCAAATGAAGTCATATTAACAGAGCCTCATCAGAGCAGTACGATAATGTAGTGAGATTTGCACTGATCAATCAAAACATTAAAACGTGTAAAATTAAATAACAACAACCAACAGGAGGAAGGCAAAATTTGAATGCAACATCCGAAAGAGTAGGGTAACACGACACAGCAAGCACATCTGCGTGTCTTTCCTATAACTGGGTAGCAATTGCAAAAGAAGTGCCGGAGAGGCGATTTTATTCATCCCTCATATATTTCAATCCCTCGGCTCAATTGTAGTAGTCAGTCACTCATTTCCACGATGCAATTAGGTCATGGCCCGTATTACGTTTCGTTTTTTCCTGTCTCTGGATTTTCTACTCATTGTCCTGTTCAACACCTTTGATTACTTACTGCTCCCACACATGTACAACAATTATTTGACAAACAAGATTGTTCAAACAAAAATATTTGTCGGTCTTTTTTATGAATTTTTGAAAAACACTACGATTCGTATTTTATGAATAAATATGAATCAACCATCGCTGTAAGATTTGTTTGACTTATTTGGAATAGAATAAATGAAACTTGGAAATAAGAACGATATCACTAACATTATATTATAAGTCTGTGATCAAAAGATTTATATTTATACAAAATTTATGCAAAGGAATCTAGAAAACTTACTCAAAAAGTGTAAATCTACACTGGTCAAAGAAATTGAATTAAGTAAAATAAACCAAGTAATTAACTGAAGGAAGTTTATTAAGTCAAATAACTAGATCAAGTAAACCTAAAAACAAGAAATTCATCTAACAGACGAATTATGGCTTCATATTAACATGCCATGCAACACGAGACTTTTCTTTTTTCTGACTGTTGAAAGACCGATGCGGAAGCCACTTGTAGTGACGAGACAGAAGTCAAAACTCCAAAAACGAGAACCCATTTCTGATATGGTCATATCGAGCCCTTTATTTAAAAGGACATAAATCGGTCAAGGACATGTTCATCGAAGTGGTGGTTCATTGCTATGTCACTCCTTTTCTTATTTATGGATAAGTAGGGCCGAACTGCCTGTACCAACTGCATCAGTTGCATAACATGTTTCCAAACAAATTACCATATTCGATCTTTTAAGGACACTGTCACTTTTTCATGGAAAACATCTAGCTAAAAAATGTAGAAAACATACGCCTTATTTCTTGTCGTTTCATCACCAAATCTATTTTTAACACTGATGTCCTATTGCTTGCTCTACCGTCGACATCTTCAGATATCTTACGACAAGGGAGGAGAGAAATCGGCTATCAAATTTGAACTGTAACTTTACAGAACGACTCCAAACTTATTTCTCAGTTCCCTCGTCCCTATAAACTTGTTTGACTGCAAAATGTTTATTGCCACAGCCATCATTTAAAATATTGGTTGTCGTAATCGTTTTATAGCGTGATACTGATAAAGCATTAAAACGGAAATGAAAAGCTATCAAGCAGAAAAAAATGTGCAAATCTCAATAAACATCGTTATATCAATTTTCAAAAAGTCAAATATGCGGTATTTGGAGATGATAGGTAACTACGTTGAAAATTTATTTTTTACATCGTTTTGCAAAAGGGATTCTCAAAAAAGCATTAAATTCTAAAAAAAATTTCGAAGGAACAAACACAAGGACTGAAATGTTTGCACGTTGGAAAATGCAATGAACGGGACTCAAATTTTTAAAGTTGGCAATTTCATCATGCATTCCAACACTATAAAAATGAGGATTCATATCCAAACTTTCGAAACTGAAGCTTTTTGACGAATGGCCCCAAATGTTATTTATATATGCGATCAAGAAAAAAGAAGTTTATTTTCTTTCTAATGTTATAATGTTATAAAGCGTAAGCAAAAGTAAATAGACATGTCTTCGCACTGCACAAAACAATATAACTCATTTTAGCTTAAATCATGAATAAGAAAAAAATCATAACGCAACGCTTTTACCACAATGAGCTTCCCGAATATCCTCAATCAGACCTATTCTTGAGCTTCGCTTTTCTTCACGAGCAATATCACGATAACTTGCTTCCATGTGACGATCATCAATCATTCGTTCTCTTAACTTCCAACGATTTTTGTCATAGCGTGGATTTATCAACCTTAACATAACAGTTGGGAACAGGCATTTAAAAAGGAATAGAATAAGGTCTCAAAAATCGCATTTCATACATAATCAAAAATGCTAATGTAAAAAGTACCGCAATGTTTCTTCTAAATCGCCCCGTTTTAGATGTTCATCGAATTCGCTATCATCAATGAAATCATCCATTTCACTATCATACTCTTCATCATCAACATCCTCATCAAATTCATCATCTCTCAGGCGACGAAGTCTAAATACAAGCATATTTGCAGAGTAGGTTAGTTCATGCATAAGCTGTAATGAAAAGAAAGATACTCTTCCAAACGACGTTGTTCTTTTAGATGTAAATGTTTGTGAGCTTTGAAATGAGCAGCTGCTTTATTCTGTGACATCATTTGTACTGATGGATCATGCCCCCGACCGTCAGCTCTTGCAACATTTTGTTCACTAGTTCTCCTAGGTTTTCTGGAAAAAAAATTTTCGTTAAAGTAGAAATTACTGTAAAATAATTCAGTACATAATATTTGTTCACACAAAAGTTTTTTTTTTGTAGACCTCAAAAGTCACGCACAACAAAAAAGACTAATTCTAAGAATACCAGATCCAATTATTAATTCACCTTCCCCTCGCATTTTAAGTTATACACAGTGTCTAGCAGTAGAAATAATCATTCCAAATAAGACTTAAACCAACTACGTAATATTTTTACCTTGCTTCTATGTCATTAATAGATTCTTTCGCACTAGTTTTCGCTACATTTGATGGATTACCACTAGTTTTAACACTCATCTGAGATTGCTCTGGATGAGGTGCTTGATATCTGAAACAATCAATTTGAAATGAACTAGCTTGTACGATAATGATATCAGGACATAGCCAACATTCTCGAGATCAATATTAATTCAACGAACCTAATATCTCCTGGAAGATACCGCCGTGACGGGGCCGCAAAGGTCGATCCAGACGGCACAGATTGTGATACCTTCTGTTCTTTAGTGTGACTACTTTGAATACCATTTATCATCCCCTTTGTAGCATTAAAACTAAATATGAGACATAATGGAATGAATTTTTTGTGTACCTCGATTCAATAATCAAAAAAAAAAAAACCTCCGTTGTATGGTAGCAGCTTTTCCACTGTTTTCACTTGCTGGCTTTGATTTGTTCTCGTGAAATTTCATTTTCCTAATGTCTCGCAGAGGCTCATTGCGTGTTTGCTTTTTCGCAACAGATGCAACAGCAAGCGGTGGCGGGCTCGGAGATGTTTTACCATTCTGGATTGCTTCTGCCTGAAATACAATTACATATTTCTGGAATGTTAGGGTCTTTATTTTTTCAGAAAAGCAATAAATATAAGAAAATAAATGAAATTTAAAGACTGGATCTGAAAAACACTCATAAGATTTTAATCATTCTGCTAAATATCGAAGTATAAAATTATTTATAATAAATTTCACTCACTTTCTTCATTAGGGAGAGGAAATTTGACTCCGACGGAGGAAAGCGACGCTTAATTGCAGTCTTCGTTTCAATTTTTCTCGATTTACCTTCCAACGCACATGATGTGGAAGGACCTGGAGAATCTTCTTTCCTGAAACATGGAAGCACTTTGAGAATTTGGTATATAACACTAAGTATGAAAGATGCAAATAAAATAAACTCACATCAAATGTCTCAAACTATTCGTTTTGTTAATGGCGACTCTACAAAGACCATTTCTACAAGATTCTACACTTGCCACTTTTTCAACGATCTTCTTCCGTTCTAAAGCCTTCGCGACGCTTCCACGCAATTCACTGTTCAGACGATCAGTTTCTTCCTACAACACATTATAACAATGAAAGCAACTTTATGAAGAAATAATGATTTCATAAATCATACCTACCAGCACTAATAAAAATTTAACTGTATGCATGAAAAAGTTTTTAATCTCAGTTGCAATTTTTTGCTTTTTGATTCATTATTTGCAAAAATGATATATAAATACTATGCGATTACAAATACCGCTGTCTTTATGGTCTCAGAACCACAAAAATTTTCAACAACCAAATGATTTAAATGGTTTTATGACAAGAATAATAGACTTCATCCACAGCAGATGCACGCTTATACAGTTTTCGTTACTATCATAAAAAGATGTGTTGTTTAAATGCCCGGAGAGCCGTTACGTTGCCCTATGTAGGAAACAGCCAACATATGCTTTTATCAACAACACAGTAAAATAAAACATAAAGTAACCTTCTCTTTAATTTGCTGTTTTTCCAGATGTTCTTCATGTTCACGATCATTACCATATTTTTTTTGTAATTCAATTGGAGTGCTGCCAAACTGCTTAGCAAGCCTTTTATTTGCCTAAATATTAGGATAAAAAATGAAGCAATTTTATTTTAAAAAAAGTACGAACCCCACTGCCAAAACATGACAATTAATTAGTAGCGTATAAATCACCATATCAAAGGAATTTCCTGGAAGTCCCTCAAGATAAAAACTCCAACCTTTCCACCATAACTTTGCAACCTTAATTTTATGAGTTTCTCTTTCTGTTTCTTTTGCTGAGTTAATACTTTCCGTTTTTCCTCTTCCCTTCTTTTTAGAAATAATGCTATTCTGCTCCTATCGACAGCCGCATCATCTTTCGTTTTTTTCTTCGGAATGACGAACTGAAAATTCAGTTTAAGTAAAGTAAACTAATTTACCCCTGTATACATGTGTATCAAAGAATTCCTACAGCATTTTAAATCACATTGCAATCTATACTAAGCAGTATTATTATTTAGTTAAATTAACACGACAAAAGAACGTATGATTATGCAGATGACTACTAGTAAATGTTTGAAAAAGTGAAGACGAAGAGGATAATAAGGTTTTCAAAAACTCATCATTTACCAAAGATTGCTAGGATTAATCCCATAATCCAGAAAATTTAACAAGGTGTGAGAGTAAACTTGAAACTTAGAAAAAAAACCTAATGAGAGTGAATTAGGATTTCTGGCATCGTGTAAACGAAGGTGGGATAGAAACTGTTTGGGCTACACTCGTGTCAGCACATGGGAATATGTTGCACGAAATAAATAGTGAGTTCAAGAAAAGAAGATTCGAGTGAATGAAAATTCATAATTCATTCTATTTAAGTGGCCTTTCCACTTTCCAAAATATCATTTCTTTCCTTCAACGCAAAACCTTAAAATCCTGAAAATAAAAAGCGGAGACCTCGTTAAGTAAAACGACATAATTGCCTCCTTCAGCAAGACTTCATTCTTCCGCAGAAATCTTGCTATGAAGTTAAAACTCTCAAAAAATCCAGTAAATACTATTCTACTCTATTTTTGGCGAAGAATAATGTAAAGAAAATAAAAACTGAAAAACAAATAGTCAAATAATAAATAAACTTAAGTACTTTCGGCTTTTCAAGGGGAGGCTTCACAATTTTCGATTGCTTCCGTTCCGCAGCCAACCTTACATTCATACATTTTTTTGTCTTTTGGCGCGCTTCATCGATTCTCTTGATTTCTTTACTAGCATTTTTAGTATTACAGCTTGCCTGTTTTAATATATCGTCGAATATATCCATGACTAACCATTTAGCTGAAAGTATATGTACAGGACTGTTTTCTTTCTGTTCAACCCACTTGCCACGATAACATAGTCCAACCTTCTTACGACAGAAACTTGAAAAGCAGTGCTTTTAGAAATTTATAAACAGAAATCCATAATACAACTAAAGCCCTTACAACAAGACTCGACAAACCCCTACCAAATCCCGACCCTACCACAACAAAACCAACCGCGCCAAACTACAGCGACATTACACCTGACCACTCACTAATTCCTGGTCGTGCTTTATTCGATATGGCGCAGTGCAACAAGCACCTTCCCAAATTTTCAAATTCAATTTTTGATTCTTTCAAAAAAATATTCTTTAAATAAATGTGTTCTAGAAATTTTTCAAATAAACAGATTTTGTTACCAAATGTCCTTCGCACATGCAATTTTTACAATGCAATATGGTATTGACAAATCGCATACACTTTTATATTTTGCTTTGCCGATTTCCGCTCGACCATTACTATTCCACAGGATTTTTCCGTAATGACAAAATTGAAAGACTATGATGCTGTTTACCTAAGGCTTTTAGCGTTTTCCGCTTTAGAACACAGAGGAATTATTATGAACGACCTAAATGACTTGACGGGAAGAAGGATGGACGAATCACGGCAGCAGTCTCGTTTACAATGGTGAAGTACCGATTGATTTACAAACAATAAAACAAATTTCACAGCTAATGATGGCTGTTAATTCGATTGTTTAGTTGGATCTAGTTGCATCAAAGACAAGTACGTAAATTCTAAAACATCTTGTCTTAGGTGTACCAGTATCCAATGATATCCACGTACTTTAATAGTTGTATTATGACGAAATTGTACTAGTAGAGGAAATGCTTTTTCTGCGGAATTTCTGGAAATTTTTGAAATTTTAGAAACGTAGGAAGTGGAAGTTATAAGTTTCTATTTTAGCAGCATAATTTGAAACGTATGACATTCGTAACGGATTATAAGAATTATTCAACGCCAGCGAATACTTGATCCTTGAGCGTGCTGCTTATACGGTCAGCTTTATCCTATTGAGAAATGGCACATCTACCCCTAATGTTCGTCCGATAAATGACAGAAGGAAGATTGCATTTTGACGGATAATTAACGATATGATCGTACTTCAACTTCTGCTTTATTTCACTTCTGGGTCAAGCACACTTTTTTTTAAACTATCCTTCCATACAAAAGTAGAATATATTTATAAAATGCTAGAATCATATTTGGTTAAAAAATGGCTCACGATGACCCGTAATCGGTCTGGGTCGATTTTCCAAAAGGATAATTTCTTGATGCACCTCAGCACACTTTTCTTGGATAACATGCAGAAGTTGGTCAAGTTTCAGGAAATTCAGCAACTTTGTGCACGAATGACATGGATCCATCAGCATGCCGAAAAGCTAAACAAATTTTGGAATCATATTTGATCTAAAAATGACGCAACACAAACTTCGAGCAGGTTGCTTTAAAAAGAAGTAAATGCAAATTTGTATAGTTAGATGTCAGGTGCAAATATATTCCAATTTTTTCCACCAATAATTAAATATTTTTTGTACTTTTTTTGTATTTTTTGTACAATTTTGAAGGACAAAGATTATTTGGTGAAGCATTTCTTTTACCAGTTAAATTAGGAAAATTGTTCCAAACCTGATGCTGATGGCAACAATATATAGGAAGCAATTCGTTATTTCAATTTTCCGAAAATTTTCCGGCCAAATTTGAGAACTGCCTTGATGAGTTTGCCATTGATAAACGCGTCTGTCTTTTCCAAAGACAACTTTTTGCCTTAAATCTATTTATCAATCCAAATCGTTATCTATGGCATAAGCTAATTAATGGAAATATACAAGCAAGAGTAATAATTTTTGCGTGTACGTTTATATTTCTGTAATTGTACATTAATTATGTGCTGATTATAACAGTTTTTTACTTGCTGTTAAAAATTAACCCTAATTCGACAATGGGTTTGGTACTATCACTAAAGTTCGTACTTTTATCCTGTTGGAAAACATCTGATTAGCCAATTCTGCTGCAGACGGATTGCATAAAAATATTCTGACTGATATTTACTGAGATGATGCATGGCAAAAACTTGAAAAGCAATTTTTTGCTTATCGACTGTACGTTGACGACCGCGATAATTCGCGAATAAGAAGCAAAATTTAGTGTTTATCATGATGTTTACTGTTATCAGTCTTTACTATTATTTTTTTTAAATAAAGATTGAATTCCGACTGTACTGAGCGCAACTACAAAAATATTACTACAAAGTTTTAGAGATGTTTCACGCATGCTGATAATTAATATTGGAAAGTCAGTAAACGCATATCAGAATTTTCCTTCTCAAAACTGAATTTATGACATTCTGAGATAAATACGTATCGGAAAAATAATTACACGATATACCTCGTTGTAGAAAAGTTTGATGTCTTTTGCCAACTTTTTTTTCTCTTCATATTGCGATGAAAGCGTAAGATGAGGCGACTGAAATGGAATAAACGAAAAAAATAAGACATCTCTGATCGATATGAAGTGGTTTATAAGTGCTGAATAAACGTCGATTCAATTTGATTAATTGTCGCAAGATAATATTGCAAGATTCCTAACGTATTCGATCCAAAAAATGACTTCGTTTAGTTCTGGTTTGCGATAAATTATTTGTTGAATATAATTGAGAAAATCAATAGCTATGGCTAATTTTAGATGCTTACAACTGCATATATCATTTCTACTTTGGCCTGACAATATTACACTCAAAAATCTAATTTTGTTAGTCAAAAATATGAATTCCGCTAAGTGTACTGTTTATCAGAATTGATTTATATGTGAACATTTTCATCATTTATTTTCCTCTAGTCTTAGCTGACGATAAATGGCTAGACCCTTTTCGAGATTTTGCGGTAAGAATTGATTCTTTCAAAAGGGGTGATAAGAAAGAATGGTTTGAAATTAATTAATACCGTTTTCCAATTTCCCTCGGAGCCTAGTTTAATGACATAGGAAAGAGAGAAGTTTATTTGATATCTCTCAATGAAATGTAAAAACAATGAAACAAAGATAGATAGTAGGAGGAAAGAAACAGAGGGTAATATAAGAGTTTTGTTTACCTATAGGCTAGACAATCATCGGTCTGGAATAACTGGAGTTAAGAGGATACAAACCTTCCGAAGAGCATTTTCATCATCCACTTCGTGTATTTTAATCTGTAGTACCGAATAGAAATTTCATGATTGTCCTCTAGCAACTGAACTCCAGCACTAATTGTGTAAGGAATCTAGTCATGAGATTTTAACTGCGCCTTTGTTATTTATCTCCTCTTTCATTTTAACTATTCCAGTTTGCCTTCTCGCGACGCATTGCAGAGTACTGCAAATCATCTTGCATTGAAAAGGACCAAACTAATTACGGTTACTAATTGTTGCTTGTGATTTTTAATAATAATTGTTTTATCGTCTAATCACTGTCTGCTACGTTTCATATCCAACCTTGGATTGACCCTATATGGAATTGAAAAACCATTAGGAAGTTTGAACATAGAAAGATATAGTTTTGAGAAACTGGAGAACTTTTGATAAACTTATCGTTAGGCGGATAAATAGAAAATATCAGATCCAGCAAATTAGATAAAACTTGACTTGAACTATATATATATATATATATATATATATATATATATATATTGCACTTTTATGCAAGCTTATTGGTTTAGAGTAAGCTTATTTATCAGACTACACTTAATTTTCATAAGGCTTTAGCCAGTTCAGTTTTGAATTTTAGATCTATCATACAATGCTTCCCACAAATAACAAAGTAATTTGCCGGAAACTGTGTTCCATAAATTTGACAACTTATTAAAGCTGTAGTAAAATTCAAAATTTTAATTCAAGACTAAAAAAAATGAAATTTTACAGACTTTCGTCTGCCAAAAAGTCTTATTTCTAAATTTTTTTCTTGACAAGATAAAGATTGGTTGTAATAATTCATTCCATTTTCATACCATAAAATAAAGGTTAGGGATCTTCTCATTACTCTAATTTTTTAATTAAGTCCCCTGGATAAATCGTTTTTTCTTACTGAACATCAATTCAAATTCTATTTTTGCTTAAAATTTTTTAAAATTAATTTCAAGTTTACAAGATGGAACTGTTACTGCCTCGTTGATTGCGCCAAGTTTCTGCACAATAAATGCAATACTTCGTTGGTGTAGAAATGATTCTTCGATTAGCAATTAAAGAAAAGGGTTAAATCAACTTCACAGTTCTTCCTACGATTACATGTTCAATTATAAGCCAATTTTCTCGTTAAGCTCGGTTGAACCTTTCTTCTTAATTGCTAAGACCAGAATTTGTCGCAAAACTCGCCATGTGATTTAAGCTCTCTGAAATTCATCACCAACCGCACTCCCTCTTATATTCTTACATATTTTATATAAAAACATTTTTTTTTGCTCTTAACCATATTTTACATTTCCGTTCTGAATTACTGATATTTAAGTAAGCGTTTTAGTGCACGTCGCTTACTCCATTGTTTTTACACTCAAAATATCGTCCTCTTTCCTGGCTCCATTTTATCATTTTAGCTTTGTCTTTTTTCACTTTTGTTCACATTTTCTGCAATTATTTTTCAGTTAACAAACCATGTATTTTTCGTTTTTTCTGTTGTGGCACATGAAAACTGTGTGTTCAGGCCTTCTGGAAGCGTCCCTAATCCTAATATCACCTAACTTCATTCCAACAATATTCATCATTTTTAACAGTTCTAAACTGTGAATTTATGGAAAATAGGATAAAAGTACAAAAAATATTGATATTATCCTTTGTCATATAAGTTACTTGTGAACTGTATTCTATTTTATTAAACTGAATTAATTCGCTGCCAATTTTATATAAAAACATTTTCTTTGCTTCAAAAAAAACTTTTACCGAAGTAAATTTTAGTAAAAATATTTAAAGGACCGTCAAAAAAAATTTTTTTTATAATCAAATTTAAGGAACATACATTGGCATTTACTTTATAAGAGCTTATTTTATTTTTTTATTTGGAAGTTTTAGGACAGTAGCAATTTAGATGGATTAGACTATATCACCAGAGGATTCACATTTTGTGAGCTTTACTACCTTTTCTTGTAGGATTTAGTTTTTATAATTTTTGGACTCCAATATTAGCATCGTGGTAGTGTTACAACACAATAAAGACTGCTACAAGTTTCGATAACAGGAAATGTGAAAGTTTTTTAAACCACAAACTGTGATTTGAACTTTTGTTTTTAGTTCAGTAGAATTAAGTTTAGATACCAGGGCTCGATGATACAAAGTTGTTGAAAATAATAAATCTGAACTAGAAAAGAAAAGAGTATATATCCATTGCGATGATACTAATATGCAGCGGACAAGAGCGAATTTTTAAAAATTCTTTTCTATTTGTAAGAATGTTCAACTAAACCACTACGCTTTTTTCTGAGAAAGCAAAAATGTTTTTGGATGAGAGAGAATGACAAATATCCATTCCTCAAATTATCTTCGCAATTTACCTTGGAGATATTTTCAACCCTTCGTAAACTCGAATAATTCTGCCCATATTAACAACTGTTCTTATCCAGGCAAAATCTTAAGAGTCAAAACAATTACTGGAAAAGCAGTGAGAGGATAAAATTTGATTGTTTAAGAACGACGACCAATCACTCATAGCTTCTTCCCCTTTTCGTTTATTATCAAGTGGAAAAAGAAAGTTAAACTGGTAAAGTAATTAGAGCGATATACTCTTTCATTTGCATAATTATGGCTTTACTGTCATTTAGAACTGATAACAGCTGTATAAAAAGGTGTGCTTTTAAGTGAACTGAAAAAAAAGATTACTTGGATAAGGATTCGATTGACTGTCCTTGAGAAATGACTTCGATAATTCAATTAGTAAATATACAAGACTATGGAGGGATATGTGCAAAATTAGGTACAGAACTTGCAACCTGGAGAATGCACGTCTTTTGAAATATTACTGTTACCTAGTTATCGAGCTTACTTCTGTAAAGATGGACAGCAAGGCTGTTTTTCTTGACACTTTCACTGATTATAATTTTGTTCTAAGAGTGCTATCATAGGAACTTCTCTATTACTGAAGTAACAAAACAGCTAAATTTCTAACAGTCAAACCAGCACTCGAAGAAATGACGAGCACTTAGCAGTAACCCTCGTGTTTTAGTTTCATCCATAGAAGCTAACAATCTAAAAGCTCAGCTTCTGATTTCAGCTTTTCTGTATAAGGTTGAAATTTCTTGCAAGAGAGTTACAACAACTGCATTAACAGCTAAGTATTAACAGTCAAATATTTGTATTTTCATTCTTTACCACCTGAAAAACTTGTTTGTTTTCTTTTGCAGCTTACATCTACCTCTCATTTTATTTTTATGAATGTCTGGTTTTTTCTTTATTAAAGATTAATTTTTCATAGAGTGTGATCAGCTACCTGACCCGTCTTGAAACATGGACCAAGGAGTCTAGTGTATACGCAAATTATTGGGTGGTAAACCTAATTTCAAAAAGCATAATGAAAATAGAAATTATCTTTAGGTATAACTGATGTTTGGACTTGGTTACTTTTCTCTTGTCTTAAATCTTATCTGACAAAATTTTAACTGAATTTTAGCAAATTCGAAAGATCAAACTAGTCGAAGATTACTGTCCTTCAGCATTCTAATGCTGGAGACTTCCTGTCTCAGAGATAAGCAGCTCTTACTGACCAATAGCAGTTTGGATGATTTCTTGCAACATTATATGTTTCCCGTGCAATTCATACTTGGTGTGGCCGGCAATTCTATCAATCTCATCGTATTACTCAGCAAAGGGATGCGTTCAAAGGTTTATTCCTTCTTCTCTTATTACCTGTATGCTTGCATAAAACTTTTCACTTTACGCGTTTTCCAATATTTGATATGAATTCAAAGATACACGCTTATTTCCTTTGCTTCATTTTGCAATGGCAGACAATATTTTTAGACAAATTCATTGCTGTCAGCAATGGCATTTGCGGACTTGGCTCTATTATTTTGCATGCTACCGCATTCGTTGGCCTCTTTCGAAATCGCATATCGCAGCAATACATTTCGCTACTTTTACTACGTTAGCAAGCGACAGTTAAATGCGTTCGCAAATTTCTTCTCCACAGCAGCAACTTGGCTCGTTTTTTTGTCAAATTTTTCATCTTTTATTCCATGACCTATTAAACTATGAGATATGCACATAAGTCGAACTTACTGCTCCATTCATGCGAGCTGAAGAAAGCTTTTTCATTCTTTCTGACTGTGCAAACATCAAAGATTCGATTGAAAATAGATATAATATAGCTACCAATAAAGTTTATTCCTTTACTTTGCTTTTATCTTTGTCTTATATTAGTTTACAGGCAATGTGTCTTTTATAAGATTTGCAAATTGACGTCGATTATCCGAAATGGAGTGCTAAACATAAAATCAAATGCTAATTTATTATTTACAATGCCAAAACATCCACGTAATGTTTTGGCATTGTTAATAATTTTATCAGCATCTAATTTTCAGGCTCGTACTTACGGTATCTGTGGAACGATTTATTGGTATTCGCTCACCGGTTCATGCGCACTTTAAATGGAAAGAAAAAGGTGTCGTACTTATTATTGTGCCGATATTCATTGGCGCATTCCTCATCACATTTTATCATCATATTGCTTACAAGTACAGTATATATACAGTATGCAATGGCACTCAATTAAAGGGTAATGTCAGGCCGGTTTGTTTTTTGTTATTATATTCACCTTTGTTTTCAATTATCAGAGCTGGCAAATTATACTGGATTTAAGTTACAAGTATTTTGATGAATTTTTCATTATATTCAATGTGCGTGTCTGCTGCTAATAGCTGATAACGGATATATATGAGAAATAATCCGTTTATCAGCTTCTTGACACATTTCACAATAATATCAACAGAACCAGATTTCCTCGTTTAAAACTTTCCAGTCGTATGTTTATCAAGTCTCAAACTTTAAATTTATTGAGATAATGAAAGACGATGTAAATTGCAGATAGATTATAACTGGACTGGAAATAAACTGTATGGTAATGTTCTGACAAAGTATATTTATTATGGAAAGTATTTACAACTGATAACAGTTATCTTAGTGCCCATTGTTGCCGTTGCATTCCTCAACGTATCACTCATTTGTCTGATGCGTAATCGTGTCGTAACACAACGAAATCGTACTGCCAGTAATAATAGTGATTATAGGTTTAGTTTCTTGCTATATTTCTGGATGAAAAAGAATTCAAGAAAGGAAGACGAAGAAGGATAGAAAGAGAAGGAGAGATTACGTTTGAATGTATCATGTTGGATAAAGGAGAATGAAGGAAAAAACTGTCTCCCGGGTTCTATTTTTTTTTAATTTCAAAATAAATTCAAACATAAATATCCACCATTGCAGTATGCTACGAAATTGTAACGATACTGGAATAATGCAACGACAAGAAAGAAAAGTAACTGTTACCGTATTAGCAATTGTAACCTGTTTTACTGTAACCCATGTAAGCTTCCAAACTTTTATCTCTTCCTATATTTAATTTAGATTTAATAAATATTCGTTTACATATCAACTATTTGGCTTACTGCCTTAACAATTGGTATATTGAACCAATCTAGAAAGTCAAGTAATTCCAAGTCAGTTTTTCCCGACTGCGAGGAAAGAATCAAAAACATGGAACATTTTTAGTAAAATCAGTTATTGAAGGCTGTGTGCATTTTAGGCACCGTCATTGATACCTTTCGTTTGGGAAACATTTGGCATATCTAAAGAGAACCCACGACCTTTTTTAGCAACAGTTAGCATTGCTAATTCATTGCTTATCACCGGAAAAGTTCTTAACTTTGTGTTATTTTGCTCAAGCTCAGTGCATTTTCGTCGCCGTCTTATGCACATATTACTTTCCCACTTTGTAAGTGTTTCGCTTCACTAAATGCTGTTTTCTACTTTCTTTTACACCCAATTTTGTAAAATGAATAACTACTTCACATGCACCCAAGCATCTCTTTGAAACGATAAGAGTAAAATTTTGCCGTCATTGGAAAGCTAGGAAATACATGCAGAGAATTTAGATGAGGTTGTCCGAAAACAGAAAATCGAAAAAAGCAACATCACAACTCAAAAATTCCGCACCTGCATCTCAGGTGCGAAAGGCGAGCACATCCCTCAGTCGGCGCTCAATTCAATGGCAGGAGTCAGCAGAAAGTAAATTTTTGCGTGAAGGAAACAACTGAAGCATGCCACTATTCTTTCTATGCTCTCAACACCTTACTCACTAATTGTATGGATAAAAATGGAAATTTCTCAGAAATTTGTAAACGAACGAAATACAATTCTTGCAGGATGCATTTAAACACAGTTACTACTTTCTGTCAGAATTTCAGCAATCATAAGGACCACAATGAAATTACATTGCTTGAAAATAAATCGCTTTTTTTCCTTTTACTTTTTCCTGTATGACATTGTTATGTTCAATCAAATTAAACTCAACCGAATTACTTCAAATATTCGAATGCTTATGTGTTGACAGTATCATGTTGTTGTTTGATCTCATTTATATATATATATATATATATATGATTTTTAATAAAATATATTCAATATGGTTATAGATGGATCTTTGTACCATATCGGAAATATCACCCAAAACAAACGGACACTATTTAGTAGGAACGAGACAAAGAACAATTTAATATTTATGCTTTTTCATCATTCAGAATTTATATTTCAAAAAATATTCATTAATTTACGTAATATTGAGCTAATCTAGCGCTCAAATCAAACTCCGTAGAATCCGTCAATTTCGAAATTTTAAAACTCATTGGAGGTGGTACATACGGTGCTTGTTTTGGTATATTTACAATAAAAAATTCATGCTGTAAAGCTATTTCTGCTGAATAACGTTCCTCAGCTGAGTATACGATGAGCTTCTGCAGTAGGGAAAGACATGTTTCAGAAGCCAGTGGCACTGAAAATTGAAATTTTAAGGTACTCGAACTTTAAACTTAAAGTAACAATTCCAGGAAAGTATCAAATGGAGTTTGGTTGGTATGATTGGATAGAACACTTACGTGGAAATCTATGAGAAAAATTAAAAATTGTATTCAGAATGCGATATAGAAGTCGTCCAATTTTAACTAAAGCCAATACGTTAAAGAAATACTCGTACTGTTTCGTCCAAACAATTTTTTCATTTTCAACCTGGATCTACTAATCTATTAAATGAAGTGAGAATAAAGATGGAATTACCTATTGATTTCCAGTTGTCCACCGGTTTATTATCCTCAAAAATAATCTGACCACGACTCGGCATAATGTTCCAACCTTTCCAATTTCGTTCACAAGGTGAGCCAAGCACCGATATTAATTTTCCTATTTGTTCGATATCGTTTCTGCCCTGTAATGAGTAATTACTTCATTAACAAATTTTCTAATTATAAATTCAAAAATTCATGAAATGACGACGTTACTGTTTAATCAAACGATGAAGCTTAAAAAATTGAAACGATACAATACCAGCTGTTCTTCTGATGACAGCGCAGTATTTACATTCATTGCAAATAATTCAGTAGGCAGTCCATGTAAGCAAATCTTACTGGAATTTAAGTGCAACATTTTAGTATACATCTTCTTTCTCAAATTCCTTTGGGAGGTATTGCAATCCCATATACAATGTTGTTATAGTGATTTATTAAAATTAAACAATACCGCAAACAGTGGTGCACCATTATAAAATTCAGTAAATATACAGCCACAAGCCCATACGTCTACTTTAGGATTATAAGCTGTCGAACCGAACAATAATTCGGGTGCCCGGTACCATCTTGATGCTACCTGAAGCAGCTACTTGACTTAGATACATCAGTGTAGTAGATTATTGAACTCCTGAATTCTAGGTGTCTAAACACCTAGATTTTTCTCAAAAATTAGTCCAACAGACAAATAGTATTACGAGTTTCCTTCTTTCTCTTATTTTGTTTTATTATCCTCACCTGACAATCGTAATTTCGGTTGGGATCATCCGATACATAAATACAGCACTGTCCAAAATCCGTAATTTTTAGTAGTCCCGTCGATGTAACCAATACATTATCCGGCTTTAAATCCTCCAATCATCATACATATTAATACAACCATACCAAAAAGAACAACTAATTCCTCATTTAGTTTTTCACTTCGGAATTAATAGCTCACTCGGTGCATGATATTAAGGCTGTGCAGATAGTCCAGACCGATAAATAATTGGTACATATAATATCGAGGAATTTCATCATTTAGTGGACGATTGAAATCCTCAATTGCCAACTTCAAACTGGATCCGACATACTCCATCACAAGAGAAATCGTATCCGTATTCACGATCACATCAAATAATTTTACAACCTTAATGAAAGTGATATACTTCCATAACTTTAATAACAGTTACCTTTTAAAGCGGGTAGCAATCATGGAGAAAACTGGAAAAAACTGCTAAGAAATATAATCTCAGAATGTAATAAACAGTTCTTTTGTTTATTCAAGAATAGAGAAGGGTTTCCAAAAAAAAGAAATCTTCCAGCTTCCGAATGATCGAAAAGCTGAGGCTATATCCATGCCGATAAACAAATATTAAGAAACATTTTTGTGGCACGCATTTCGTAGGGCGAATACTTCTCGAACCAATGCAATTTCATTTCGACTATTTCGCTTCAGCGGTATTCGTTTAATAGCTACTTCCTCATGGCTCTGTAAAAAATGCTTCATTATACTATTCGACCACCCAACCACTTTGGATCTTATGTACAAGTTCCCGTTGTTGCTATCCCAATAATCTGAACTAAATCTTCCTGTTCTGAAAACCATCAAGAAAATGAGACAGTAGGAAGACTTACTAAACCTGTAAGAATTTAAAATCATTACGTCTCCTGATAAACTATGAACGATTGAAATCATCAAAAATTATTGCCTTCTGAATTTGGACAACTTAATCTCGCTACTGAACGTTGACTGACAATTCTTGGCTAAGAACCTGCCTGGAAATGAGTTGCTTTCAGGACGATACCAAATGTACCCCGACCAATAACAGAAGTGACATGATAAGAATCATCGTAACCTTCCGATGTGTACAGCCTTGACTCCAACATCGCTTCCTGTTTCTGCAACGCATGAATACAACTGTTCTGTCAGCATGCACAACACCTAAGATGTTTGGATGGCGCTCACGGCAAAACTATCGCTTTCATTACCATAATAGTAGCTTGCCTTTGGATAGCAACCTTTTAAAACAGTTGGAAATATAAACAACTTCCTGAATTACTAGCATCTTGCTGGATGTCTGTCTGAAGTAATAAGCCCTTCCTTTCCCTCTCCAAATCGCTAGTATGTGGATGGCTCTTTTCGCGACAAGGAGAATTACTAAGAACTAAAAAAATCCGATAAAGAGGACTATTAAGAACTCAAAAAAACCCTGCCATAAAGCGGTTCCCAATGCGAAAAGAATGACACCATAATGTACTCAAAAACTTAATTTTCATAGAACATCACCCCACTTCACTCAGAGTAACCATGGTAACACTAACAACTACCGCCCGTCAAGAAAATCAACCTCTTACGCGGTACCTTCTCTACGTTCTTAGCAATGGTAGACTACAAATAACAGTGTGAAATAGAATTTAAAAAAACAACAGTGTTGGTGCATTAAATCTTCAAACACATTCTTGTGTAATATTGGGTTTACAAACTGAGATATGGAACAATTATTAGAATGACTGTTTCGGAAGATGCAGCTTTATAATTTCTGCACATCTCACGCATCATGAATTTGAATTTTATGTGTCTAATGAAGACAAAATCAAATTTTAACACGTAAAGTACGAATATGGAACAATCAATTGGAAGTGTTATATTAAACTTAAATATGTATAAGGACAACAGGATTGGGTACATCAAAATTATTAAAATTCGAAAGCTCAGTTAAAATCAAGCAAGGAAATCTTGGGTATATGAAAATACTATCAGCAGCCGACATACGGACGAAACAGTAGTGCAATCGGTGCCTCGATGACAGAACAACATATCAAGGCTCTCAGAAACGAAGGAGAGCTTCAGAACAGTTGTAACTGAGAAAAATAAGAAACAGTACAGGTACGTACTGCAAATGGTCAATTATATACTTCACATACATAACACAGTCTGGATTTAACAATAAGCAGTTAAGCACCAGCAGCATCCGGGACAACATCTTACATCTGTTTTATGTATAAGAATTAGTCAACCAAGCGACATTTCGTAGGATCACACCAATCCTTGAGTTTTCTTCAAAAAGACTACGTACCATATATACCTGAAAGTGTATTGACTTTTGGCTGACATATATCAAACAACTTCCTATCACCGGAACAAACCATAAATCCGATTTACCTGCACAAAGAAGGCAAAGATCATGACGACTAAGTGCAACACGCTCCAGAAATTTATCATTTCATAACTGCGTTCAATGGCAGTTCGATCAGCCAATTCTATACTTGCATATTGTCTTTGCAATCTTTCAATAGTATTCAAATTATTCTTAACATTCGTTGTCACATTCTGAAAATAGGAAACTACTCCTAAAACAATAACGAAACGCATCAAAAGAAAAAAATCAAGAAAAAAATCAAAATATTTCATCTACAAAATCGGTTAAACCCAAAGGTGGGTTTAACCGATTTTGTAGATGAAATATTTTAACTGATTTTGTAATTGAAATATGAGTACCTGAAAATGGTTAACATGTGTATCCAGTGTATGTAAAACATCTATCCCAACACTGATGTGTTGATCAAAACCTCCAAGAAAGTGACCCTGTGCATCCAAAAGAAATAATTCGAAAAAAACCCGCTTGTCCGATTGAATGCTAAATGTATTATCAAAGCAAAATAGGTAGTCTCCATAACCGGCACTTGCTATACTCAAATCAATCCTAAAATATTAACAATCTTCCAAAACTTTGCAGATAACAATCACGCTCTGTACATCGTCTATTTACCAATGGAAGCTCAGTAATTTTTTCTGCCAGTGCAATTTCTTCTCCCTTAACAAGGAACAAAAATTTCAATGAGTGAACAGATATAATATGAGTAAAGATACTTAAAAATAAGCTATAGTAGCCGATTTACAAAATGAATTTTGGTTAAGCGTTAGCTCAATGTCGAAAAAAAACAGAAACTTGGAAAAAAATAAACACAATAGAAGGTTACGGCAAAACTAAGGATTTTATACCGACTTGTGAACCCCATCAGTATGCTTCAAATCATTGATTAAACGCAGTCCTTTCGGTGATGTGATAGAGAATGTAATGTCAAGCCCACCACCCGCAATGACCTGTAATTAAAATATCGATTATTATATAGCACATGTGTATTATGAATCAAAAGTACGAATTCTCATCAAACAAATTAGTGAAGACATTACCTGAAAATCAACTTCAAATGACTGATATTTTTCATTGGAAATAGTAAAACCGTAACATTCTGTCTTCCCCGCCGGCACGATTACTGTATAATCATATTCGTCTGCTACTGCCAGGTACGTTGATAACAAAAAAGATACAAGATGATGCAGGACCATTACCAAAACATATCTACCTCTCAATAAGTAGAAAATTACTTTTAATTTTGATAAAATCCTCCATCCATTTTTCCTTAAAACTACGAAAAAAATTTTGCTACAAGTTATAATAAAAGTTGCAACGCAAAGTGGGTCATCCGCTGCTATAACACAACAGACTGGAAACAACCACGCCCTCAGTACAGGTAAACTCTAGAATACAAACCGCTCCCAGATACTATTTACATTGATCAAAACCTACCACCATAAATTAAGACCGCAATTCGTGACACACGATATAAAATAAAACAATAATTCAGTGATAAGTTTGTTTGGTATTATGACCTGTGCTTCCAGCTTCTATCTTCACTGGGAAGTATTTCCTTGAAGATTGGATTATCTCTTGGCTTTTTGTAGATAGCGCTTAATATTTCTGCTCGCCGCTACTAACCTCACTACACTCAGCTCGAAATCATATACAAACCTTCAAACCCACATTACATTTCCTACAGCTCACAATTCTGACATCAGTTAACATCCATCTTCAGTTTAATAGAAAAAACCTTCTAGGACACAACAAACTGGTTCCAGATTCACTGAGGTCTAGTTTGAAAAGCAAGTAGAAACGTCTTAAAAACCAACTATACAACAACGGAGGCCAAATACTCATGTCATGCATTTCCTAGCTCCTGTAATTTAACGCAACATTAAAATTTAAATTTTGTGGTCCCTTTTTGATACATATTTTGCGAAATTGAAAACCAAACCTACATCACTTATTCCCGTAGTATAGCCTAAACTGGCGGAAAGTTTTTATGAATAAAACCTCTCGTACATATCGTATAGAGATACAGAAGGAATGTAGATTAGCTGGCTAAAACAAGTACTGTGTTCGAAAACTTGTATAAACATTTTATTTATACTAATAATTCAAAACAATTGGATTTTAACTGCAAAAGAAGAAAACTGCTAAGTACCATTCAATAAACAGCAGATGTAATAGAGATCGAAACTAACTTCGAATAAACTAAAAATAACAAAAAAAAATAGACCAATAAAATATTTGATTCATTTCGAACGTACCAAAGTTATTGGTCACTTATTTTTTACAACAAAATTATGTTTATTTCATCACTTTATCTCTTCTGACTCCTCCTCCTATCCAAAACCAGTAGCTGATAAAGTTCTGCAATTTTACACAAAAATAAACAATATTAAACATGTCTATCATTATACGTATCACAGTTGCCTTCCCATTACAGAGATATAGATCATTTCTATCACATCATAAATTAGTCACATAAAACATTAGTGTGTCAAAAATGTTGCCGCCTTAATAACTGCCCCAACTTCGAATTATCTTCGAACAAACTTCTTATCATATACACCTGGAAAGCAAAATACATCAACATAAAACAACGATAAGCTTCCCTCATTGGAAATAAGAGTTTATAAGCCATACAAAGACCACACAATATAATAAAAATACCTGTAATGAACCAACGATTACCAAAACAACTGAATTCACAAATGACCACAAGGTCACACGCTCAAGATTGGCATTCATTATAGCTCGATCGCGTGCTTCATAAGCTCTCAATAACGACTGATGATATTCGATTTTATTCAGTAGATTTTTAATGTTATTAGATACTTTCTAAAATTAGAGCACATCACTTTCATCCGTCCCCAACAAAAAAAAAGATGTGAAATCACAATTACATGAAAATAAAAGGAACCATGGAAAAACCAGTTCTACGGAAATCAGTGAGCAAGTCACAAACTTTCCACGAGCTGTTCTAATTTTTGCCAATCACAAACGAACACACCTGGAATTTCTGCATTTCGAAACCGAGCCCACTGTATTCCTGCCTTACAGGACCGAATTCCTCAAGCATGTTTGTTTCATCAAAGCTTCCATTTTCATCTAACAAAAAAAGTTCAAAAAATAGAACTTTACGTGTTTGGTAACTAAATGAGTTATCGAAACATAGTTGGTAGTCGCCAGATTCTTTCATCGGAAACCTTCAACATGTTATCATCAGAGAAACCAATGATCGCACTTTTAAAATATTTGAATTACTTTAAAATATTCGATGTTCCCTCCTTATTAGTATCTTTTAAGCTATCATAGTTAAACAAATTCAGTCACGTTCACTTGGACAGTATTATTATTTCATAAAAAAAACCCTTCATAAGTATTGATATAAGAAAATTTTAAAAAGAAAACGCATAAACGGAAATCAGTGACCGATTTATTTGCATAAACGAAACGCAAACCTTACTTATGGCTTCCTTCCACCTTTTTCGTTTCTTGCAGTAAAATTTTCGTTCCGAAAAGCATCATAAAATTGATATTCAAATCACCACCATCAACCACCTAAACTGTAGTATGAATATACCTTATGATTTTTTCCTTTCTCATTTTAATAAAGTTAATTCATCCTACTGACAAGATTTAATGCCACCATGCACAAACATAACCTGACCAAGATGGAAAATGTACCCACAATCATTAGCACTCATATTGGTTATAAAATAAACAATAATTTCATAAATTGTGAGCAAAGAAGGAAAGAAGCTTGCCTGATAATCAATTTCCATAAATTTGTGATGGGTATTATTGACTGTCTGAAAGAAGCAATTATGTTTGCCAGCGTCCACCTCAATTGTGTAAGCATATTCAGCACCAAGGCACATGTGAATGAACAAACTGAGAATGTATAAGATATGAAAATCTGGATTCATCTGAACTGTAACGCGGAACGTATTAGAAAGCAAAGCCTACATCACTTAGGAGCGGCTCTGTCGTGACATTTTCTTACTGATATTTCTTTGAAACAAATGCGCCAACGAACCTAGCAGGTTAAAAGTAGTAACTCTTTTTTGGGGGAAAATACTTTGCAGGAACACGTATAAAAGTCAAGTCTCTTAAAACATTCTGACCCAAACTGACGCACAATTTCCAAATGATGACTTTTTGAAACAATCTTATGCTCCGATAATTTGTTTGTTCTGTGAACTATGAACAAAATATTCAGTACCTGCCATTTATTTTCAACTGTAAGCAGGACCGTAATCCGAAAACCGACCTCGAACCTTATCACATATCAACCCTGTGCAAAGAAACCTAAACATAATAGAGCGGCTTTTTGATAGTGTGGTCTGCAATTTTCTTCTTTGTATTTTACGGTTTATGTAAAACGCGGTGAACACTAGCTGGATGTCGCCTGACAGAAACAATGAGTTTGAGGTGTAGTTGGAGAAGCGATATCGGACAAAGACGACATAAGTAGAGGTGTGACAAACGGACGTAAAGTAATGCAATGTCTGCGCTCATCTACAATCAACTGGTTTTGGTGACGACCGATTACAAATTTCATGGCAAGAGTTTTCAGCTACTTTGGAGCACATTTTATCAAATCGTTTGACATTCCGCACTATGAAATTTGGAAGTTGTGGACATTTCGGGCTACGAAACTTTTACGAAATCGTGAATAACTTGTCGGTAACTCATATTATTGAACTATTGGGCCAGGCTTGTCATCCTTGTTTTAGTCTGCTATTCTAGGTTCCGTCACATTCGAGAAATTAAAGTTGGAGTTGGATTTATTCGCTTGATCTCGAGCTAACTTATGATCTCATCGATGACTACCTTAGGGCGACGAATCGAACCTAAGCCGTCAACAACCAACGTATCTGAAGCTATTCCACTCTTACTCGTTCCTGTTATACGGCAGCCTACAGTAGCAATCCCCACCCAGTTCATTCCACGCACAATTTTTGTTGATGCTCAAAGTCTGCAGGCAAACATGGATTCCAACAGAGAAGGTAAATTATTGTTTTAGATGGATCTGAAATTTAAGGAAAGTCAGACAAAATTAGGCGTTTATTCCAATTATTATCTGGTGAATAAACACTAAGAAGTAGAAGTAAACTAAGAAGTAGATAAGGTTAAGGTACAGTTGTATTACATGTCTTTTGTTTTGAAAAGTGTTCGTCTCGGCGACTCTTATAGTGATAGGTCTCTTTATTCTTTTCAGATCTTGAAGTTACGGTTATCCCCTTTCTATACTAATCAAACTTAAGTCACTACTCTTTTTCTGATCTGGAAGTGTCAGTGCACGTGTGCAAATCTTCTATGATTTGAATTTATTTTTTTATTTTGGTTCTCATACTTTATTTAAAATATACGTACTTGGAATTGTTTTGGGAATTTGCACATACACATCCATAAACTTAGAATCTTCATTGCTCGTATTTAACTTATTACCTCCTTAACATCGGTTTTTATATATTCTTTTGACTTTGTCATTTCAATTTTTTTTAGCATTGTAGTTTTATTTTCTAGAAGTATTCCACACATTCATATTCATTTTGACATTTCAATCCCATTCGTCTCATTCACTTAGATTCCGGTCTGTGTTATTCCTTCAATTGTCTTTTCTACCATACTTCTTGTAGTCATGTCTTTGGGATTCATTCAAATTAAGTGGGAATGTTGTATGATCCTTTACTATCTCCTAGTGAAGAATGTTGTAATGTTAACACACTCTACAGAAAAATTTGCTATCCGACGAACAAGGACTCATTAGCTCTGTTAAAACCATAATAACATTAAATAAAGCATGCTAAAGTGCAAAACAAGAGCATTCCAAAGCTCCGAATGACCTGGAACCATATTGAAACCATCTCGAATATTATATTTGATGCTCTTTTGACAGTTCGTCAGCCCAGGAGGACCTAACACACTATTACATGCATTTCTTTTTAGCTTTTGCGTACTTCAGAATTAGGATCACCTCTTCCTTTTTTCCTAGGGACTTTGTGTGCTCTTTGACCTTTCCAGCTTTCAGTCAATCTTCTTTCGATCTCTAATTTTGGAACAAATTTTGTCATTAATGGAAGTGGAAATCAATTTTGTTTGCTGCTGTAATAGTAAGGAATTTTACTTGCAGATAGGTTTTGATGTAGCAGCTGTTAGAGACCAAAATTAATGTTGATGCCATGTGCAAGATTATTTGGACCAGCAGAATGCTTTGTTGTTTTCTTTCTTGTATCATTAATCCCTTTTCATTGCCCTTCAGTATCCGTTTCTGTTCGTTTTTAAAAAGTTTCAAGTTTGATATGTTTTTCCTGAATTAAAATCCAAAATTCACGTTCCATATCTGTCACTACCACAAAAATAGATATGTAATATATATATATATATATATATTACATTGTATTACATCCTACTTAAAGACCCATTATATCGTTTTTGTTGGTAATACTCAATTTTATAAATTAGGGCTGTCAACAACAGCAATAAGCAATAGTTTCTATCAATTTAGATTAAATTTTCAGTGTCTCTGTGTCTGCCCCGCCTAGTCCCTTGCCACTCTCTTTTTGCCGAAAAAAAATACTTCCGATCATATGGCGTTCTCTGAATATTCAACAAACAGGCAATATGAAACAGCTACTAATACTATCAATCTTCATGTTTCACCTGGAAAGAATACACTGTATATATATATATATATATATATATATATGATGGGAAAGATGTTCCACGTGGATTGCATGCACTTTAAATCTATTAAATGCAAAGAAATATTTGTATTTCATTTTCTTTTTTGATTTGTATAGATACTTGTATGCGTGTGTGTGTGTATGTCTGTGTGACTGTATGCCCCTGAATGTTTGTCAGGTTAAATGCGCTTACGCTTCTATTTCATTCTAATCACCAATAATGATTCATCTTCATGGAAGCCGGAAATGAGGATTATCGCCAAGGAAAGTAAAGACTGATGTTTTATCTGTTCTAGTTTATCTGAAGTCTTTTTCAAAAAACGGGGTGGGAAAAATGTAGCTGTTTTCTGTAAGATATGTTCCATTTCCACTTCATTTTACGTGGTATGCGTCTATCAGACAAAGATTTACGCCGAACATTATCGGAACTCTATTTTATCTTTTCATTTCCATTTACCATTTATTGTTTAATTGTAGGACTCTCTCACTCTAGGAAGTGCTTTTCCTTCTTGGATCTTGTTCGATTAAACTGATGTCTATACGTTATCTCTTGCGCGAATATCCACAGTTGTTATACCTTGAAAATTCGTTAGATGGCAAAGTGACACGTACGTCTTCACTTCACTTAATGTAGAACTTTAGTTAACAGTATTTAATTTTTCCTTCTTTACTCATTTTTCAAATTATTCATTAATATTCATTGATAACAGTTAACACTGTTGAGAGCAATGACTGTATTAAGTGCAACAAAAAGTAGCTTTACAGTTCTTCGAATGAAATTAGGATGTCGCCTAGCACAGGGATATCTTATACATTGTGGCATTCTTCCAGGTAATTCGATCTCTTGTTTGTATTGCTTTCGTTTTTTTTGGTTTTGACTGCGATACAGCAGTAGCACTTTTTAGATAACCGGAAAACTGATGAAGAAAGAGAGTTACAGTTTTCCGTGCAGATAAAGTTAAAGATTGGACCTAAAGGTTTCCCTGAAGAGATGGAGCTTTCGAAAACCAGTTTGTAACCATCTTGCACTGTTCAGTTTGTATAGGTACCGTTCATCAATTTGTACAAATCACTTGCACTAATTTTTACGTTGGTTGTGTTACGAAAGATCAAATAGCATTCACGACCCCTTTTTTATCGCCCTATTCCAATCGCCTTTATGATACATGAACCTTAGTGTGTATTTTTTACGATGCATTACCACTGTGGCATTTATAGCTTACGAATTTTGATAAATGGTGGGCTTTTCGATCTTAGAGTGATGTTATTTTTGGGAACAGAATAAGCGTGAGGTGGTGTCCTTGTATTTCGTTAACAAGAGCTCGGTTTTTCTTTGGTATTCGCTACCAAAATGACCTATAATAAATAAGTGGAAGGGATGCATGTCTTTATCGTTCTCAAATCCCAACCATTTTATTATCATCAACGTTTTTCCGGTGGTTTAGATGTTAAATAAATGGTATAATGAAAATCACTGGTGATCGTACTGATTAGATTATTGTATTCAAAAATTCTTGAACGATAGATTACAATTTTTGTTTATCATTTTCGGATATTAAAAAAACTACAATTTGATGATGAGGAATGTTGGTAGGTGGTTCAATGTTTTTTTTTCTGTGGGTTAAAGGGGATAACTTGAACTTCCGGCTGTTAAGTTGATAGTTATTGTTTCATGGTTTAAGAGACTTCCGGTTGCCTGCATTTATGATTATTTTGCCTAAAGATCAATACTTTTTTGCAGTCAACAGGAAGTGAGGGTCGGGATAGCGGTATGAAATGCGATCAAAAGAGTGAGTGTTGTGACGTAAGTGGAAGCACTGCTTCGTATGAGTGTGTATGACTGTTTCTGATTTATCGAAAAATACGATGTTTTCTTAAAGGGTATTGCTGCTGACTAATCCGTGACGGGGTTAGAGGGAATGCAAGCATGGTTAGATTGATTTGTTTATTTCAGATAATTTGAATCATTTTGTGGCAGTGTGGACCTCACACAACGGACGACAGTTGTTGCGCATTTTTTCGTTGTAATGAGCTTGTGCATTTTCTGGAAATTTATCAGATTTCAGCTTATCACTAATAATGTAAAAGCCTTCTCATAGCAACCTGTTCAAATTTTACATGTATACTATTTGTTTTTGACACTTTAAGCATTCGTAATTACCACCGGTCAGTATAGCTTAGGATAGCTTAGGGTGCAATCTATTTCAATTCTGATTTAGTTTAAAATCAAGCTTTGTAAACCTTTGGTTATAAATTAAGATGTCTAATTAAGACTGATCAAAAGTATGATTAAAGAAGCTTCCGATGAAGAAATTAAGTGTATACAGTGAGTTGGAAAGAAATTAATCAGTGCTTATACGGACAAAGTTATTGTAGGATGTTTGGTTCGGTAAGCAAATTCAATTTATATTCTTGGGTTATTCTAGGTACCTGGAATTGTACAAGGAAATAACTTCGATTTCCAGAAGGTTCCTGGTAACCTAGGGATTCTCGAAAGTCAAAGTCGAACAAACATTTTTCTTAGGATTTGTTAGACAGTTCATCTTTTTGAGGATTCATTGGCTTGCTTGTTTCTAATATATATAGCCAGTTTTTTTAAGTAACTTTCCCGCTTTCAATTTCTTGAAAAATTTTTAAAAATTTGGCTTTTCTTCATCCCTGTTGCTTGATTCATGTCATTTCGTTTGGAATGCACCGTCCTAATACTCTTTAACCTTCAGATTAGAATATTACCAGGAATTAGTTCTCCTATTACTGATTGCATTCGGAACATGATCGGCGTTACGATAGTAGTTGCAAAATTATTTTGCTAGGTTCAAGGTAGCATATCGGTAACCTTATTATTTGGTCAGTGTTATTTGAAAGCTGTCACATCGGGCGATGGTTTACTTATATAACACATATCATACTGAGGTACATTTTTACTTTGTGTAATGAACTAAACAATGGGAGGATTTAGAGCAGTTGAAAAGCCTTCATTCCCATTGAGTCCCATCAATAAACTTTTGTTTTGTTGTTTTTTCCGCTAGCTTTCTTTTTTGTATATTAGCCTATTTACTAACATCGAGATGTTTTCAAGAGTGCTGTAATTCCTAGTTCCTCCGTAATTCTTTAACAATATGTTAAGTAAATATTTGGTAATGTAGATGACAACTAGAAATGTGACCGAAGAAGTGCTGTTGAGATGTTGGATTTCCGGGTGGGGATTTCGTTATCGTGGTGTGGAGGTGGTGCTTTTATCTGTTATGGGAACGTACTGTTGTTGGTTGGAGCGGATGGAGTTTTGAGTTAGGGATGCGAACAGATAAACACAAAAGCAAGGATGCGGCTGGAGATGGGAGATTGAATGATTGAGCTCGAGCAACTGCTCCTGTTTACCAGGTAGTCGGTCGTTTCATTGTATGTTTGAGTGTATGTATGTGTGTGTGTGTGTGTGTGTGTATGTGTGTGTGTATGTGTGTGTATATATCTGCTATTGCATTTTTCCTGTGCACGTACCTCTTTACTTCACTTTCTAATCATCGTTTCCATTCGCGAAATAGCAAAGTGGCGGAAGATGTGAGGATGAGCTGAGTTAAGATGAAATATCATTTTGTTTCCGTCATCATTGCTCCTGTCCTTGTCACTGCAACTACGGTCGCTTTTATTTCAATTCAAGAAAGTATCTACTACATCACTTCGTTTTGCTACCGGTTCGCTATTTTTCAGCACTGTAGTTTATTGTGCTTATTGTTTCATCCATCAGTTCATTCTTTATCTCATTTTTATCGCTGCTTAAATTATTACTGGAAGACCGCACTAGAAACAGTGGGTTTTCCATGAACCTTAGTCTCCAAATACAAGATTTCTTCAATAAGTCCAGTCATTCCTTTAACAATTTCCTGCTGGTAACGTGGTTTTTTCATCTATTTTCTTCATAATCTTTTCTTGCTCTTGCTTTTTTGCTTTTTCGGTGGAATTGAATTTAGTTCTTTCATTTAAGGATTCCTAAAATCAGCGCTCATGAATAACTTCAAGCATAATAATGGGTTCCAGATAATTTCCTGGGTTTTATGAAAATAACTGGATATTTAAAAATGCGGGCCCTATGTAGAGGAAGAGTGGACAGTTGAAATGAGAAGTGAAGATGTTAAAAGATTGTTTGAAGTAAAAATTTCATCCGTTTATGTACTATAAGCTTTTGTAATCGTTTTTTCTTATTTTCATTTTTTGCAGTACGCTGAAATGACAAATGTTTATATTTGTGGAACTTTAAAAAAGGGAGAAGGAGGGAGAGAGAGAGAGAGAGAATTAGGGAGTGGAATAAAGAAGAAAAACCACGTTTCATGGTCACAGAAGCACACATACACATATGTAACAATTCGCTGCCTGTACGAAAAATCTTAAATTTTTTCGGCTTGCTATGAGAAGCTATGAGAACCGTCAGTAATGCGCCCACAAGTCCAAATTGATATTTCGGTTTACCATCCAAACAATGGTAACAAATGTTCTTTGGATGTATCTGATTTATTTGATTTCTGATTTATTTGTTCTATTAACTTAACTTTCTTCATTTTTCGGGCTTCATTCTTCTCTGCGTACTTCCAGAAATTCAGTGGATTTATTAATCCTGAGAAGAGGTGAAGAGGAAGGGAAGCGCATAAGATTGGCAAATTTGGTAGCATTATTTTTGACGATATTCCAAAAAGGAGGCATGGGAAGGAAAAATTCGTTTTTTCACAAGTACTGAAACCAAGGAATCTGCAGAGGGTACACGACAATGAAGATAATGCATTTGTTTGTTGCACTATACCCATTTACTGATGTTCCATATTTCCAAAGGTACTGCCTGCTATAATTTAAATTTCTTTATTTTTCTGGGAAATTTCGCTCTTTTTTGTGGTTTCAAAAATTAACTGAGGCGGTAAAAGTGATTAATTTTAGCTAGTCACTATTCCCTCCGATTTAGTCAAAACTTGAGGATCAAATGTGCTTGATATCATTTCGAATGCTGTAATGATTATGACAGTAAGTTCATGGGTTATTAGTTTATGACGAATCTTTTTGCTGTTATTTTTCTTTCTAAGCTGAGCAATGGTCAGAATTTTAATATTAGTTATTATGCAGTATGAGAGTTTCCAGCAAGAATTAACATAAAGTTATAGAAATATTTTGCTAGGTGTTAGCCTCTTCGAGTTTACTGGTTATTGTTGCGTGATCTTCTGAGATTAGCTGTGTGAGGTTTGTGAAGAGGTGTTAGAGTGGTGGTTCCCTTAGTTTTGCATTTTCACCATATGTTCCTTGATTTTTCTTTCGTGCAAAAGGCACACACATATAGATAGATGTAAACAGTGAAGTTGAATAATATAAAACAATGGGAACACCGCTTAGGAAACATTTAGCGTGTGTTGGCATCAAGTAAGTACGATCACTTTTTATTGTTATGAACAATAAAGAATCTTAAAAAAGGTGGAAAATACGCTTGTGACATGTTTCTGTCAACCATAAATTCTGCTTCAATTATTACCTTACCGATTAATGAAGTCACTTCACGACTGACTCATTCCCTACAGTTACCTACTGCTATTGATTTTTGTATTTGTATTTTTTTCAATATTCAAATTATTTGCATTTCATTCAATTAGATTTTTGTCTTATGTCTTCCTGCTGGGTTGTATCTGATCACTATGGCGGTAGTAGTAGGTAATAATAGAGCAAGGGCGGTAGCAGTATTGATAAGTGATAGTACTAGTAATGGTGGTGGTCTGCTTTCCGGTCAGAAATACGATGAGAAAACAAGTTAGTGGATGATTTTTGCGGTTCGGATGACGGAGTAAGCGAGTTACTATGTTATGAATGGAGGATTGAAAAGTAGTTTGACTCATTTAACTGTGTTGAACTCTTATATTGCGAGATTGATTTATATCCATGAGGTTTGAAAAGGTAGAAAATAGTTGAGTGGTGAGATTGAATGCTATTCTCATTACTATTGGTATATTTATTAGGTGAGATATGAAGATTGAAAAGCGAACTTTTTTGAAGAACGTCAAAGTTAGATGTGAGTGCCATAGTGAACTTTTTCTGCTTGATGAGATGCAATTTACTTTAACTTTATGTATATGTGTGTTGATGGGGGTGTTAGAGTGTTGTTTCCACACAGATATACATACATCCACTTATGTAGTAAATAACAAGATTTGTGCGCTTTTCGATTTTGCTTGTGAATATTCTGATGGCTTCAATACCTTACTTAGAATTTCTCTGCCTTTGAGGTTCCTCTGAAATGATCTTCAAATCATCCTTGCGTAAAAGCAACACTTTGATAGTTTATAAGTTTGTCTACACCTTTTATGCCACAGTTGCTAATTTTTTCTTTTTTTTAAAAACAAGAATAAAGGCAGATATTTATCTCTTCACCGTTATAGATAAATTCTGAAATAGTAGCACAGAACATGCATTTTTTCAGCAAGTGAATTTGTAAACTGTTTGTACAGATTAAGAGCAAAGTTATTGCTGATCGGAAACAGTAGTGTTCTTTCTCTATGTTGCAAAGTATTAGTAGGATCTGAGAGTGCTGCAGAAAGAAAGGAAGTCCCGTTTAGAGGGTGATTAGTTCCTAAATAACCAACATAGTTCTTCGCTTGATCATTTTGAGAGTTCTGGGATTTCTTTCGCTGGAAATTCTTTATTTCATTTTATTGTACGAGGACAACATAGGTAATCAGTGCATATAATAATTGTGCGTACGGAGAATGCACTTCTTTTCATTTCCTAATCTTTCCGGTATTTAATATTTCATGTCTGAGGGTCGCTGCATATTACATTAGTAGCAGTCGATTTAAGAAGCTGGTGCAAATCCATTATTCGCGTTATATCTTTCGATTTTTTCATTAAAGGGAGATATGAAGACCGAAATTGTACAGGGATGACCGTTTCTATCGTGATTTATTTTCATTTAAATTTCCCAATGATTTCGTTCTAAATCTTTCATTTTGCTTGCCTTTATGGGATATATTTGTGTACATCATCAACTAGAGTGTGTTCTTTTTCATTGTTTTAGTGGGTAATAATTTCTGTAATATTTATGAATGCTTCTTTCATAAAATCTGTTTGATGCAATAAGATTGTAATTAAAGTTGTGCTACTGTGCATTGCTTTACTGCAAGCGCATATTGTTATTTTCAGATTTCCTAAGATGTTTACTATCTCTCTTGCTATCTTTGGTAAGATTTTCGTAGAGTTTGGAAGGTCTGATCAGGATCTGAGATTACTTAAATGAAATATGTTATGCGTGCTATAGTGAATGTCATGACATTATAGATCGCACTTATGCAATGATTTGATTTTGGATATCTATTTAGGCGTCCTGTACAAAGTGAAATTATTGTATTGAATAGTAATAGACGTATTGGATGGCTCATGAACTATTCGCCTTCATTCGTTTAGAATTTATCCTGGACAAATTTTTGGACTGTGAAAAATGAGGCTTAAATCTTTGCATTAATTTTCAAAAGATCCTGCCCTAGCTATTTTAAAAATGATATCGTTTACTAGTAAATCTAAGAAAATCTTTTCTATTTTTCGTTAACACAAGAGTGCCGTGAAGCTGTTTTGTTTCTTTGATTAAATGTTGTCACAAAGAGTTCCTCGGGGCAATTATGCAAGCAATATGAGCCTTTACTATTAATCACTTTCCATGTCTCATGATGAATGTTTTGACAAGGAAATTGTCGATTTTGCGATCTTGAACAAACTAGTTGCAAGAAAAGACATTCCAAATTTTCGGTGTTGCAGCGGAAGAAGGCTACAGACGAAGGGGCGTCTTGCGATCAAAAGAACGTGACGCTTTGAAGCGGAAAATCGAGCAGCGTCCCTCCAAGCAAAAGTTGGTCACACAGCATATTCTACTCACTGGTAATTTTCCTCTTTGTTTCAAACCTTTTTAAGCTATGTAAAAATACCGTTGTTTATTTGAACTTGATCTAAGTAATTTTTGTTCTATTTTTTTTCCATTTATTTACGCAATTTTCTGTATCCAGTTGATTATTCAAAGAAATTTCAGCGAATATTAAAATATGGAAGTGATTCATGTTGAGATTTGTTGGTTCTAAATTTGATTTAAATGTGTTTTTTAATGAATATTGTAACTTTTGGATTTACGAGTTTTGCTTCATTTTTCTGGTTTTATGGTTTGTTAATTTTTAATCGGTTTGTCAAACACTCTAACATGACTAGGAAATCTTTCTTTTTACTTTTTACCTTACATTTGAGAGAAAATTGCATACGTAATTGGATTCGGTTTGTCCATTTTTCAGTTTTTAATAGGAAAGACGAAATGATTCTCGACTTTCCCAACATTTTAAACCTCATTTCTGTTTGAATTATATTTTCAGCAGGTCGATAAAATATGAATTTTTAGTTGAGCTACTTTCACTACTGGAAATATTTTCTCTCGAAATTTCATGTTCCATTGTTTGTGATTTTTATATCTTTAATTGTAAGCTAATCCCTAAACTAAATTGATAGGTTCTTCCAGAACATTTCATATATTTGCCATCAATGCAGCATTATTTTGTTTTGTGTTTTGATGGGCGATTACTTTTATGTTTTCCTTGTAGATTAGTGAAGAGAAAGAACAGTTACATTTTAGGAAAAGTAAAGAATATTCCAGTGATAAATTGTCTACATATTGTAGCATCTAATGCGGATCCAGCTATTCAGCGTAAGGCCGAAGAATTGAAACGCTGTAAGCTGAAAGACGATTTGAACAAAAAATTGCAACGTCGACCTGGTCCACTCGAGTTGATAACAAAGAAAATTTTACAAGCTGATGCAGAGTTGGAGCAAGCAATACAAGGTTATTTAAGCTTTTGAAGCGACTTTACGGTGTATCATATTTGTAAGTGATTGCGCTCTTCAAAGCATAATTATAGAAGCTTGAAAATCTTTAAAGTTCTTAAAATATCGCTGAACATGTGGAGTGAATATATCGAAGAATTGTCATACCGCTGATTGCTTAATTTATTTACTCTTTAGAGGGCCGCTTATTGTTTACTAAAACTACCGAAAGAAAAGGGAGTGGAAACCAGGAGAATCGATCGGGTAATTTCATCAGTTAATTTTTCTATGGAAGAAATAGGTTTTGATTATTGTCCTATTGTAGCGAAGTAAATGAAAAAGATGCACTTATTGCAATGTTGTTTTATGCAGAGCTAGCTTATTAATTGTGAAAACACAATCCTGATTATATTTCATATATTTAAATTTCGATGTATTTCGTGATTTATGGATAATAATAATTAAACAGGGATGGAGGTAATATCCGCGACACCTGCATGTACCTATCACAGAAAGCTACCAAATGTCTGTTTGGCCAAATCAAAAGTTCGTAAAAAAGGCTCACAATATAGAACACCATATGACCAAACGTTACCGTCACCGAATTCTCGATCGAAGTTAAAATTACAAGATTCTGCCTCTACAGAATATCAGGTGTGCCCATTACTTTACTGATTAGTTATTAACAACAAAAATTATAACAAACAGGTGGTTTAAGATGTGATTCATGAAGAATAAAAATGTACGATATTTTTACTGATATTATAAGAATACATTGTGGAGTTTTTTTAAGATAACTTTGTTATTATGAGGTTTATCCGAACTAATTACATGGAAATTTTTTTTGGATAAGGACAGATTATCTAAGAAGTTCGTGCTTGATAAATTAATCGTAAATTTTAACTTTGCTCATTTTACATTTGAGTGTATTACATCATTAGAAATTTTTGCCATGTTCTGATTTTTCTGTTAATTAGTTGCTATTTGTTCAGAGTGCAGAAACTATAAATGATACACTGGTGACTCATAGTGTCTCTTACGTTAGCGATAATGCGTCATTATTAAATGATGAACAGGTACGTTCATTTCTTTTTCGTAAACTTCTTGCAAAAAAAAATTTGAGCGATGTTTGATCAAATTGAACTGAAAATTACTTACGTTCAGCTTTTGTTACTCGCTAAAGAACAAAGTCATCTTAAATTCAATATTCAACCGACATAATTAATATGTAGTACAGCGGTCAATATAAAGTGAGGAGTTTTTTTTACCAAATTGGATTTGAAAGTGATATTTTTGAATTATCTTGGGAAGTAGTGAAGGTATAGAGCGGTTTTTCGAATTTCGTTGAAAGATATTTAACATTACAACTATATATAGCAACGGGGGAATATTGATTGAAATACACCTCCACTAGCAAATAAATATTCGTGTCCTGAACAGGTCGATATTGTTTTTTTTTCTTTTGAAGAGTGAGAATATGCGTGAAATGCAAAGTAGCTACGATCTTTTACTTCAACAACAACAGCTATTTTTACAATGGCAACGTGAGGTTGAAGAGTCCCGAACCTTCAGCTCCTCACAGGTAATTGAAAAAAGATTTTACTTCATAATGTAAGAGTTTCATAGGTGTTGAATAACTCTGTAATATTTCTTATAATACATGACGCGAGCAAACTGGTATGATGTAATTTTTTTATCATTCAAATTTGAAAAATGAATTGCTAAACACATGAAGAAGTGGTTTTCAGGAAGAGGAAGGACGGCATTGTCTAGATGAATGTACCACATCAACCACAACATCGCCCGGCATAGCAACATCCGGAAAAAATTCGCTAGTTGGTTCAGATTGTGTTCAAAACGGAGTGCAATCGGTTGTATCTGAACAAATACAAGAATCTCAGCCGTCTTGTCAATGTTCCAGTTCTAACTTAAATTATTCAGGAATCTCTTCCGGAATGGTTAATGCTCTGAATGATAATGAAAAGCCAAGAACCCGTCTTGCAGACTATCGGGTGCAGGATCTGAAAAACGAATGCAAAAAGCGTCAATTGCCAGTTTCTGGTGCAAAACCGCAACTGTTGGAACGATTAAGACCATACGAAGAATCGATTTTAAATCACTGCAGTGGAACTATGTTAACCGACTCATCATCTGATTTGATTTCCGTCTCGTCTCCAGCTCCTGATGTCGCAACACATTCAAATCGGTTGCCTCCTATCAGCAATGTTATTAGTGACTATGGTCACAAACATTCTGTTTCATCTTTGGTACAGCGGACTCAATCAGCACAGCAGCATTCTCTTGTCGTGCAATTGCCTCCAGCACAACAACATCAGCACCAAGTTTTGCATGTATTTTTTCCTGTTATCTACTTTGGATAAAAGTTGATATGATCATCTCCATCGCTAAGCGGAAATTTGATGATCGGACAGTGTGATGTATAGTTTGCTGAAAGGCTTGGTTCAAATTCAGATATTACTGCTGCTGCTGCTGCTACAGCTACTTTTTGAGAGTAATGCCAACTACCTTACCTGTCGATTGGTCAATAGGAAAAATTTGTTGGCTGGCAGATACCATAAGACTTTTGTAAAATACACGATCGTACGTGTATTACTGTTAGTAGACATGCAGCATTAAATGATCATAAGAAATCCTTATTCACGATTTAATAAGTCATGAATCACTGGCGGATAGAACATATTGGTTAAACAGTTACATTTTTTAAGTGAGCGGTCTGGAAACATCTGTGAAGTGATTCTGTTTCAGCTTGTGAATGCCAGTGGCGCAGTTGTTGCAACAGCAACGGTACCACACAGTGTGCAATGTTGTTGTGTCTCGTCGGAATATCCACTCACTACTAATATCACCTTGAACGGTACCACAATCCAGTCTACAAGTGTTCCACCGCAGCAGCAGTTTTCAACTACTGCAGAAGTGACACAAGATGTGGTGCAACAAGGGCAAGCAGAACCTACTTTTAGTTTTGCACAGCTTGGTTCAGGTGGACAGGTATATTAATGTGTTTTTCAAATTTTAAGAATTTTTAATGAAATTGTCGCAAAAAGGTGCTGTTTCAGCAGATTTCTGCAAAGGACTTTTTAAAAAATATAAATGAGAAACTTAAAGAGGGTTTCTGTAACATTGAAATTTCCACTTGGTACCATTTCTCCTTTTATTCTTATACTTATTTTCAGTTCACGTTGGTGCGAACGTCTTCTGTTGAACAGTTGCAGCAGCAATCTTCTGACGTTATTCATTCATCTCAGACTGGAGGGCATCATTATCAACACCAACAAATTGAGCCCATAAAAGGCGCGATGCCAGGGAATCCATTGCTCAGTTGTCATTTGTCTCGATCTACCATTTCACCAGATCAGCGTCTAGTAGGAACATCACATCAAATGACTGGAACACCATCACGTAGCATTCAACAGCAACAGCAGACGCAAGCAGAAATTCAGCATGCCGGAACTGGAACAGCTACATGTTATACTGTAAAGCAACAAAACTGTCAAAACCAATTCCTTGTATGTAATAACGTTGCACGATATAGTTCAAAGGTAACTCCTATTTATGACCAGTGAATGTTGTTGTGGGTGATTTAAAAATACTGTTTATGGATGTTTTATTGCAAAATGCTGCACTATCTGAATGCTTTTACTATGATATGAAACTGACAACAAATGGTCAATGTCAGAGCAAACAGAGAAACATTTCCTGATGAATGTAGTCGGCCACTAGTTTTCTCCATTGATCGCAAAATGTTCATTGAATTTAGCGCATCATAAGCTTTTTTTATAGAGTAGAATAAAGTAAATGTAAAACCTTTGAGAAAATAGATTTCCATAGCTATCATTACTTTACGAATTTGCTGTTTTGAGAGGAAGGTATATGTAAGAAAAAAACTTAGTACCTTTAGTTTGTTAAAATTACTTCTCAAACTCTCACTGCTTTTAATGAGAATCGAGAGGGAAGGTATTTCCTGGTAGTATTTTGAATAGTATATGTAAGTGCGAAGCCATAAATGTTGTCAAATAAGGATGTACTGAATGAGTTCCTTTTAGCTTGTTTGAGAGCTATAAAGTTGGATGGAAAAGTTGTTCTCGTAAAAATTAGTTAAGGGGTGGATGAATAACACAGGTGCCTGTAATTAATCACTGACATTAGCCAATGTTTTTGAACAGTTAGCAAATCGCACCCGAAGGTGTAAAGGACATTTTCCAAATATCGTTAAGAGGAAGAGTAGTCTGGATATAGTGATTTGAATTGTTTTTTCAATGTTGACGGTCTATTACTTCCATTAATTCAGTGGCATAATTATAGCTTTCCGACGCTGTTTTTTTTCTACGCGACATTGAAATACGGAAATGTCCGATTGAAATTTAAAATTAAAAAGTATTCAGAATGGAACAGCAGTATCACAAAACGCATTGTGTCCACCGTTACAGTCTCTACAGCCACATTCTTCTCCCATCATGGCGGATTCGGCAAGTGGTAGTTCACCGGACATTCCATCGCCATTAAATAATGCTGAGAAGGTAGCCGTAAAGAAGTATCCCACACATCCTGATCCAAATGACACGAGCGCCCTGTAAGCTTTTTTTAATTTTTTCCAATTCACTTCAGTAGGAGATGACTTGATTTAATTTGAAAGCTTTTATTGTCATTTTGAATAATTCCTTGGATTAGTTAAGTGTATGGTAACAAACGCACTTAACAAAGAAGATTTCTTTTGATTATTCCACCCTATCTCAGATGGAGATATTTTGGATTATGATGAAAATTTTGTTTGATATAATTCTCTAAAAAACTTTTTATTTTCACAGGTTGTCTGCAACAACACTATCCATTCATGAGGAAATGTTGCGATTTCAGCAACGAAAAATTGAGGAATTACAGAAGGAGCTACATCGATCGCAGCAGCAGTTAAAGCATCAACAGCAAGTAATCCTTGCTGCTAAGAAAGCACAGGTTTCTGCTTACAAATTATGTGTAATATGTAGGGAATCATATGATTTTTTAAATAAATGTAGAATGGCGACAAAAAAAAGCTGACATTATTATGTATCATTTGGAATATTCGCAGTTGGAGGATCGAAGAAAAGACTGTAATATGATCAGAAATTAAACTTTAACTTTGATATTTCTAATCCTTACTGAATTAGTAGTCGTACTGAACGAATAGTTCAGCATGAATAAAAGTTGTATGAATAAAAAGTTCATTAATAGTGGTATTTAAGCCTTTATTTGAGTTTTATTTCATTTTTATTAATTAATGGTTGTTACATGTTTTCAGCAAGCGAAAAGGCAGGAAGGTGGCCACTTGACAGGTAATCAACAACAATCTGAAGCAGATCTATGGCTTAATCAGCTGGATATCAAACATTTGAATAAGTTCCATATACAACTTTTCCTGCAGCATAAACTCCAGCTGCAGCAGATGCAGGCTAGTTTGACTCCTTCTTATGAGTTTTTTTCAGACCAGACTTTTCGAAATATTTTTACCAGGACGCTTTTACAGAACTTTTTTGGGTCAAACTTTTTTTTTATTGAAGTTGAAATTAAACTCCTGGAATCAAAGTTCTCATTTAATTCTCAAAATATAATACATTTCCTTTAACATTTATTCTCAATGGTACCTTCTCAGCTGCTCAACTGATGATAAAGTTGACGCAGTAGTTCTTGTATATTCCCATATGTTATTTTCAGGCTCAAATAACGGAACAGCAGAATTTGGCTTCAACGGAAGAGAAACTGCAAGAAGAACTGCATGTCGAACAAGCAGTTCAAGATATTGTACGCTTGATCAAGCAAGATGCACGCACTGCACTTCTTATTGTCCAATTATTGAGACGTTATCAACTTGAAAGAAGTCATGTGTGTTTCATTATATTGTTGTCTTTTTTTATGCCAACTTGCAGTAATATTCATCATGCTAAGGTAAATAGAGGGGATTATCCTTCTATCTTCCTTCAGAAGCCCCTTTCTCACTTCATTTACCATTTTCTTTTTATATAGTCTTCAATAATAAAATAGTGTTTTTGAGTTACAGTGCACTTTACTATGTTTGATTCATTTTTCAGTTCTTTTTTTGCTTTAAAATGTTGGAAGTTAGGTATTTTCAGACTTTAGCTTCAGCGGGGCAAGTTTCTGAAGATCAAAGCTGTGAAGCAGAAGTACCGTGCGGTGGCAAGGTAGATTCGAATACTTTTGAACCAGTAACAGTCGTTACTTCACAGCATCGGTGCGTTTCATTGGCGGATATAACGATTGAATCAATTCAAAATACATCGCAGCAGGAGGCTGGTGTCATTATTATCAGTGAAGATGAACTGCAGCGATATGTGCAAACAGACACTCCTCATCCGAAAGCTAAAAGTCGGAAGAAAAATAATTTTAGCAGGCAAGTCTTCCACCATGATTGTTTACTCATGATGTTCTGTTTTTAATAACTATTTTTTGTTCCCGTTTTAGAGCGAAGGTTGATAACGCAGATTCACAAGATAAAATGTCAGCTAATGTGGATATGGAGGAGATTTTCAAACAGGTGTTGGAGAATGCCTCCAAAGCTTTAATAGAAAGTGATACCGAAAAACGGTCAAAGACAGACGTGGTATCTTCACCGTCATGTTTTCCCGAAGAATTTCAAATCCAGAAGGCAACATCAAGTCTTCTTCAGCAACAAGAAAGCGATAGTTGCCCGATCGAAGGCAACAGCGGGAACAGTCTTACCGCTTTGCCAAGTTGTGACAAATTGATGCAACCTTATGTCGTAAGATTATTTGCTTGCACTACTATAATTCTTGTCCAGTATTATCTGAAATTCACAAAAATTTTCATTTTTAATATTATTATTTGAGGCTAATGAGACGGATTTAAAAAGTCACATAAAAAAGAGGTGAAGTGAGATATCCATTATATGGATAAAAATGTAAAACAGTGATTACTTTATTAACTTTTGTTGAAAAATTGAATTAATGTGATTTTCAATTATTTATACCGTCATTTTCAATTATATTTTAGGCCAAAACGTCACCGGTTTCGATACCTTACAGCGTGAAACAGAGGATAGAAACTGATGTGACCGATGCTTGTTTTAAAGAACATGTCGAAATATTAGAGGAAGTTGGTGTTCTACAAACCTCCCAGTACTCGAAAAACCAAGCGTTCGATGACTTAATGGATGTTTTGCGTGATGACCAAGGTTCGCTTCATTATTTGTTCAATGTTGAATTGTTTTCTAATACAGTCTTTGCATCTGAATAAATTAGGAAGCAAATCATTGTGAATAGTTACCGCAGAGCCAGCAAATTAATGTTATTAGTAATGGCGTTGAAATTTTCATGCCAAATCTATCCGCTGTACTTTTTCAGCTTAATCTTTTCAGTTTAAAAGTATTGATGGTGTTTGTAACTTGCGAATGGGTTTTTTTAGCAGGACCTAATGATTTGAAATCAAATAATCTCGATTTTGGTACAGGGACGGTTTACGGATCAGATGAGTTGGCAACATTGTTAGGTGATAATTGGTTACAGCAAGACTGCGCAATGCCAGCAACATCGGTTTGTTCGCAGGTTATCGAGCGATGCACAGTGAACAGTGTGATCTTTTTATTCTTTTTGTTAAATTTTAGTCTCAGATATAAATTGATGTTTTCAAATTCTCACTATTTCTGCCAAAAATAATGGTGTTGAGGATCATTTTCGCATTTTTATAATTCCGATAAAAAATTGTGTTTCAGCCGTCTGTTCTTAAAAAAACGGACAACATAGACGATCGATCGTCACACCGGAATGATCCATTAATGGTTTCCTTTGATCACAACCAAACTATGGATCAGGTTCGTGAATTCGAGTTTCTTCCTTGGTGGATGCATTAAATATTATTAAATATATATTACTAAATATAATATATTTATTTTATTAGATGGGTATATATTACTAAATATATGTTTCTGTTAAATTTAAATTATTAAATATATATTTATTTTATTGTTTCATTTCAGCATTTGCCTAATGGGTCGGATTGTAGTTTCAGAACATTGGTATGGATTGGCTAGATATGATGTTACCTTCGCCATCTCCGGATATGGATACCAATGGTATCGATTCGATCCAGTGAAATGTTAGCTTCAAAAGAGAGCTGGTCCTCATATCTTGCAGCTTATCACGCAAAACTGGTCAGATTCTTGCCGTAGCTTTACATTCAATAAATTGCTCATTCCGTTTGGTGCTTTTTTATATTTTTATACCACATAATAAATATATCTGATATATGCTCTTTATTCCATTAGCTAGTCGTTTCTGCTAGTTGTAAACCGGTCCTAAGACATTCAGATTGGCAAATGTTGACATATTTTCACTTTTATGTAGTTGATACAGTGTCGTTGAATATGGAACTTCAAAATCTTATATAGTGCCCCATAACTATTAGAGGGTAGTTTAATTTTTTACATTCGTTTCCACGAGCAATGCAAATATGAAACGCTTAATTGAACTGTCACGATGGGCATGTTTGTTTACAATGGTTTTGTTAATTTATTAAATATTTTAACTTGTTATATCAGTTAAAATATAATATCGAATATGATCACACAAAATATGTATTTATATATATTGGGGAACGTACACAACAAGCAGTTAGAGATTAATTTCACTAATTTTATATTTAACGCTTCAACGCCATTGAGCCTGAAGGAAAACCGTCGGAATGTGATCAGCTGCAACCATCACAGAAATCGCAATATTGCAAACCAATACTTATGAGTTTGTCGAACAGTTATTCTAACCTTTTATTTACTGAGAAATGAAGCAGCTGAACTTTAGTATAACTGCTAGCTATTATTGCATGTATTGCTGATATTGCTACGGGGCATTTGTGTATCGTGACTTGACACCTTTTTGCTCCATTTGCTGTGCCAAAGATTTTTTTTAGTGTAGCGTTGTCCGTAGTATCGTTTTCTTCCCTTTTGTGTTATTTTTTTTAGTCCATCTTGTCTCACTGGAATCTTCAAAGGAATTAATTCAAATTATGGAATGGAGAGGGTTTTTTTAGCCGCTGAATTTATGACTAGTCGTTTGTTTGTGCTAACAGAACTAATAGGTCTTTTTACTCTTCGGTCTTTTTTTACTATTTACTGTCTTTTTATTCTTTTGAATCTTTTAAAGCTGCATTTATCCCGACAACTGCATTAATTACTACATCATCAACAGAGTTGCCTTGTGTTTTTTCGTTATTAAATGTTCTTTCACGAGTGATTTCGTTTGTCAAGTTTGACTTCGTTAGTTACTGTGCCAAACATTATTTAAAAAACTGCAGGTTTAGTTTAGACTTGTCTAAGGGTTTGAATATATATCTTTCATACTCGATGTTAATGTGTGCGTTATTAGCGTCGTTGTACTTTTTAAGATGAACGAGAGTGAGCCCATACCGTGGGATTATACCTAGCACAAACATGCTGCATTCTTTTCACTCGTTAGCAGCGCCATATTTGGGAGTTATGTGGTATCTTAATGTGTTCGTACAGTATTGTATGTTATACTTTTTTGAATATAATAAGCGAAATGATGTGTTTCGAAGTGAATTGTAGATGTATTATATTTAGCTTATGGGCGATCTTATTGGAAAGCGTGACTAGTTTGAATATTTTTTTGGGTCATGATAGGCTTTCCCAGTCCTTTTATTCTCTTATTTCGTAGTACGGCGTATCCGTTATAGATCTCCCATAAGCATAATGAGATTAGTTTCTAGTAGGAATTTAGTTCACCCAAGAACTTCTCTCCATTCGTTTTGTTTAATTTTGCATTCCCCGACTTATATTTTGATGTATCTTATACAAGCCTCTTGTTTTAGTAGAAGTCTGGTATTCAAGATAATTTAGTTTGACATGGTCTTGTCCACTGGGGTTATGTGTGTTACTTTTAATCGTGATAGCATGAGCCCAATTTTCGTGTGTCCATGTGGTGTGTTACCCAACATCAGGTAAAATAGTGAAGAACGCATGGGGCTTCTAGTGGGGAGGGGGGGAAGAAACATGTACGTCTTTGCTATATATGTATATCCCTTTGCAGCTGCAGTAACGGGCATAACTGAGCTTCTGAGAATTTATACCCGGTTATCACGCTGAGGCCTGTTATTTGTTATATATTGTGCAACATTTCATTCCTCAATAATTGCTTTTTTAAACAATGTAATTTTCGGACAAATTTCGTGCTATTTTTTTTCCAATGAACGGCTTTTTCTGATCCAACACATCTGTGTTTAGCTTACGTGAAACGACCAGGGTACCGGTAACTTTGGAATACATTTTTAATTTTTGCAGTGAATACTCATTTTGCTGGCACAATAAGGTGCAGGGAAAGGGAAAGTCTATACTTAGTAAATTTTTTACGGCAGAAGTATGAATGAAGTTGTGGGTTACGCGTGTTGTTAATAACAAATGCGCGAGCGTGAAGGAAAACCACATTCATCGCGTCGACTATCATTCATTGGGATGTGGTGGAAAGTTTTGTGCATCAATGGTTTCCTTGAAGTGATGAAGAACCGGTAAGTTAGCCAATCTGTTCTACTTCGAGGTGACCTTATGACCTTACGGAGCGGTATGAACAGATGGGGTCCTCCATTTGAGACGGGTTGCGCTCTTAGGGAATCATTTCATTCAACTTATAATGGGAAAACTAACTCAAAAGTAAATGATTAGGTACCGCTGCGATATATGCAAGATGTATTCGTTTTTAAGCTAATACAATACATCCAAGACGAAAGAAGTTGGCCCAATAAAATGCAACATATCCGTATGTCACGTGTACCATGACTATTGTATCGCATAGAGTCACAACAGTCTAAGTGAGTCTACTTGGCTCAATCTCTTTATTCATAGACCATCCGCAGTTTCAATTGCGATGCTGATTTTATACGCTACGTGACCGGATTTTCCTGTCTCCTTGGGCTTCCCAAGGCACTTGGATTTAGGTCTTCATAAATTTGTATTCAGGAGTGTACGCGTGTGAATGTATACATATGTGCATGTCCGCGTGCACGCTCGCATATGTATATGCTTATGTGCAATAAATGCATGTACATTTGTATGTGCGGCTGCACGCCCACATGTACATGTGTGCATGTGCTGGTTGGATGATGTACACGCTTGCTCAATAAGGAAGCAGCTAATGTATATGATTTTGTGAGTATGCATGTGAGTGTGGGAATGTGTGTGTATGTGTATATGCGTGCGCGTATGTAGTTTCAGTATAGGGCTACTTTCGAATTGTGAGGAGTAATCATACCGGGGGAAAAACGACGCGGGCTATAACCGAAAATAGTACGGGCAGACAGATACACATGCACAAATATATGCATGCATGCATACAGGGGCATACAAAGAGATCTGAACAGGGTGGGTCTAGCGACGATTGTGCAGGTTGCGCAGGAAAGGCACTGCACGTGCCCTTTGCTGACTAAGTGATGCTGGTGTTGCTGCTGCAGTTGTGAGTGCATGTAGCAGTGGCAGTAGCAGTCTAGCAACTTGCTTCGTCCATCGATTTGCGCTTGATGGAATCGAGAAGTGCAGCGCAATGGGATGGATAGGGACTGCATGCAGGAATACAGCTATAGAGTAGAGTAGGGGGGGGGGGACAGAATGTTAC